>OV049924.1:246781775-247154992 GCA_920104205.1 Eupeodes latifasciatus
ATTGTCGAATAAGCCTGTACTACGGAAGATACCAACGCCACTTACTGATAAACGATCTGTCAAGATCGCGACCAGAGTTTTCGGCGTATAAACATGTTGATTTAGGGGTTTGTGTAATGTTACTATTTTTTATAAGTAGGTCTTTAAACAAAGCTTTGTTTATATGTCTCTTTCAGGTTTTGAATCATTGAGATAAGAATGATTGCGTCCAGAAAAGTCAATTTTTGTATTCCATTCTAAGAAAACTGTCAACAATATTTTGCATATGATGAAATAGTTTGATTTCAAAATCTATTTTTGTTAACGAGATTTTTAGTCGAAAACCAATTTTAGTAGCATTTGCGTACTATTTTTGAAGATTTTATTTTTTTTGAAAAAACTTACTGTTGGATTTTTATAAAAATTTACAGAATGTCGAAAAAATATCTTCTGTGAGAAAAAATTAATTTGAAGCCAATATTGTTAATTTTTGAAGAGACATTTTAGTCGAAATTAATTTTTTACCAAGATTTAGTATTGTTTTTTTTTATGTTTTTATTTTTTGTGAAAATTCGATTTGTCAATTCGATTTTTTTTACTGAATGTTGACAACAAAGTTATTTATAAGATCAAATTAGTTTGAAGCCGATATCTCAAAACTTTGTAAGCTATTTGAGTTGAAAATCAAGTTTTAGTATTGTTTTTTCTAGGTTTTTATTTTTTGTAAGAAAACTGTCAATTCCATTTTTTTTTAACATTTTACAGAATGTTGACAACAATATTTTTTATTAGAAAAAATTAATTTGAAGCCAATATCTTAAAGTTTTAAAAAGATATTTGAGTCGAAAATAATGTTAACCAACTTTTAGTATTGTTTTTCTTAGGTATTTATTTTTTGTAAGAAAACTGTCAATTCGATTTTTCTCAAAATTTTACTGAATGTTGACAAAAATATTTTTTATAACACAAAATTAATTTGAAGCCAATATCTCAAATTGTTGGAAAGCTATTTGAGTCGAAAATCAAGTTTTAGTATTGTTTTTTTTAGGTTTCTATTTTTTTGTAAAAACAACTGTCAATTCGATTTTTCGTAACATTTTACTGAATGTTGACAACAATATTTTTTATAAGAAAAAATTTATTTGAAGCCAATATCTTAAATTTTTAAAAAAATATTTAAGTCGAAAATCATTTTTTATAAACTTAATACTGTTTTTTAGGTTTTTATTTTTTATAAAAAAAAAATGAGTAATTCTATTTCATGTCGCTAGCGTTATTGGTTCGTGAGATATGTTGGGTTAACCAAAATTTTCACCTATTTTTTAAATCGATATGATAACAAAAACCACCCACTTAATTTGTTTGAGAGTCCTTTCTGCATCTTTCTGCACTATTATCTATATGACTAAATTTATTTGAAGTCGATATCTTTACTGGTTCTTAAGCTATGGACGACGAAAAAACTTCCCGAATCTACGAACGTACGTACACACGCACGCACAGACATACATATCCCTAAAAATCTTTTATTTAGACCCTAGGGACCTTGAAACGTCGAGAAATGTCAAAATTTTCAATTCGATAAATCGGACCGATTACAATAACTTCCTATGGAAAGTTAAAAATAAAAACTGAGGAAAAAAAAATACGCAACTTCAAGTGCAGAGAAAGGGTGAAACACACAAACAAAGGAGCAACAAGCACTATACCAACAGAAGAAGCAGTCAATTTATACTTTAAGAGTAAGAAAATATCTATACTATTATATAAAAGCGAAACCATTTTAAAGTTCGTAACGCATGATCTCAGAAAGTAGTCAACCGATTTATTTGCAACATATTTTATTATTTTCTATATTGTTATGAGAGTGTTTATGGCTTTAATTTTATTTCATTAATTATGTGTCAAACTTAAATATTATTAATTTTACATTTTTTGTCCATTTTTTTTCATTAGTTGACTTATACAACCACTCATATCTTAAAACCTATACAATAATCGACAAAGATTAGCATTGCTTCATAAAGTCAATATTGTTGCGCAAATTTTAAGCCTAAAATCACTTCTAAGCTAAACATACAACCTGAGAAATAAATAAAAACAAATTATAAAATTATAAACTTTTTGAATTTATTTTATCCAGGAAATTAGATTCCATCACAATTGCGAGGTCGCTGCTTTGTTTCATTTCATTATCATTCCAACATTTTTAATTTTCTTTTCTTCTCATGCTCTTTCTCTCTTAATATGTGTTCCATTTAATAGTTACGTTTTTTCTCTTACCTACCTACCTACATATTCAATTTTTCATTGCATAGTTCATCAACTAACCTACACACACACACATTATTTTTTTGTTTCTCTAATTCTATCGTCACATCGCTGAGCAGAGCAGTGAGCAGTGAGCAGTGTGGGCTCTTTTTTTTAAGTTACTATGGACATTTAATACAAATAAATAAACAGTGCCGTGCACATGAAATGCCGATTTATCTAAAGAAAAATTAGATCTTTTTTATTTTTCTGGTTCGAGGAAGTGAATAGATTATAATTCTTCCAATTTAAAAATAAAAAAAGTTCTATTATAATAGCTTGAATTACCAATTTTGTATCACTTCATCGAACAATAAAACTGAAATTAAGTTAAAATTTTCTTTACAAATAACTCAAAGAAGGTACTTACAATGACGTCGATAAAAAGAGCACACAAATGTAGGTAGGTTAAGTCAGTTGCACTGCACTGAACATGAGCCTATAGATATATACCTATAGATGTATGAGAACATTAAAAACACAAATTTGTTTTTTTTACCGCAAACTATATTTTTCGGTTGCAAAAAAACGTTTCTAGGTATGAATAAAAGAAAGAAAAGAAGAAAATAGACAAAAATTTCGTTATGTTTTCAACTAAAAATTGAAATGGTTTTGTATTTTGTTTGTTTTCACGTGCGGCTTGGCCTTTACTACGTAATATTTTACTTAAGTTTTTTTTTTCTAAAGTGTTAATTTCGGTAAGGAGGTGTTTTTTTTATTATAAACTAAAATTAATATTATTGTAGAAAATATGCTCAGTCCCATTGAGAAATTTTTTCATATGCTAATACTAATATTCAAAAAATGTTCGTGGTTACAATTTGCGAAGCAACGCGAGCACGGGTCGGCTAGTTATTAATATCTGTTATAATTAAAAACGAAATTTTTATAAACAATTATTAAGTGAAAAATCAAAAACTACTTTATTTTATACTAAGAATACTGTACAAAACATAATTTTAAAATTCAGCAAAATGGCGACACATAACGAATAATTAATCTTTAGAATTGTTGTCGAAGCTACGACTTCTGTGCGGGAAGAAATCGAAAGATTGAGAAATCAACTTTCTGTGTTAACGACAAATTCTAATGTGACTGAACATAAACCCGAAACAAAAAATGATGAATGTGTCAAGAAAGTTTGACGAAAGAGCTTAATGAAGCGCATAGGAAAAATGTTCTTGGAATATTAATTACGGGCCTTAACGGTTCTTTAGGAAATATAATATTTTAACTGCTTTAGCTTGAGCCCCAAAAACTAGAATCAAATAATCAAAGGGCTTAATTCGCACTTCAGTTTAATAGAAAAAATACCGCAAGTCGCTTTAACAATAATTACACAGATAATAGTAATAATAATATTAATAGTAATAATTAATAATAATTATAATTTAAGATTTCCAAGAAGATCTGTTTGGGAACCTAATCAAAATAATAATCACTACAAAACTCTCAAATCCAGCCAATGGTGCAAGGTAGTCAAAACACAAGAATGCCAAATCAAAGGCAAAACTTTAACAATAATTGGTACATCCGTACAGTGAATTGGGATTCAATAATAACGCATTACTATATAGTATATTTTTTTGATAGAGATTTTGTATTATATGAGATACCAAATCTAGAAACCGATTTATTAATAGGTTACAGATTACTAAAAGAAGCTTCCATGAAATTGGACTTTGAAAATGGTGTCCTGATCTATAATAATAGGAGAGAGAAAATATTCTTATCGGTGGATAAAAGTGAAAGTAAATCGGAAAAAATAAATATTGAGAAATTAAAAGATGAAATTATTACGAAAGTTGAAAAAAAATCATTCAAATATAGATTTGAATTCAATACTGAGAACGGATTTAAAGGCAGATACAAAGGCAGGACAAAAGTCAAAATCCTATATGGAGAAGGCAATACTCTTATCTACTGTCAGTTAACACATTTGTTAAAAATGATTTATTAGAGTATGGTATACTTTGCCAAAGTAGAAGTCCATACAACTCTCCGATTTGGGTTGTACCAAGGAAAGGTTTAAATCAAGACGATAGCTAAAAATTAAGAATGGTGATTGAATATCAAAAATTAAATGAAAAGACGATATCGGATAAATATTCAATACCAGATTGTATTGTTATATATATATATATTGTCAAACTTAGGGAAAGCCGAATATTTTTCTACATTATATTTAGAATCAGGCTTCCATCAAATACTGATGAAGGAATCAGATCTTGAAAAAACAGCTTTTAGTATTAATAACGGAAAAAATGAATTTTTATGAATGGCTTTTGGTTTGAAGAATGTGCCGAGTATGTTTCAAAGAGCAATGGATGATATCCCATATCCGGGATTGTATTAGAAAAATATATCATGTCTATGATGCATACAATGCATCTTAATGAAATTATACATATTTTAAAAAAGGCTAACATTGGGAAATCTAAATTTTACAAAAAAGAAACAAAATTTGTAGGCTATTCAGTTGCCCAAAATAGTACTACCCGTGGCATGATGGTTAGCTTTAAGGACTGTCATGCCAGAGGTCTTGGGTTCGATTCCTTTCCCTTTACCATTTAAAGTTTTTTCACGGGTAGTGCCTCTTGCGAAGAATTAACAAATCCTTCAAGAGTAGGTAATTTTTGTCTTGAAAAGTGCTTTCTCAAACTAGCCGTTCGGATTCTGAATGGTTGAGAGTTGTAAGTCACTAGGCCCTTGTTCTCAACGGACTGTTGTGCCACCTAATTTATTTTTTTTTAGTTGCATAAAATATTATAAAAACTGTTCCGAAAAAAATCGAGACCATAAAAACTATACTTTACCGAATATTTTGGGACAATTACTAAGTTTTTGGGTATGACAGGTTATTACCGTAAGTTTGTTAAGAACTACCTAGCCGCTAACTTAATACTTAGCCGGAGAAAACGGTAGAATATTTAAAAATATAACTTATCTAAAAAATAACAAATAACGAGGAAGCTATTTCAGCTTGTAAGAGTTTAAAAAATAATTTAACTAATCAAATTGAACTGGTTTAACCAGATTTTACTAAAAAATTATACTAACAACTGACGGTCTAATAACAACAACAGGAGTTTAAAGTCAGGAAGGAAAACCGATACGCAATAGTATATACCTTAAAAAATTTAAGAAATTACCTAACGGAGTTTCAAATCATGAGATCCATACGTATCACCAACCGCTTACGTTTGCAGTATCTGTACATAATCCTAATACCAAAATGAAAAGATGGCACGCATTTATTAAGGAGTTCGCTCTTAAAATAATTTATTAGCCAGACACTACAATAGTTGCTGATGCTCTATCTCAAGACAATATTTTAATCGTATTTTAGACGAAGATTCTTCTAGTACTGCCGCACAACACTCTGCCGAGAGCAGTGACAATACTGACAAACCACAAAACCTTTAAATCAGTTTAATCAACAAATCGTTTTAACCCAAGGACGATTCGCTGCACATAAACAAATACGTAATTTTAACAGAACAAGACATTTAATTGAGTATGACAAACTTGAAAATTTATTTATAATTTTTAAACAATATAAACAGCCTGGAACTGTCCCAATTCATTGCAATCCTGAAGACCTATAAAACATGAAACAGAAACAGCAAAAAATAACTTTCTTTACACGAGAAATTTTCTTCTAGACACAACAAAACTACCAACAAATTGTTATACAACAAACACATGTAAGAGTTTACCGTAGCTATCAAGAAAATTTAAAACAAATTTACACAGCATATAAGCACCACATGACCAAACAATTTAAAGAATTTGTTAGAAATTGCGAAATTTATAACCGAAACAAGTTCAAAAGACATCCTTTGAAGGCTAAAATTGGAGAGGCTCCAATTGCTACGAAAGAGGGGGAACAATTGCATTTAGATATTTTTTTCGCCCAAAAATTAAAATTTTTAACAAGCATAGACTCATATTTAAAATTCTTGATTATCAAACAAATAAAATAGAAGATAGAACGAAATAAGACGAGAAAGTGACCTAGAATCAATCCTAAGGGCAGTACAACAGTACAATAAAACAATTAAATCTGTTACAACCATAACTTTTATTGGCACAACAAAAAATGTTAAAAAGAAACAAACCAAATACAAAGATGAAGAAAATGACATTATTTATGAAAAAATTATAGGAGTTACAAATAAACTTCAAGCGGCAACGCTGTGCTTTGCTTGAGTCGTGAATAAATAAGCTCGTAATTTTTATCGTTTTTACTTAAGTTTTCATCATTTGAAAAATCTTAATTGTGTTAAAATTTAAAGTTGCAACCCCAATAGTCGTTTTGAATCATTTATTTTGTGTTCATATTGACTGTTAATGTGATTATTGCTATTTATTTGGCTGCGCGTATAAAGTGCTCATTTTAAACTTGCTACTCTTGGTGATTCCTTATTTTCGCTCAAGCTTCGACTTTTTGTGTTTTTATTTTGTTATTCCCTGCTGGATTACAACAAATACAACACATCATAAACTACCTGTCATCATATTTTTACATCTGTACTTGTTTCTGTCATCAATCAAAACCATCTGTTATCTGTCATCGACTACATAACCGACTATTCATCTACATATGGGTTTGTATATTTGATACTGGAATACAAATTTTCGAAGTACACTAAGAACCAACATTACTTATTTAAATTTTTAAACAATTAATTTACCAACATCATTTAAATTAAAAAGTAAAAATCATCTAAAAAGGAAAAGTAAAATCAAAACAATATGTCTATGTGATCAAGCTGCGATAAAGTTGCCGATTATTTGATTGACTCCGTAATTTGCCATGGAAATTGTAGAAAATTATTTCATATGGCCTGTATTGACGCACCATATAGTACAATAAAACTCTTCAAAGAGAGAAAATCGTTCTACTTTTTCTGCGACGACTGTGATCCGTTCGCATACACAAACATTGTTCGTGATGTACTGCAGAATAAATTGAATCTTGACAAATTACATTCGCATCTACTAACACTATCAGAAAAGGTGGACAATTTAAGTTCCATGTATACTAATGACGCAGTTAATAAAGAAGTAGAAATGTCGAATATTCCAAATGATTCTGCTTGTTTGAAACGTAAGATTGACGACATCGATTCCGAAGATAATCCCTTGACAAAAAAAACTTGCTACAAACTCTACTCAACCAAAATCCTCATCTTTATCGACTCAGCCAACTGAATCCGTACAGCAGTCAACATCCGAAGAAATAGTGTTGATACACCCTTCACAAACCTCTCAACAACATATGGCAACACCGACTGAATCTCCTTTAACAGACGCTCTTACATCATCGCGATCATCATGCCCTCCTCTTCCCTTCACTACGCTATCTATAGGTACGTTACCAGCACAATTAATTCCTACGTTTAATACAAATGGACAGGGAGTTCGAAATATATCTCCTATATCTAGTGGTTTAAAAGTAGCCGAAGGTGTCCGTACTCTATTCATATCAAAACTCGACCCTTCAACTAATGCTCTTGACATTAAGAATTATATTCAAAAAAAGTTTGGTTTCTCAACAACCATGAAAGTAGAGAAATTGATCCACCGCAACTATTCGAAATATGCATCTTTCAAACTAAGAATGCCCGACTCTATCTTTGAATTTCTCAACTCCGTTTCTATGTGGCCTAGTGGTATAATAGTCCACGAATTTGAAAATAAGCAAATCTGCACAAGAATAGCATCTTCTAACCATTTTCGAAATATCCAGACAATGCCACATCATCAAAGAAGCAGCTTCAAAAAATTCTAATTTATTATCAAAATGTCAACGGACTACGGACAAAGATCAATAAAGTCTACAAAAATATAACCATTCTACCACACGGCATAATTATTTTGACTGAAACTTGGCTAAACAATACATTCTTGGACACGGAACTCTTCGATTCGAATTATCAAGTGTACAGACGTGATAGACACTCCTTAAATGACATCAGCACTGTAGGAGGTGGAGGTGGACTTTTGCTTGCCGTACAAAATTGCTCGATATGCACTTTGGTTGACGACTTTCATCAATCTGATGTTGAAATAATTTGCATAAAAGTTAAAACTGCGACAGGTCTGCTATACATTATCGCCACATATATACCTCCAAGCTCTCCTAACGACGTTTATGAAAACTTAATTAATTGCATAGACAAAATAAACGATCAAATTGAGCCACAAGACGAGTTACTAGTCCTAGGAGATTTCAATCTTCCAAACTTGATCTGGACTAAACAGGCGAGTGAGAGCTATCTATCTCCTATTAACATCTCCTCTACCAACGAATTCTTGGCAATTGACGGTCTTTCCTCATGTGGACTAAGCCAATTTAATGGGATTGCCAACAACTTCAACAAAATATTGGACCTTGTATTCTTCTCTGACACACTCAATGCTGACATTGCTGTAAATTCAGCCAATACCCTACTTGTCGAAGAAGACCGACATCACCCAGCATTAGACCTATCGTTTAATTTAAATGTATGTAATGTTCCTAATTGCTCCAAAGAAAATCTTGAATTTAACTTTAAAAAATGCAGACTTAATGAACTTTTCAACCTGTTATGTAATGTTAACTGGAATCATTTGTTTGAGAACTGTGACATTAATGCTATGTGCTCTAAATTCTACTGTGTTCTCTTTAACTTTTTTTATGAGACCACACCATTGCGAAAACCGCGCAATATTTCGAAATCTCCTCCATGGTTTGACTCTTGCCTAAAAAATTTAAAAAATAAAAGAAACAAGGTCTGGATTAAATATAATAAAACAAAAGCTGATAATGACTTGGTAATATACAATGAGCTAAGAAATATGTTTATTGACTATTCAGATATTCTTTATAATGACTTTATTTTAAATACCGAAACCGACATAAAAAACAACCCAAAAAACTTTTGGAGCTATGTTAATAGTAAGAGAAATACTGACGGGTATCCAAACTGCATGTCTTTCAACAACGAACTTAGCCATGACTCTGAAAAAATTTCAAATATGTTTGCAAACTTTTTCAAAGATGCTTTCGAAGTAGCGAACTCCTGTCAAACGCCTGAGTTATTGGCCCTCTCACAAAATTTCCCTCATTTGAATTCAATTAGTCTTTGGATCTCTGAAGATGAAATCATTCGCAAAGCTTCAGAACTTGAAGTTTGTTATAGTCCTGGTCCAGATGGTGTACCTTCTTATATTTTGAAAAAATGCGCATCCTATTTATCCTATCCTCTTCATATAATTTTTAATGAATCGCTCAAATCTTCAATTTTTCCTGAAATTTGGAAGAGTTCGTACATAACACCGATACATAAGAAGGGTAGTAAAAATGAAATAAAAAATTATCGTCCCATTGCAAAACTGTCCGTCATCCCTAAGTTATTTGAGTCCATTATTTGTAAAGTCATATCGTTTATTTGTAAGTCTATAATTTGTGACAGTCAACATGGTTTTGTTCAAAATAAGTCAACAGTTACTAACCTCTTTCATTTCAGTTCTTTTTGTTTAGATTCGTTTGAAAAACGGAAACAAGTTGACTGTATCTTCACAGACTTCAGTAAGGCCTTCGATAAATTGTGCCATAAAACATTAACTTCCAAACTTAAATCCCAAGGCTTTAACGATAAATTTGTTAGTTGGGTTTCGTCGTACTTATATAATAGATCATACAGCGTAGTTTTTAGGAATGAGCGGTCATCATATTTTTATACCAACTCTGGCGTACCACATGGTAGCCACTTAGGACCTTTACTGTTTATTTTGTACGTTAACGACTTACCCTCTATTATAAAACACTCATCTGTTTTAATTTACGCTGATGACATACAAATTTTCAAACGTATTGACTCACTTGACGACTGTTTACTCCTACAAGATGATCTAAATAGTTTTCGCGAATGGTGTTTTATAAATAAGCTTGTACTTAACATAGACAAATGTAAATCAATGTGTTTTACACGCAAACAAAATGTTTTGACTTTCAATTATCAATTAGACTCTTCTTATTTGACTAAAATCTCTCCTTTCTCTGACCTAGGTATTATTCTTGACTCAAAATTAACTTTTACAAATCATTATGACTATATTATTAAAAAAGCAAATAAGACACTCGGATTTATAAAACGGTTTTCACACGATTTTCGCGACCCTTATATTCTTAAACTTCTTTGAATATCATTTGTAAGACCAATATTGGAATATGGCTGCATAATATGGGCTCCCTTTTATTCAGTCCATATAAACAGAATAGAAGGAGTACAAAGAAGATTCATGCGCTTCTGCCTTCGTTTCTTCCCATGGTCCAATAGGCTCGAACTTCCACCGTACAATCATAGGCTCACGCTCATAGATCTTCCATCGCTTTCTAAACACAGAGAGTACATTCAGCTGTGCTTTATTATAAAATTAATCAATGGGTCAGTCATATCACCATAAATTTTGGAACAATTAAACTTTATTTATAGCCGTTCAAGTATTAGAAGACAAGTTCCTTTACGTCCTATATCAAGCAGATCGAACTATGGTAAAAACAGTCCCCTCAACCAATTGATTTCAGTTTACAACAAGTATTACTTTTTGGTATGTTCCGTAAGCGATGATTTTAAAAGTAAAACATTTAAAGTAAATTTTTTCAATACTTCAGTTTAGCATTTTTTTTTTTTTTGATTGATTTTGCATTGTAAATCTATAAATCTAAGAATAAATGTAATATTAGTCTTAAGTTCTAACGTTAGTTTGTTTAACGAATTCAATAAATAATGTCAAAAATACATAGATATAGAAACAAAAATTAAAGAATCAGGAAACAAAATACGAATTTATAAAAACGAACGAATAATTCATAAAGATATCATTAAAATTTTAACTTTTTTTCAGAAAATCTCTACAAATAATTCTTACTTTGATACAAAAGGAGAAGGACAGAAACTTGGGATACAATATCTAAAAGACGTCAGAGATTTATTTTAATTAAAAGTGAAGAGCTTCAAGTTATCGAAAATTTTAGAAAAATATTTTATACAGTAAACGCATGGAATAATAATTTAGACTTAATAAGTAACAATTTAGCAAACTTTAGTACTTGCAATCATTATCCTACCATGTTACATAATTTTAACGAACTAGAAAAAAAAATAAGTCATCTTCTACCGGATCACAAGAGTAAAAAGGTGTTATTCAATATTTTAGGAAAAGGATTAAAATTCATTACAGTGTATGCCGATGTCTGCCGATGTCAAAGTCTTAACGACCATGTCAAAATACAATGAACCAAAAAAATAAGTTGTACAGTCGATTTTCTTTTGTTAAAATGCAATTATCTATGGAGTTAATTGCAATAAAAAAAAAAAACAAAATACTCACCAAAAATAGGGATTTTTTTTAACCTCCAGATAAAGTGAAATACATTTTTTTTAATAATTTATTTTAATACAAAAAAAAAACAAATTAAACAAAGAAAGTCTATTTTATAAAACAAAAAAAACTTGTACATTTGAAAAATTCAATTAAAAAACAGCAACATTTTGAAAACCCAAATGGTTTAATATTTTGTATAATGTCCTTTTGCATCTAAGACCATTTGCAACCTCTTGGGCATTGAAAGGGCCAATTTTTTTGTAACATCTGGCCTATAATTTCAATCCATATCCTCTGTATTGCATCTTTTAACTGTTCTTTATTTTTTACTTTCCTTTCCCTCAACTTTTTTTCAACATGAGCCCAAAGATGTTCAATTGGATTTAAATCCGGACTTGAGGTGGATGAGGGAGTACTTTTTTCACGTTATATAACAACCATTCCTTCACTATCAACGAGGAATGTTTTGGGTCATTGTCATGAACGAAACTAAAATTATCTCCAAGGTCCAATTTTGATGCAGTACTTCTTAAATTATTTTTCAAGATGTTGAGGTAATCAAACTTATTCATTGTCCCTTCCACAAATTGAAAATTTCCAACTCCATTTTCTCCCATTGCAGCCCACAACGCTGCCACCGCCATGTTTTACTGTGCAATTTATATTCTTCGGATCTAACGCTGTACCCCTTTTTCTCCAAACATAACGTCGCCCATCGGATCCAAAAATGTTGAATTTGGATTCGCCGGTATAAATAACGGAATTTCAACACTCTATCGGCTTATTTATATACTCTTTGGCATATTGTAGGCACTTCTTTACATTTATAGCGGATAAAAGTGGTTTGTTTCGACATGTAAAACCTCTAAACTCTTAAGAATGTAAAAAATTTCTTACCGTCTGTGGATGAACTTGGACAATTTTGTTTCTATTGAGGTCTTTCGCTATTTCCACTGCCGAAATTTTGGGGTTACTTTGTACAATCCTTACTATATGCCTCTTGGTTTGTTTAGTATCAATTTTTCTCGGTCTCCCACTTCCACTTGGTCTTGTTAAAAATCAATTTTTTTTGTAAGAATTAATAACGTACTGAACTGTGGAATGTGGCTTTTTCACAATATCAGCGATTTGTCTTAGATTCTTATTTTCGTCCCACAACTCCACAATAAGTTTTTTCATATCAAGTGAAGTTTGTTTGTTTTCCATTTTTTTTAATTTCTCTTATAAATTTTTGACAAATTATTACTCTGGCAACATGAAAAAACTAAACCTTTCAAAAAAGTGATGATCTGATAAAGCCTACTGGATAACGGTTTAATACAGTATTGTAACTACAAAGTGTACAAGTTTTTTTTTGGTTTCATAAAACGGACTTTATTTATTGAATTTGTTTTTTTTTTTTATTAAAATAATTTATTTAAAAAAATTTGTTTTACTTAATCTGGAGGTTAAAAAAATCCCTATTTTTGGTAAGTATTTTGTTTTTTTATTGCAATTAACTCCATAGAAGAATCGCTCGTTAAGTTCGGTGTAGAATACTTCATTCGAGAATGGATTATTTCCATGCTCAGTGGTAGGAAGATTCAAGCCACTTTAGGCAATACAACCGCAACAAAACACGTAAGTAGGGGAACACCCCAGGGTGGTGTCCTTTCGCCTCTTCTGTTGCTTCTGGTCATGGATACAATTCTCGTTAATTTAGAGAGATGTGGAGTGAAGGCGGTAGCCTATGCGGATGATTTGGTGCTATTGGTGTCAGGAAAGTACACCTCTGTGATTAGTGAAATCACGGAGTCAGCTTTGAATAAAGTTAGCAGCTGGGCCACTAGTTGTGGTCTAGGAGTTAACCAAAGTAAAACTGAACTGATGCTCTTCATTACCAAAACTAAAGTACCGCCCTTCACGCTACCTTGACTCAACGGTCAAATCCTATCATTGTCTTCCAGTGCAAAATATTTGGGAGTTATACTCGACCCTAAATTAAACTGGAAACGAAATATTGAAGTGCGGGTTAAGAAGGCCTGTGTTGCCTTCTACGCCTGCAGCAAAACTTTCAGCAAAAAGTGGGGACTTCAGTCGAAGATGATTTTATGGACGTACACAGCCGTAGTACGTCCAATCTTAACTTATGGTTCGATTGTGTGGTGGCCTGCTCTTAGCAAAGCCTATAATATCGATAAGCTAAAGAAGGTTCAGAGAACAGCTTGCGTGGGCACCACAGGGGCCATGCGTACTTGCCCAACGGACGCCTTAAACGTTATTATGGATCTTCTACCAATCGACCTTTTTATTAAATACATAGTTTCCTGCAGCGCTATTAAGCTGAAGGAATCAAACAGCTGGTTTGCAAAACCTTATGGTCACAGCAACAAAGCGAAATTGATTCCCTCAGATATTATCTCGGTAGACACTGACTACTGCACTCCTACTTTGAGCCTTAGTAGGGGTTTTAAGGTCTTTTTCCCATCCAGAGAAGATTGGGAGGATGACATCGTGTCGATAGGTTTCGATACAACCATCTTTACTGACGGCTCAAAGATGGAGTGCGGAGTTGGTTCTGGGATCTTTTCTGAGTCCCTAAATGTAGTTAAATCCTTTAGGCTTCCTGACTTTGCTAGTGTTTTTCAGGCTGAACTGCTGGCAATTAGGGAGGCATGTAAGATACTTAAACAAAGCCCAAACCAAAACCGAAATGCGGCTATCTTCACAGACAGTCAGGCAGCTATCAAAGCCATTAACTCGGCTACATCCTCATCTAAATTGGTCCAGCAATGTCGCGATGAGCTTGCGAGCCTGAACATTAACCTCGGTGTCACCCTGATCTGGGTTCCGGGCCATAGTGGTATCGTGGGAAATGAACGGGCTGACGAGCTAGCCAGGCAAGGATCGGCCCTTCATAGCTCACTTGCGGAAATGGTTAACATTCCTCTTGGTACTATGAAGGGTAAAATCTTTTCCATCTACCAAACTGAATCAAACCGAAGGTCGAGCAATTTACCCAACTGCATTATATCTAGGAAGATATGGCCCACCTATAATAAAACCCGTACAAATGATCTTCTATGCAGGCCAAGGCAAGACATAGCCAGGATTGTTGCGGTTTGTACCGGACATTGGCCCATAGGAGTTCATGCAGAGAAGTTGGGTATCTCTTACAACACCTTTTGCCGTAGTTGCTGCGACCAAAGAGAAAGTGAAACGATAATCCATTCCCTCTGCAAATGTCCTGCCTTGGCAAGCACTAGACTGAAATGCTTTGGGAAAGCATTCTTTCACGAACTGGATGAGCTATCTGAGACAAAGATTAGAGACCTAATCTCTTTTCTCAATGCGACAAAATGGCTCTAATTTAATCGCTATAAATCTTCTCCTTTCTTTCACAGGTCAAACGAGTTTTGGTATCAAAACGGCGCACTACAGCGCTAATTGGATCTCAGGCTAGGTCTGCCCTGAGATCGCCATTTCTACCTACCTACCTACCTAACTCCATAGATATTTGCATTTTAACAAAGTCGACTGTACAACTTTTTTGTTGGTTCACTGTAAATGATCAATTTAACGCTGCAATAGAAACACTGACTGATCATATAAATAAACAGCAAAAGCAAATAAGTAACCACTTATCAAATTTTGGAAGAACATCGAGAGATGTTACTATATGCATATGTTATGCATCCCTTTGTTTTCAAACTCGATTCACCACGTTGCCATGTCAATTTGCATAAAAAATATTATTTTTAAAAATTATAATGCTTTCCAGTTGTTGAATAATTTTAAATATCACTTTAATTCTTTAAACTTAAATATATTGAATGACAAATTTTCAAATTTTGATTGGCAATTAAATTGTAATAATAGTTTAAAACATAATTTCGAATATTTTGTATATATACATATTTGTAAGAGAATTGGTTGACGCTGTTCCTCGTTCCTACTTTAAAGTAAATTCTCACCCCCTTGGTCCAATTCAAGGTTACGTAGATTGAAAAATGCCAAAAATAAAGCTTTTAAGAATTTTAAAAGCAATATGAGTAATGAAAATTTAACTTTATATTCTCGTCTTCTGAAAGAGTATGTTTTTCTATCAAAATTTTGTTTTAGTAATTATGTACATACTACAGAGATTGAATTGAAGCAAAACCCAAAGAAGTTTTGGAAATTCGTAAATGTAAAACGGAAATCCATTGGATTTCCTTCTGTAATGGCTTATAATGACAATGCTTCCAGTGAACCCCAGACTATTGTTGATTGGTTTGCTGAATTTTTCAAAGTATTTACAGCACTACAGATTTAGTTGTCGGCAATAACTAAGATTGTAACTCTATATTGCATATAACAGATCGTTGTAGTTTTCAGTGTGAATTAGAAGATGTTTCTACCGCCTTACGTGAATTGGTTCCATCTAGATCACCAGATATTCATGGTGTTTTTCCAATTGCGTTAAAACACTGTTATAGTACTCTATGTTTACCCCTTCAGATTATTTTTAACCAATCTCTTTCAAATGGTATTTTTTTAGATGAATGGAAAGTGTCTCATATTAATCCAATTTTAAAGTCCGGAGATAAAAAGTTGGTTACAAATTATCGCCCAATTAGTAAACCTTCAACTATTCCGAAGCTTTTTGATAAAATAGTAAAAAACAAGCTATATGCAATAATCAAATGTCATATCTCTAAATTTCAACATGGTTTCATAAGTGGTCGATCCGCAACTACTTATTTGGCTTGCTTTTCTTATCAGTGTTTTAACACAGTAGAAAAGCATTCTCAAATGGATGTGGTTTACACCGATTTTGTTAAAGTATTTAGTAGAGTAAATAACCTCATTTTAATTAAAAAATTAAAAAGTGATGGCAACCTACTAAACTGGTTCAACTCCTATCTCACTGGTAGGAAACAAATTGTTAGGATTGGTGACTTGGAGTCTAGCCCGATCTTAGTTTATTCAGGGTTGGGTACGATTGACCGCATTTTAAAATCTCGTTTTTAAAATCTCGCATCTTAAAATCTCGCATTATGAAATCTCTTATATCGAAATCTCGCAATTACAAAATCTCGCTTAACGAAAGCTCGCAACATTAAAACCTCGCAAACTAAAATCTCGCAATTTAAAATCACGCATTGAAATAAAATATTTATTAATTCGCGCGCGCGAATTAATAAATATTTTATTTCAATGCGTGATTATAAGTCTGTCTGATATTACCTATGCATAATCTACTTGTTTACTACTTTAAATTGTAATCATTGTATTATATATAAAAAACGACTTCAACTGTCAAAAATTGATTACTTGCGAAGCATAGCTCAAAACCTCTCGCTATCTTAAAATTATTGTTTTTGTATGGAATTTTTATATTATCTTTACTTTTTGTTTGTTAACTATTGAAGTAATTTATTTTTCAATTAAATGACTTTCCTGGGAATTTATTGTGTTTTGTTTTTGTTATTTTTTTGTTGTTTATTTATGAGAAAAAGATAGAAAAGTTTGTTATATGCATATTAGACTTCTATATCAATTGTTCATAGTGTTCAAGATCAACTGGATTAAGGATTAAAAGGATTTAATTCGATCGAATTTTTCGACTTTTACAATGCGAGATTTGTATGCAGAAGCGAGATTTTTTTAAAAATGCGAAATTTTGGTTTGCGGGATTTTGAAAATGCGAGATTTTCTTATGTAAGATTTTAAAAATGCGAAATTTTGTTTTGCGTGAAATTTTTAAAAATGCGAGATTTCGTTATAAGAGATTTTAGTTTGCGATCAATCGTACCGCTCCCGTTTATTCAGGTGTTCCCGAAGGTAGCCATTTGGGACCACCATTATTTGACTTGTTTATTAATGATTTTCCATCAGTTTTATCAACAGCCAACTGCTTAATATTTGCAGTTGCAGATGATATACAAATTTTTAAAGTTACAAATAATTATAATGATTGTGTTGCATTTCAGCAAGACATTTTAAAGTTTGAAAACTGGTGTGAACAAAATGATCTTGACCTTAATCTGTCAAAGTGTTCTGTGTTAACTTACAGTCACTTAAAAAACCCCATAATTTTTGATTGTTTCCTCAAAGGAATCAAACTATTAAGAGTTCTCGAGATTAAAGACCTAGGCGTAGTATTTGATGAGAAACTTAACTTTAGTTCACATGTCTCCTATATTGTTTCAAAAGCTAACTCTATGTTAGGTTTCCTTAAACGGAATTCTTCTGATTTTAAGGACCCATACACACTGAAAGCTATTTTTTGTTCACTTGTTAGACCATTACTGGAGTATTGTTCTGCCATTTGGAATCCTGATACTAAAAAGTTGATAACAAGAATTGAAAATATCCAAAAGAATTTTTTGAGATTTGCTTTAAGAAATTTTAGTTAAAATGCTTACTCAAATCTTGATTATAAATCTAGATGCCTTTTGTTAGGGATGCAAACTCTTGAATCAAGGCGTAGAATATTAAGTGTTATGTTTATTCGTGATATTCTTTCAAATGACATTGATTGCGAGTTTTTGCTTTCTTTGATTAATATTTATGCACCTAGTCGATCATTATGAACGAGAAGTTTCATATTTGAATATCCTCATTCTACAAATTATGGCCAGCGTGAACCTATTTCCCATTGTTGTAAATTTTTTAATATGTACTATAATGAACTAGATATATATCTGTCAAGAAATCAATTTAAAAATTCATTATTAACATTATTGCATAATAACTTCTCTTAATTGTTCCTATTTATGTAAATTAATATATTTATTAATATTTAATAATAACTACGAAATTATATATATTCTTTAAACAAATCTGTGGATTAAGTATCGTAGATTGAATAAATAAATAAATAAATATAGATCATATGCAACATATTTTCCAAATTCGGCACGAGTACGATAACTTTGGTGCCAAGATATAATAACGGTTTTTGGTAGAGAGTTTTAATACAAGCATTTTTTACTATGGGAGGGGGGGTCTATCTCCCCCCGTTTAGGCGGGAGGGGCAATTTAAAAAAGTTATTATTTAAAATGGAAAAAAATAATTAAAAAATAACGGTGATACTTACAATTAAGTTGTATACATTTTTTTAAAGCCAACATTCTGTTCTATTAGCCAGTTTTTAAATCAAGTCAAAACTATGCGTAGTTTTTGAAAAATTTAATTTTAAACTCACAATTTGAGTAAAAAAAGTTAAAAAAAGGTTTAAAGTGTAACTTTTTCAATACTTCAAGATTATCTACCATTGTTTTTATTTCAGAATTTATTGTCCTTATTTGTTTTTGATCAAAAACTGAAAACTAGATGATTTTATGTCTTTTAGTTTTTGAGAAAATTGAAAATAAAAATTTAATTTTAAACTCAAAATTTGAGTAAAAAAAGTTAAAAAAAAAAGGTTTAAAGTGTAACTTTTTCAATACTTCAAGATTATCTACCATTGTTTTTATTTCAGAATTTATTGCTCTTATTTGTTTTTGATCAAAAACTGAAAACTAGATGATTTTATGTCTTTTAGTTTTTGAGAAAATTGAAAATAACCACAACTACTATTTTAATTTAATTTTTTTTTTTTTGCTTGAGTGGTCTTATTTTGATAGTAATAATGGTATTTGCGTATGCGTAATGCGTGTTTGGGTGTTTGCAACAGTAAGGTGTGCGCGAGTTTGGGTGTATGCAACAGTGGCATCTGTAAGGGGGGGCATGCTGCCCCCCTGCAACCCCCCTGCTTGGGCACACTATAGGATTTGGGGTGGGTGCAAGTTGGAGTGTGTGCAAGGTGGTGAGGGTGCAAGGTGCGGTGGGTGCAGCATTTAAATATGCTGGATTGAAGAAAAATTAATTTACCCTAGGTATATCTTAATCCATATTCAATTATTACTATCAAAATAAGACTACGTTAATACTTAAGCAAGGAAAAAGTAATTTAATTAAAATATTTTGTTTTGGTAATTTTCAATTTTCTCAAGAACTAGAAGACATCAAGTCATCTAGTTTTCAGTTTTTGATCAACAACAAATAAGAGCAATGAATTATAAAAAAAAAATAGTAGATAATCTGAAAGTTTTGAAAAATTACACTTTAAACCTTTTTTTTAACTTTTTTTTGCACAAATTTTGACTTTAAAACAATTTTTTTCAAAAACTATGCATAGTTTTGACTTGATTTAAAAACAAGCTAATGGACAAAAGTGTTGGCTTTAAAAAAAGGTATAATACTTAATTATAAGTATTACCGTTATTTTTTAATTATTTTTTTTTCCATTTAATGTACATATTTTTTTTAAACTGCCCCTACTGCCTAAACGGGGGGAGATAGACCCCCCCTCCCATAGTAAAAAATGCTTGTTTTTAATTGTTCTATACAAATCCGTCATTAAACTTTGTCGCCAAAGTTATCGTACTCTCCCCAAATTCAATATGACATTCAACTTCTCAGAGAACAAATCAGAAAAGTTAAAGAAAATTTAATGATGTGCAGATAAGGCACATTAGGAAGAGATATTCTATTACATAAGGAGATTTAATTTTCATTCAAAGTTCCGTCATTTTGCACAATGAAACAATAATTTCTATAATAATGATATGTCTATTTACATTGTTTAAGGGTAACGGTGGGAGAATATCAGACATGGGCACTACCAAGCCTTTTTGCGTAGATGCCATTTGCGAAAAAAACATGGCGACCTTCATGACTAATTTTCTTATAACGTTACCCCTTAATACAATGAAATTATTATTTACAAACGAAGGCAAGACGGAAACGTTAAAGCTGGTATACAAATTTACTGGTTTGGGATTTGAAGGGGAAGAACTTTGAACACAATTGATCAAAATTTTGATGTTAAGCAAAAATCAATAGAAAAGAATTAAATCTTAAATGTATGTATTATTATTTTTATTTTTTAAGTTCATAAAAAATGAGTATACCTACTACAAAAATTTTAGTAAAAAACAGTGACAGTTAATCTTATGAATAAGGTAGGTAGGGCGGATAATAATTAAGGTGTAGATCCAAATGCAAAATACGCCATAATATGTCGTACGACAGTCCTAATTCCTGAGAACGATGAGGAATCGCCACTTTCGGGGCTTCGGCAACACTTTCACTTACAGCAGCGATATTTTCAGTGCTACGAGCGAAACGATGATGCACAGACCTTACAATATCTGCAAACAATCCAGTCTCTTCAAATTTCTTCACAATTAAGCAAATTGCTTGCGTAGTTTGAAGACCATAATCTCATATTAAAGCACGATATGTGGCTGTGGCAGACTATTACTACATTTTTGTAGTACATATATATGGATCTAATTCAGGATGAAATTTGAGAACGTTGCTTTCAAACTTTCAAATTTCACAAAATTTGAAAATCTTAAATCAAATGAATATAATTTTCTTCAAACAAAATATCTACCGCTAAAATCATACAATTCATAGCTATAACGATATGTTATATCAGAGCCAGCTTAAGCGCCCCACAAACACTTGACTTTAAAATTCCATTCCATACTCAAACAATATAAACTCACAATTTCGAACTGTAAACAAAGATGATTGAATCATCCTTTATATCATTGTATCATCCGCAGCCAAATTAAGATTTTCTGCGTTAACATTTAAGTATTATTAAAGGGATCACTCGATCTCATTATTTTTTAGTCTTTAGTCTTAGTCTTTGCGTATGAGCTGAAGATTTCCCCCGACTCACGGTAAGGGATCTAAGGCTTCCAATAAAAATACTTAAACAAAATACAAACTGTTTTTTAATATTTTTTTTTTCGCGAAACTAAAGTACTCGAATATAAATGACGCATTCTGGAAGGGAATACTTTCAAGAAAATTAAAATCAAAGAGTTGTTATTTAATTAATAAACTAGCTGACCGCGTTGCTGTGGCTAACGTTTTTTGGAGGACTTCATGACTGATTTTCTACTACCGTTACCCTTTATTACAATAAAATTATTATTTACGAATGAATACGGAAACGTTAAAGCTGGCATACAAATTTACTGGTTTGGGATTGGAAGGGAAAGGACTTTGAACACAATTGTTCAAAATGTTCGACAGTTGATGTAAAGCAAAGATCAATACAAAAGAATTAAATTTAAAATGTATTATTATTTTTATTCAAGTTTGTAACAAATAAGTGTAAAAGTTTTTAGTAAATTACATGTGACATTTAAACTTATAAATGATGTAGGTAGGGCGGATAGTTTAAAATCTTCTTACAATAATATTTATTATTTTGAATTATAAATACTTTTAAATTCAATTTGATTTAGCACTAATGGGGGCACATTATTTTTGGTTAACTTGTCTTTCGCTAACACAAATAGGCACGACGGTTTTCCTTAACGTGAACATACAACATATACATAGCTGCCCATGAGAAGAACATGGATTTTACAAATCTAAACCACAAATGGACATTGTTTGATTGTTTGGCCTTGGGACTTATTTATAGACATGGTAAAAGCTAAACGAATTGGAAACTGTAACCTTCGGAAGGGTTTGGTAGAATTTTTTTTTAACTTTAAACTTTCCAGTTAAAATGGTTTCTTTAATAATATTTCCGGTGATCTTTTTGATGACCAAACGTTTAACGTTGCATAAATGAGATACATTCAAATTACGTAAAAGAATAATAGGTGAAGCAATCTTTATTTGAAGAAGGTATATCATTTTTTCATTCAAGTTAAATTTAAAGTCTGCAAGTTAATTTCGTCAACATCAACATTTTTGGCTGTCAAAATAGCCCGATGACTAAGGAAGTTATAATTCAAGTAATTACTCTGTATATTCGGAAAAATATAGATATACTCTGAATATCCGGAGAAATACTCTAAATCAATTCATTTATAGGCAGACATTGTATGTCAGATTAATGCATTGCGTATTTGGTTGCAGTTCTATTTTACCGATCCCAATATCTAGTAATATCGGAAAATATTTGTTGCAATCGTACTCGTATGTTTATGGTCAATCGAAGTATTTCAACACTTTGCTATAAGAATGATTGTTTTAAACATGCATTATCTCATCCACGAAAGTAGAGCGAAGTATAACTGAAAAAGTCTGACGGAAATCACCAGACAAAAGTAAGAGAGCACCACCGAAAAGTTTATCATTGGCGTTTAAACCTTGCATAGTTCATGCAATGCTTCGCGTGAATATTTGTGAGTCATTATGCACACATCCCAAATTATAATAGACCAAACATTAAAAAAGTAAAATTCACTGTATTTCGTTTACCACAAAATAAATTTAACCTACATATACTTTAGCGTGGTGGTTATGCTAATAAATTGTAGCTTATATGAAACGTTTAGAAGTTTGACATAGCGCCATCTATTGAATACTTACTTAATCAAGTCAACAGATGTCGCCATCTGTTAGAATAGTTCGGAGCTAACAGATAATTGTGACTGTCAAATAATAAACAAATAATTTGCAATAAAACGATAATGCGATCATAAATTGAGATGTAAGTTGGATCAAACTGCACACAGTCTTTGTATATGAAAACCATAGTACTCTCATGGTGGAAGTCGAAAAGGGCGGCATCTAGATATTTTTTGTGGAACGTCTAGTCAAGACATTCATGGAGAAATCGATTTGCAGTCGGGGGACTTGGGAGACTTAAAAATGTTATAATTTGAAAGTCTGAGTGAGTGAGGAAAACACATTTGTTTCTTTGTGTTTGTATTTTGGTGTGGTTATATTTTTTGGTTACATCTTTGTATATGAAAACTTTTTCATATACAAAGGTTACATAGGAAAAACGGTAGTCTTTCTATACAAAGATGATAAGACAAAAGCAGGTGAATTGCGATTTCGTGTAGGAATTTTATATTCTTAGTTGAGATTTTATATTTTTGATGATTTGAGGATTGTATAAGGGAATTATAATTTGAACTTTTATAGGCAAGTAAATATGTAGGTATTGTATTCTTATCCAATAATAGATAGCTAGCTAAATAAATTTAAAAAATTTGATCACCTAAACCTTTCTTACAATTTGTTTTCACATCGAGCATAAAGAAGTTTAAATTTTCAAAGTCTTAGAAAGATGATTTTTTTTAATAAATAAATTTGTTAATTGATACCTAATACAATTATTTAAAAGCTAGTTACAAAATTGTTGACAACATAGGTATAATGAAAAGATGGATATTTAATTTTTGGACGTTTTTTAATGGTAGTGAATTTTTAATTGGGATAAGGAACTTTTAAATTTTTTTGTTTTAAAAATTAACACATACCTACCTACCTATCTTTCAGTTTATAAAGTAGGTAGTTAAAACTTCCGGTCAAGAAAGTGTTTCAAGGACAAATTTTGAAACATACTTTTGCCTGTGAGTTCTTATGATTATATGTAGGTATTTATTAAAAGAAGGACCTTCCTATCAACAATTTTGAATGATCAAGGGTAAAAGCAAATGTTTACTTTTAATAAGGTTAAAGACTTTATTTGGATCTTTATTTTTAGAGAAGTATTAGACTTTGTAATTGTACTTACATAAATTTGATGCCTTTGTCTCAGTCTTAAGATATCTAAATTCTAGCAAATCCAATTTTTGTATGCCAGAGCAAAGTTTTTGACTTATGAGTAATTTTTCTATAAATTTGAAATAAACATAACGTTTTAGTAGTAGTACCCGTGGCATGATGGTTAGTGCGTTGGATTGTCATGCGAGAGGTCTTGGGTTCAATCCCTGCCTGTGCCACCTTAATTAAAAAAAAAAAAAAGAGTTTTCACGGGTACTGCCTCTTGCGAGGAATTGACAAATTCTCCAAGAGTAATTCTTGTCATGAAAAAGTGCTTTCTCAAATTAGCCGTTCGGATTCGGCATATAAATTGTAGGTCCCCTCCATCCCTGACAACATTACTCGCACACAGGAATGGTTGAGAGTTGTAAGTCACTAGGCCCTGGTTCTCTACGGACTGTTGCGCCACCTAATTTATTATTTAACGTTTTACTACTGTTTTAAAATATACGTACGTGCACTTTTGACTACCGAAATGGGGGTTTATGTCTCTTCGTGTAGGAGGTAGAGGCAATTTTAGAACGAATCAGTTCAATTGACAAACCAAGACTATTTAAAATATTTCCTGGTATTTTTAACTTCCCATGGGAAGTTATTGTAATGGGCCCGATTTGTCAATTTGAAAATTTTGACATTTCTCGATGTTTTAAGGTCACCAGAGTCGAAATAAAAGATTTTTAGAAAGATGTCTGTGCGTGCGTGTATACGTACGTTCCTACGTCCGTACGTTCGCGACGTTTTTTTCGTCATCCATAGCTCAAGAACCAGAAGAGATATCGACTTCAAATAAATTTTGTTGTACAGATAATAAGGCAGAAAGATGCAGAAAGGGCTCTCAAGAAAATTGCGTGGGTGTTATTTTTACCATAGCAGTTTAAAACAAAGGTGAAAATGTTGGTTAACCCTAAATATCTCATGAACCAATAACGCTAGAGACTTGAATTAAATTTTATATTACATATTGTAACGTGATACCAAACAAGTTTACTTTTTGAAAAAAAATCCAATTAACGGTTTTTTTTTTATAAATCAAAACAACTGAAAAAAAAAATTTGTCACCTCGAAAATTTTACGACTAAAATATGATTTCATCTTCAAAACCCTTTTATGCAACGAAGAATAATGTTTTTGAAATCTGATAAAATTTTGAAAAAAATCGAATTGACAATTTTTTTTATAAAAAATAAAAACCTAAAAAAAAACATTACTCAAAGTTGGTAAAAATTGATTTTCGACTCAAATATCTTTTCAAAACTTTGAGAAATTGGCTTTAAACTACTTTTATCATTCAAAAAATATTGTTCTCAACATTGAGTAAAATTCAAAATAAAATCCAATTGACAGTTTTTTAACAAAAAATTAAAAACCGAAAAAAAATTTAACAAAAGTTGGTAAAAATTGATTTTCGACTCAAATATCTTTCCAAAAATTTGAGATAATGCCTTCTAACTAATTTTATCTTATAAAAAATATTGTTTTCAACATTAGGAAAAATTTTGAGAAAAATCGAATTGACAGTTTTTTTACAAAAAATAAAAATCTAAAAAAAATGTATAAAAGTTGGTAAGAATTGTTTTTCGACGTAAATATCTTTTCAAAAATTAAAAATATTGGCTTCAAACTTATTTTATTTCACAGAAAATATTGTTTTCGATATTCAATATTTTTTTTTTATAAAAATCCAACAGTCCGTTTTTTCATAAAAAAATAAAATCTACAAAAAATAGTACGCAAATTTGGTAAAAATTGATACATATAGACAAACTTTTAAGCAAGACAAATCGACAGACGGGATGGAAAGTTATCAGTGTGGGTCGCATCCCAGCCTCTTTTTAAATTTAAAAATGTACCTGTTAAAAAAGCTTGTTTCCAAAATTTGATTTCTCAAAAAAACCTTAATGTTTCAAAATTCTTATTTGAAAATCTTTAGAGCGTTTACTTTTTAAATTAATTTTGTACACATACAATTTTTCAATTTTAGTTAAAATATTATATATTTTTGGTATGCAGTTATTTTGAACTAAATAATATACAGTTTTGTAAAAAACTAATGACCCATTTTGGATACATTGAATTTTGAAAAAATGTACTATTTTTTAAAAAATCCAAAAATAAAATATATTAATAATTATTAATATATTTTTATAATTATTTATAATATAATAAAAAATAAGAGCTTGTGCAGAAAAAAAAACTATTGAAATCAGTTGATTAGTTCTTGAGAAAACTTAAAACCAAAATAACGTGGGGTACCCTTCTGGAGAAATACAAAAATCTATCGGCTTAAGCAACACATAGATGCCTGCCTAAATATAAACCATATTTACATATATGTATGTTGTTTATGCCCTCTATAAGGGCATTATTATCTGTATAACAAAATTTATTTGAAGTCGATATCTCTATTTGTTCTTGAGCTATGGACGACGAAAAAAACTTCCCGAACGTACGTACACACGCACGCACAGACATCTCTCTAAAAATCTTTTATTTCGACTCTAGGGACCTTGAAACGTTCGAGAAAACGGACCGATTACAATAACTTCCTATGGGAATTTAAGAACGCTTAACGCGAACCGGCTTTTACCCTTAATTTCCAAATTTTAGGTCAATCAACCTAATGCCTTGGGGTGAAGGTACGGGCCAGGACGGAATCAGGGGACCCACTTCCACTTCTCTACCATCGAAATGTCATTTTTGATTAAAATCTTGAGTTCGAAATTTTTTACGAATGCAAAACTTGCCTACCTACATATACATATGTACCTATGACGCAAGTAAAAAAATTAAGTTCAGACCGATGATTTTCTAAATTGTGAAATTAAGTCTTAAAATTGACTTTAAATGTCTGAAGAATCCTTCATCTTAACAAGGTTATAACACCAAAGTTGTGAAATAACATGAGTAATTAATAATTATCATTGGTAGGTATAATTTTGTGTTTAATGTTAAAAAATTATTGGTTGGTGAGTGGCACAAAAAAAACTTCGAAATCGTATAAAAGAAAATTGCAAATCAATACAAAAAATACCTACTTCGAAACTACATTTACGAAACTATACCTAATTACTAATACCTACCTAGTTAATAAGTTAAAAAAAACTTTCAATTGGATTTTCCTAAAAGTCACACATCTTAAAATAGAAGAGCTGACAAAATTATATTAAAGGTACCTACCTACAACAGCAAACAACATAGGTATACCTACCTACCTACCTACCTACCTAAATATAAACTAAATTTGTTGTTGTTGTTTATGGCTAAGGTCCCAGCTTTATTGTTTACATTTATTTATTAAAAATGATAAGACAAAAGGAGGATTGGATCATAAATAAAATACACTTGTGATACCACATGGATCAGTTAATCAGCTTAACTCGTTGAACCAATTGGAGCTTCGAATAAAGCGTAGGAGACAAGTAATGTCTGAATTTTTTAGATCGCTGGTATCGTTAAAGTAGTAGTCTCCAAGGTGGATTCTACGTCTGTGTGATAAGGCAGGGCATGTGCACAGAAGATGAGAGATTGTCTCCTCTTCTTCTTCGTCCATGCAACTCCTACAAAAATCATTTGCAGGGGCTCCAAGTCGAATAGCATGCCTTCCTATTAAGCAGTGCCCAGTCAGGACACCTATAACGTAGCTAATGTGCAATCTACTCAGAGAGATTAATTGTTTTGAGCGCCTGGCGCTAAGAATAGGCCAAATTAGTTTTGTTGCGACACAGGTGGTGGTGTTATTCCACCTGAGGTTTGTTTTCTCTATGGTTTCTTGCTTTAGCATAAGTTTACATGTAGCTAGAGGGATACCTATGTTAGCATTATGAGCCAGCAGAGGTAAAATTGTTCCGCTTTTTGCAAGTTCGTCAGCTTTGCAATTTCCTGGAATGTCTCTATGGCCCGGCACCCAGAGAAGGTGAATGTTGAACTGTGTAGCCATCTCCGTAAGAGATGATCGACAATTTAGGACTGTTAATGAGTTTGTGGAGACAGAGTCTAGGGACTTTAACGCAGCTTGGCTATCCGAGAAGATGCGTATATCATTAGTTGATATAACGTTTTCTCTAAGCCAGGATAGGACTTCTTTTATAGCCAGGATTTCAGCTTGGAACACGCTACAATGATCGGGTAGACGAAAGGAGAGACTTAAGTTTAGTCTATCTGAGTATACGCCTCCACCAACCCCATCCTCCGTTTTTGATCCGTCTGTATAGAAGTTTATAGGACCATCGTTCAAAAATGATGTATTCTCCCAAGAAGACCTGGGAGGTATAGTCACTTTGAAGCTATAGTTATTAAACTGAGGATGGGGTATGGTGTAGTCAATATTACTGTTTATAGTTCTGAACGAGTTCAAAATAGTGGTGTGGCCAATTCCATTATTGATCCACAGAGAGGAGGCTTGAAGTCGTATGGCAGTGTTAGCGGCTGTTTGCTTGCTGAAAATGTCCAGCGGTGTTAGATGGAACAGAACATCTAGTGAGGCGGAGGGGGTGGAGCGAAGTGCTCCTCCCATACACAGGCAGGCTGTTCGTTGGACTTTGCTGAGTTTATCGCGATTTGTCGCTGTATCTAGCGCCGTCCACCATACCGCTACTCCATAAGTAAGGATCGGTCTTATGACCGAGATGTATAGCCAGTGTGTAATGCGGGGCTGTAGGCCCCATTTATTACCAATGGCCTTTTTACAGGAGAACAGGGCTACTGTGGCCTTGTTTATTCTCTCTTGAATATTAGGTTTCCAACTTAATTTCTTATCTAGAATGAGACCCAAGTATTTTGCTTGTTCAGAGAATTTAAGTGGTACACCGTTTATGAGGGGAGGGTCAATGTGTGGGACTTTGTATTTCCTTGTGAAGAGGACAAGATCGGTTTTTTGTGGGTTAACGCCTAATCCACACCGATTAGCCCATCTGGTGAGCTTATTTAAAGCGTTTTGTAAGAGGTATTTTTTTTTTTTGGGATGTTTACCCGTTACCGCAATAGCAACATCGTCCGCATAGGCAAACACTCTGTATCCCTCTCTTTCTAGAGTAATTAGTAATTCATTTATTACTAAGTTCCAGAGGAGAGGGGATAGGACACCACCTTGTGGCGTACCTCTACTGACACCCCTTTGTGTAGTAAAATCGCCCAGTTTTGAATTGATAATCCTGCTTATCAGCATTTGATTAATCAATTCGCTGATCGACTTATCTACCTTTAGAGATGTCAATACACGTGCAATTGCAGATGTGTCGAAATTGTTAAATGCACCTTCTATATCTAAGAAGGCAACTAAGGTGTACTCTTTATGATGGAGGGAATATTCGATTGTACGTACTATACTGTGTAGAGCCGTTTCAACTGATTTCCCTTTGTTGTAGGCGTGTTGAGCCTTTGAAAGGAGGGACTTATCAATACTTGACCTTAAGTGGATATCGATCAAACGTTCAAAAGTTTTGAGAAGGAATGATGATAAGCTGATAGGTCTTAGGTCTTTAGGGTTAACGTGGCTGGATTTTCCGGCTTTTGGAATAAAAACAACTTTAGCTTGTCTCCAAGACATCGGGATGTATGCCAATTTAAGGCATCCCTTGAAGATGTTTTCTAGGATGGGTATTAGAAAACTTGCATTTTCTTGCAGTTCGGCTGGAATTACACCATCCCGACCAGCAGATTTATATGGCTTAAAGCTGTTAATAGCCCATTTGAGTTTTTCCCTAGTGACTAGACCTTGTGGGGGATGTAATATATTGTCACCATTATTAGGTGCAATGTTATTAATAATATTAGAGCTACCAGGAAAGTGAACGTCTAGTAGCAAGTTGAGCGATTCTTCGCTTGAATTGGTCCAGAGGCCAGAGGCGTTTTTCAAGCAGCTTGGCATGATTGGATTTTTGGAGAGGATTTTGCGCAGCCTGGATGCTTCGGAGCAATCTTCCACGTTGCTACAGAAGTTTCTCCAAGACGATCGTTTGGTTTTCCTCAGTTCTTTTTTATAAATCTTCAGTGATTCTTTATATGAATCCCAGTCTGACATGTCTCTAGAAGCTTTCGCTCTGTTAAAGAGTTTTCTGCATTCTTTTCGAAGTGGATCCAGCCCTGAGTTCCACCAGTGTGGCTTCTTTTTACCTCTTACTTGTATAAGAGGGCATGCAGTATCTAGAGCTTTGTTTAGGGCTAATGTTAGATTATTGACTTTGTCGTCAAGATCTTCAATGTTGGAGGGAGTATTAAAAAGTTCAGGTTTTACTAAACTATTTAACGTTCTCTTGTATTTTGGCCAATTTGTTCTTTTCAGATTTCGAAAGATCGGTTGGCAAGGTGGTTCATTTATAAAGTCAAACTGGATGTATCTATGATCAGAAAAGGAGTGATCTTTAGATACCTTCCAGTTCAAAATATTATTATTAATGAAGTCGGAGACAAGAGTTATATCTAAAACTTCTTGTCGATTTTTAGTAATAAAGGTTGGCTCATTACCAACATTACTTACGAGTAGGTTAGTGTTTAGAATATAGTCGAAAAGAGACTCACCTCTGTCGTTTATATCCGTGCTACCCCATATTGTATGGTGGGCGTTAGCGTCACTACCGATGATGAGGCCGATGTTGAGCCTTTGTGCTTCAGTTATCAATCTCTCCAGAATGTCACCCGGGAGAGGGCCAAGATGGTCGTGGCCAAGATACGCCGACGCCAGCCAGAACGTTCCTCTGGCTGTTTCCAGACTTGCGGCGGTGATATCTCGATCGCTGAAATTAGGGAGTAAATATACATTTAGGCTGCGTTTTACTAATATGCAGGATCTGGGTTCATCCTCACCTGATGCATACAGCACGCAGTATCTGGGAGTCCTGATTCCTCGAACAATGGATTTAACAATCCAGGGTTCTTGAATCAGGACAATATCTTCATCGCTGCTGGATAGGCGAAGAAGAAGGGAGGCCGAAGCCTTTATGGAGTGTTGGAGGTTAATCTGGAGTAACCGCAGCATTTTTGCTACTGCACTCCCGATCAGCCTCCAACACTACTAATCTCAAACAAAGTGCTAAGTGTACGGATATTATCGCACTGTCCGGATACTAGTAGGAATTCCCTATGAAATTTCACAAATTACCTGCCTACCTACCAATATCTTTTATATCTAAAATTTGAATTTAAAATCAAACCCACATCCTGAAAAAAATCACCTACCAATTGATATTTACATATCTACAAAAAAAACTTTAAAGGTCAAACAAATCTAATCTTCAAATATTGCAGAAAACTTAAAGCCAAATAAAAGCAAAATACCCACCAGCCAAAATATACATAACTATAACCAAACGTATCTATAACTATCCCAATATGTTTCTTCTTCACAAAAATCGCATCGTAGCTTCGTATACATAATACAACCATTTTTCATATACAAAAAACGTACACAAGGAGAAGCAGAGTCATGAATGTAAATAAAAACAAAAATCGGTACAAGATCCTGAACAGCTGATGTAAGCATACAAAAATTTCATTCATCCCCTTATTAGACACAATATTGAGACATTGCCGTTTTCCATATAAAAGTGCATTGATATAAAGAAAAAACAAAAACAAATTCATCGACCTTCATATGGAAGCTTTGTATAAGAAAACATATACAAGGATAGACTCAAATAAAATGAATGAAATTGTGTCGACTTTTTGGCTGCTAAATTAACTGAGCTCCTTATTCTGCTGGCTGCTTATGGGAATGGAAATAATATTTTTCTCTCGCTCCCCCGAAATGTCTCCATTTTCGATTCTACCGCCAAAGACGGCATCCGCTCGCGTAAAAAATGTCTGCCCATGAGAGTACTATAGTTTTCATATACAAAGACACAGTGCACAAATTTGATTAAAACCGGTTAAGTTGTTAAGGAGTAGATCGCGACAAACAACGTGACACGCAATTTATATATGTATAGTAAGATAATGCTTTTTTCAAATTCTTCGAGAAAATAAACATTTATTTATGTAATTACGGAAAAAATAAAATATTTGGTGTTAACTAATGTTATCATCGATTTCATTTCAGGATCTCTAAAATCATTTGATGTAGCAGCCTTATACACATTATCACTATGCCAAAAGATTAATGGGGTAGTTGAAAAAATTTCATCCAATTTAATTTCGTTTGCAGTTTCTTCAATTTCGTGGGGAGGAAAGTTAATAACTTTTATACACGAGTCCTGGGCTGCATTAGCGAATTCTTCTGCGTTAAAGACTAAAGCTTCTCTACTCATAACTTTGTTTCTCACCGTTCTTTTAAAAACGCCTATCCCATCCACAGCCCCTTTTCCATGTGATGTAGCGAAATAATTCTGTATCAAATTTTTATTATTCTTATTATTTATTATTAATATTTATTATTCTTTCTATGAGTTTTAAACTTTCTACAATAAGTCTTTTTTTAAACTGAGAGCAAGGACCATTAGACCATAAATTATCTTTTTTTATCCTTTAAAGACTGGTAACTCTTCTAAGACTCTATCTACACATGCAACAGATGTTCTTTTGTCGTGGTGACGGTCATCAAAGTTACCAGAGGCTCCGCCCAACAAAAGCTTTGAATCTCATCGTGATCAATGCATGTGAAGTTCTCAGAAAAATCAACCTGAATTAAAGCAACTGATAATTTATGTTTATATGCTGATACTATTAATCTATCGCTGTGATAGGATTCGGCGTATATCGTCACGTTCATAAAATGTTTTTATTTTGCGGACAATTTCTTCAGATAAAGCTGACTGACGAACATTTTGGCAACACTCTTAAAGCCCTTGATTTTGCCTTACCTAGCGCCAGAGGAGTCATAGTTATATGGGCTTTTCCAAGACTGCTTGATTCGTAAGCTCCTCTTAAGCCTAAATTTTTCTACGCACTTCTTTGTTTTTTGTCTTTCAGAACAGTTTATACCTTTTTTTAATTATGGGAGACGATTGATAAGGGCCCTTTTTTGCCCTACTCTAAGGAGCTGTTTCAGCATTTTTTTCAAAACTCTTGAAACGTTGGTGTTGCGTTTCCAAAGAGAACACAAATGTTTGCGTGAGTGTGTGTGTGATGAGAGTGATGCTGAAGCTATATGTAAGCGAGTGGAGCGAGTTGAGCGACGATGATGATTAGAAGCAGAGCCAAGCGACCAAGTAATTATGTTCAGCTTGTCTACTGATGAAAGCAAACTATTAATAATAAAATAGTAACTCCAACTCTCCAACTATAAGTTGTGTGTTTACAAGTTTATTGAACAGAATGCTTGCTAGGTATGATTTGCTTCGCCCTTTTGTACCAAAAAAGGAGAAGCACATTACATTAAAATAATTATGAAAAAATGTGTTTACTCTTTACAAAATTAATTTAATTCAACATACATATATATGTTTTATGTTTGTATGATATGTAATATGTGTATGTTCTTTTTATTTATGATGTTTGTGTATTTTAAACTGAAGGTGGCTATTACAATCTCCCCCTCTGCCTCATTGAACGTCTCGGAGATGGGGCAGCACGAGGTGAATGAGTGGCTTCAGGTGAGGTCATTTTTGTTTGAGAAATTGGAAAAGTCATCCTTCTCTTACTGGTAGCTTTGGTATTTGGTGGTCTTCCTCCTTTTCTGAAAGAAATAAGTGGTTTAGGGGGTGGAAGTTCGTTTGAACATCCGGAAAATAGTGTTATCATAGAGGCGTGATATGTACCCAAGGGTACGTTTGGATTTTCTTCATTACCGATGGTGTAACTACTTGTACATTTCTTTGCTAGTATTATATATGGGCCATCTCTTTTTGGTGCAAGTTTTGCTGTGAAACCTGCTGATTCCTTACTTAAAGGATGAATTTTTACAAGGACTTTGTCGCCAACTTGAAACTGATCATGCGTTCTTCGTTTTTGATCGGCATATACCTTATTTCGGTCTTGAGATTTTTCAACTGCCCATACAACGGCAAGTGCTTCACGTTCTGTTGTTAAATAGTTTCGTTTTGCGGATGACAATAGACGACTCGCAAACTCAACGGGGTGTTCCATTTCATTCTCCCCCTGGAGTGAAACAGCATCGATAGCATAACTATTTGAATCGGTTTTTAGTATAATTGGAATTCCAACTTTAACTTGGATTTTTCTAGCAGGTGATATCCTGTAGGGTGTATTAGAAATCGGTTTTTTCGATCCGGTATCTATTTTATCAATGAACGATTTTGGAGTGTCAATTTCTCTGAATAAATAAACTTCCTTTGTGGGAACTTGCTCAAGATCTCGTTTTCCTAGCTCACTTATTCCACAAGCTTCCTCTGTGCGAAGCTCAATATCGAGGGAGTTAAGCTCAAACCAATCATCAACATTAGAATCGACTCTTGTTGGTTCGGTGAACAGGTCAGTGCTTCTTCCAGGCGTTTTCATTTCTTGAGGAACTGTTCCCGAGGAGAATAGTCGTTTGGCTTTTTTCGTTTTGGAGTGTCAGGAATAGGACTCAACATTTGATGACTTTCCACCCAAGTGAGGTATGCAGAGACTTTACTCAGTTTATCGTCCTTTTCCAACATCTTGTGGTAATTTTTCTTCACTGTAAGTGGCTTAGATTGTTTATTTTCTTTTTTCTCCTGTGGCTTGAGTATGCTACACTTTGCCAGTTTGAAATCAAAGATGGGTTCTGGGTCATCAATGAAATTATAAGTTCTCTGAGCCATGTTTAAGACTATCCCACATTGCTCAAGAAAATCGATTCCTAATAAGGTGCGATTACTTTTGGCTTCAGGCAGTGCAATAAAGCGAATTTTCCGTAACCTTTTACCAATAATTATGTCAACTATGGTGGAATATACAATTTCTTTCTTGGTTATTCCATCGGCCAAAGCCACCTCGGCATTCACCTTTTGAAAAGGGCATTCTTTTTCCATCAATTTTTTGTATAATTGAGCTCCTGCGACACTGGTTCTGGCTGTGGTGTCTATGTAGGCTTTCACCCTGAAGTCCGTTGACATTGATATCAATCGTAGGAACATTTCTACCTATGACCGTAGATTCAATTAAGTTGAAGTCTAACGTAGCAGGGCTGTTGGCGTGTTTGTTACTACAGGTATTACAGTTTGACCTGCAATATCCAGCAGCTCCACAACCGTAGCAGTTCAGGGCTGGCTTTTTTGTATCATTTTGATTAGTATTTGCCTTTTTGAAACATTGTTCAGCCAAGTGGCCTTGCTTCCTGCAAAACGTACATCGTTTTCTTTTGAATTCCTCAACAGGTTTTTCGGAATGCCGAACTGTTACTAACAAACAAGCAACCTAAAATTGCTGCCTTTCTTTCCAAACCAATAGAGGTTAAGAAAAAAGAAGCTGAAATTAAGCTATGTGCCTTTGCCACAGAACATAATCTGGCCTTATCAACTTTCGACCATCTGAGTAAATTAGTGAAAACGATTTTCCCCGATTCCGAAATTGCGAAACAAATTTAACTCAACAGCTCAAAGGCAACGTCAGTACATAATACAAAATGTAACCGGTCGCTACGGATTCAAAAGTTTGGTAACAATATTAAAGAAAAATGTTTTTAGCATAATAATTGATGAGTCGACGACCATCGACCCAAAAAAAATTTTAGTTATTGTGTGTAGATTCGTAATTAACTTAATAGTGCATGAACGTTTTCTCACCATAATTGAAGTTCCTGAAGCAAATGCTAAAACGTTGTTTGCAAAGATCACTGATTTTTTTTAAAATGCACAATATTCCATTTGAAAAGAATTTAGTAGCATTTGCTTCGGACGGTGCCAGTGTTATGGTGGGAAAACAAAATTCTGTCTCGAAACTTTTCAAAGATGTCATTCCAAATTTGTTCATTTTTTTTTTTTTTTTTTTCATCATTTTTATTAATTCATTCTTAAGACTATCTTAAAGCTAGACAAAAATTCATAAAACTAGCCTAAATAACCATAACTTACAACTAACTTACTGGTCCCATACAGACGCTCTAAGTTAAACTATAACACTTAATACTATTGCCTTTCGGCCCTAAGATCTACTTTACTTCAATTAAATTTTATTTATTTTTGTATTTATTAGAAAATTTGAAAAAAAAAACTAATATCAATGTCCTTTTTTATTTTTACTTAAAAACTACTTAAAATAAGGTCCTTAATATAAAACTTAAAGCTGACTTAAACTACCTAGTCTACCTATAAACTACTTAAAACTAGAACAACCACAGCAGCAAATCTATCTATCTAACATTTTTTGTTTTTCATATTTTGTTGTCTTTTTTTTTTTTTTTTTTTTATTCCATGTTTTTTTTTTTGTATTTTTTTGTGTTTTTTTTTGTGTTTTTTTTGTGTTTTTTTTTTTTATTTTGTATTTTTTTTTTTATTTTTTTTTTTTGTGCCACCATGCCTATTCTACTTAAAACTAAACCCTAAAACTATAAAACAAGTATGTAAGCCGGCCAAGGCTGAAAACCCCATCCCGACTACCCATTATCAAGTGCCGATTGCAGCCACCAAAACTGGTTCTCCGGCTTCACCCTATCAGTTCGGTCCCGTTCCGACACAGCCCTACTAAACCGAAGGAGCTCTGCTCCGTTTTGTGCCATGACGTCCCGATTGTACAGAAGTCGCCTATCCACGGTTCGTCGTCTGACGTGGTAGATTAGCGGAACCGCCAATCTATCCTGTATCAGACCGCATCTGTCTAAAAAGAGGAATGCCTCTGGTGGAATAAAGCCGCTCAAGCGTGCACTCTCAAAATACTCGTCGTTCGGATAAAACGCCCCGAAAATTAAATTGTTGGTCGAAGACATAGCTCTTGCAATGTGACCTCGAACGAGTTTTATCACGAAATTGTCAATTCTGTTGATTCGAGCCCCGTTGTATAGGACCTCGTTGGAATAGTAATACACGTAAGAAGATTCTGCTGTTCGATATAAGCCGGTACAGCGTCGTAAACACTGCCGCTCGAACACCCGAAACTTCTCCATCTGTGAAGGGGCAACGTTGAACCACACCGGACAACCATAAACGATCATCGGCCGTATGAGGGCCATGTAGCAAATTACCTTCACTCTGGGGTCAAACCGACTGCTGTAAAACAGCCGTTTCGTCAAAGCGAAGGCTCCTCTGGCCCTGGTCAGAGCAGCATTTATATGTCTGTCGAAATATAAATACTGATCTAACCAGATACCGAGGTACTTCACTACACTTTTGCTCTCTAATAGCTGCCCATGAAGATCAACTATGACCATCTTGCGCCAATTCTTGCGAGTATCCCTCGTGGCCCTAGCCAACGGAGTCCAAATTTGTTCATCATGCGGTGTGTGTTCCATTCGTTCCATCTCGTGGCAAGCAACGACGCCTTGATATTCCTGCCTGACGAAATAGAAATTTGTTGTCGCGAAATCTTCTCGCATTTCAATTGCAGTGCGAAAAGACAACATGCTTTTAAGGAATTTCAAGCCTTTTGCAACGTTAAGCCACATAAAATGCTGCACCCATCGCAAACACTATGGTTGTCCCTGCATGGTTATCAAAAGACTTATTGAGCAATGCCAAACCTTACTATTGTATTTTTTGGAAAGTTATCTGGAAATTTCTATTAACAAAATTCAATTTGAAAAATATACAGGGTTCTTGAAAAACCAACAACGGTTTTATATTTAGAATTTTTAGATTTCTTCTTACCGTTTTATTACGAAACTGAACCTTGAAATGCAATGGGAAGACGTTAAAATTCATATTTTATTTGACCGAGTTGAACTGACACTTAAGACACTTGCTGATTGTTTTTTTTTTTAAAGCGAATATTTAAATAGTATTGCAAATATATTTGAAATTGATTTAACTATTGAAGAAAATTTTGATAGTACATATAAAAAATGTATATCTTGGCCCTCAAACTTCCCTTAAATTAGAATCCTCTGGTCTTACCGAAAATGAAAAAATAAATTTTAAGGTTAGTTGTAGACATTTTTTAATAAGGGCATGTGAAGAAATTTTAAAACGTTTCGATTTTTCATCTGAACAAGGAGAACTACATAAAGTTTTAAAATTTGTAAGTCCACTTTCTCTCAAAAACAAAAATGTCGAATCCCTTTGTAAGTTGTCTAAATATTTCGGACACATTTTTGTTGAAAATGAATGGATTTCATTTTTCAAACAAATTGAAATCTGTAGGTTTTATTCTAAGTAGTAGTTGTTTGTTTGTTTTTTTTTAATTGCAAAAAAAATTCCTTTCCACTTAACTAGGTTTGACTGTTTCGGTTCGACTATGTGGATTTTGTTTTTGTATTTTGTTATTTGTTTTTTTTTTTATTAGAAAACAAATATTGAAAAAAAATTAATATGCACTTAAGAGGGTGCGAATGTACAGGTTTGACTGTTCGAATATTTGATTGTTGTTGTTGGTTGTTCTCTATTACATATATACCTTTTTTTTAAATATTTGCATGCACTTTAGCGGGTGCGACTGTAAAGATAAAACCTTGATACATATATCTCAACAGCTTCACAACTTAACACGTTGCCACAAGGTTGGGCCAGTGTTCCCAGGTTGAGGGGAAAATTACCATTCTTGTCGATTTTTTTCAGCTAAAGGGGAAAAAAGGGGACGGGAATAAGTAAGGGGAAAAAATCCAAAAAATGGGAAAACAGCTTAAAACTTTTAGTCCAGTCATTTTAGCTATTTTAAGCCCCAATCTGCGGAAAAATTCCTAGTGAGCTGAATTTTTGTATACACCTTTATTACGGCATTGTAATGAAGATGTGAAAAATCGACATTGATATCGTGCCGGCTAAAAAAGTTATAAAGGTCAAAAGGTCACGAAAATCAGTTTTTCGCAAATATCTCGCGATCTATTGCTCAGAGGTCAATAAAGGTCATTATAAAAATTGTTTGTCATGAAATTGTCTACAAAAAATGTCTCTTGCATTTTTCTGTAGAATTAACCGTTTTCGGAGTAGAGCACCGAGAAAGCGACTATATTATAACGATGCACTCGTTTCCTCACCACCTCCGAGGTAGAATGCAGGGCGCGTTTTTTTTACATGGTTTCCCCAGTAGGCATAATCCATAATATGTAATAAGAGGTTTTTTTATTTACAAGTGAATAATTTTGTATTTGAATACAGCAAAGTACAGAAAAATTAACTTAAGTATATAACATTTTTTTTTAACATTCATTGTCAATATCTTCAGTTTCTGTGTCATCAACAGTTGCTGACAAAACGTCGAGTGGACTTATTCCTGTATTTAAATCAACATCTTCATCACTTTCATCGTTGGTTGACTCTGCGTTTAAGCATGACTGTCCACGGCAATGTCCACAAACTTTTGAACATCTTAATCCAATTTTTCTGCATCCACATTTGCCGCTACAACCTTTCCACTGACTAATAAGAAATTTGAGAAACATTTATCATGATACTTAGCTTCGACAGATACTAAGTCATACTCAAAATTCACACGCTCCTTTACACTTCTTCCATATTTATCACCACGCGCCTCTGCAGCTTTTAATACTGTGTCTTTAAATGAAAGAGTACTCACTTCTCTAATAACGCGTCTGTATTTTTTTTCTTTTTTTTTTCTCAATTACCTCACTCGCTTCTTCTCCACAAAACAAACATAATTTTTTGAAATCAAAAGAGCTGATTCTTTTCTTACGTGGAGATATTGATGTACTCGGTTCTTCTTGGCGTCGTTTAAAAGCCGCTATACTCAAATTGTTCGTATAATTTTTACGACAATTGCTATGAACATTTAAAAAAGTCACAGTATTTAAATATTCAATATTACCATCACCTCTAGCGATACTAGCATTTTTTAATGTCTGAAGACCACGCCTAACTTCTACTACATCACCATCCGATAACACGTCTTTGCATATAAAACATGTATCACTCATTATGAAAACTGTTTAAGAGCAATTCTACTAAAATAACGTCTTTTACACTCAAGAAATAATTTTTAAGTGAGCTAAATACAGCCCGTAAATAAAAAAAAAAACCTCATTACATATTATGGATTATGCCTTTGGGGGAAACCATGTAAAAAAAACGTTCTCGGTGCTCTACTCCGAAAACGGTTAATTCTACAGAAAAATGCAAGAGACATTTTTTGTAGACAATTTCATGACAAACAATTTTTATAATGACCTTTATTGACCTCTGAGCAATAGATCGCGAGATATTTGCGAAAAACTGATTTTCGTGACCTTTTGACCTTTATAACTTTTTTAGCCGGCACGATATCAATGTCGATTTTTCACATCTTTATTACAATGCCGTAATAAAGGTGTATACAAAAATTCAGCTCACTAGGAATTTTTCCGCAGATAAACCTAAAATGACTGGACTATTAATGAAAACAAAACATTTTTTCGAAATTATCAATAGTTAAAACAAAGCCTTAGAATTTCATACACAAGAATATGGCCCATGTAACGCTTCACTTACATTTCTATTTTTCTGTTGAATGCATTCATCCATTTGACATTTCATTCAATCGAAAAATTCAAAATATGTACATATGTTCTAGAAGTTTTTGCAAACTGGCATTTGGTTTTTGTTACACATTGGAATTACATTGTAGATTAGCTATGGTATGGGTAATCGAAAAAATTAAAATATTCTTTTTGTTTAATGCACAAATATACATTTTTGCTCATAGAAAAGAGACTAAGATTAAATTCTTCTTCAAGTGAGGATGAGGAGGAGACTCGAAAACAGAAGAATAAGCATAACCATAAATATATGAGGCAGTGGGAAACATTGCCGGAATTTCAAAACTGGCTCCGCAAGGACGAAAACTCGACAATCTCTGATGAACGTGCCTTTTGCACTATATGCAACGTGCTGCAAATTGCAAAGAAATCGGAGTTGCAAAAGCATTCAAAAACAAAAAACATATTCGGAATGCCGAATTGTTACTAACAAACAAGCAACCTAAAATTGCTGCCTTTATTTACAAACCAATAGAGGTTAAGAAAAAAGAAGCTGAAATTAAGCTATGTGCCTTTGCCGCAGAACATAATCTGGCCTTATCAACTTTCGACCATCTGAGTAAATTAGTGAAAACGATTTTCCCCGATTCCGAAATTGCGAAACAAATTTAACTCAGCAGCTCAAAGGCAACGTCAGTACATAATACAAAATGTAACCGGTCGCTACGGATTCAAAAGTTTGATAACAATATTAAAGAAAAATGTTTTTAGCATAATAATTGATGAGTCGACGACCATCGACCCAAAAAAAATTTTAGTTATTGTGTGTAGATTCGTAATTAACTTAATAGTGCATGAACGTTTTCTCACCATAATTGAAGTTCCTGAAGCAAATGCTAAAACGTTGTTTGCAAAGATCACTGATTTTTTTAAAATGCACAATATTCAATTTGAAAAGAATTTAGTAGCATTTGCTTCGGACGGTGCCAGTGGGAAAACAAAATTCTGTCTCGAAACTTTTCAAAGATGTCATTCCAAATTTGTTCATCATGCGGTGTGCCATTCGTTCCATCTCGTGGCAAGCAACGACGCCTTGATATTCCTGCCTGACGAAATAGAAATTTGTTGTCGCGAAATCTTCTCGCATTTCAATTGCAGTGCGAAAAGACAACATGTTTTTAAGGAATTTCAAGCCTTTTGCAACGTTAAGCCACATAAAATGCTGCACCCATCGCAAACACTATGGTTGTCCCTGCATGGTTATCAAAAGACTTATTGAGCAATGCCAAACTTTACTATTGTATTTTTTGGAAAGTTATCTGGAAGATTCTATTAACAAAATTCATTTTGAAAAAATATACAGGGTTCTTGAAAAACCAACAACGGTTTTATATTTAGAATTTTTAGATTTCTTCTTACCGTTTTTTTACGAAACTGAACCTTGAAATGCAATGGGAAGACGTCAAAATTCATATTTTATTTGACCGAGTTGAACTGACACTTAAGACACTTGCTGATTGTTTTTTTAAAGCGAATATTTAAATAGTATTGCAAATATATTTGAAATTGATTTAACTATTGAAGAAAATTTTGATAGTACATATAAAAAATGTATATCTTGGCCCTCAAACTTCCCTTAAATTAGAATCCTCTGGTCTTACCGAAAATGAAAAAATAAATTTTAAGGTTAAGCCTAGTACGCTGCTGATGCGAAACGAAAATTCCCATACAAAAATGACATGACGAAATCATAAACGAAAAATTTCGCTGTGCTTTTCGTTTTTCAGTACGCTGCTGAACGACGAAATGTGTCATTTTAGTGGATAGCTGTACTAGATTTCGTAGTACAATTCTCCACTCTTTTCGTTCTCAATTTAATTGCCCGGTATATTAATTGCTTGCGAAATTTTGACGTTTATTTATTTATTGAAAAATTTTTTCGAATATTTTCGTTTATGATTTCGTCATGTCATTTTTGTATGGGAATTTTCGTTTCGCATCAGCAGCGTACTAGGCTTAAAATTGAACTTCAACTTCCAGACAGAACTCTCCACAAATATTTTTCCGCTGTGGTTTTCGTTTTAATTTCGCTCTGCACTTGGAGACTGCCAAAAAATTTCGTTTCGCATCAGCAGCGTACTAGGCTTTAGTTGTAGACATTTTTTAATAAGGGCATGTGAAGAAATTTTAAAACGTTTCGATTTTTCATCTGAACAAGGAGAACTACATAAAGTTTTAAAATTTGTAAGTCCACTTTCTCTCAAAAACAAAAATGTCGAATCCCTTTGTAAGTTTTTTTTTGAAAATGAATGGTTTTCAATTTATAGGGAATATAGATTGCTTAGAAATGTTGAATATATCTACCGAAAATATTCAAGATTTTTGGAAAGAAATTTTAGATAAAAAGTTGGATGATGAGAATATCGATGTTTTCTAGCTTAAAGAAACTTATTGCATTCATTTCCTGCCTTCCTCACAGTTGGGCAAAATCAGAATGATTTTTGTCTGCTATAATTATAAATAAAACAAAACTTCGTAATAAGACATCTAATTCCACCTTTAAGTGGAATATTGTATACCAAAGCTCTACTTAAAAGATAGTATGAATTTGTTGTTTGAAAAAGATTGTCTTGCATAAGCTCATAATATGTGATAAAAAATGTATTTATTTATTTTAAAGTATGTTTTTACTTTTTGTACTTGTATTATTTCTTCAACTCAGTTGTGATGGTACTTATACAAAGAATTAATCTACACTAATATTATAAAGAGGAAAGATTTGTATTTGTGTATGTAACGAATAAACTCAAAAAGTACTGGACCGATTTTAATAATTCTTTTTTCATTAGAAAGCTACATTATCACTGAGTAACATAGGCTATATTTAGTACTAGAGTACTATAGAAATCTTTAGAAATTCCTATTAAAACCAACTGAAGGTGTAAAAAAATTAGCCATAAAATGTCTTTCATCGCATACGCTGCGAAGAGTATTAATGATAGGACAAAAAAATGTTTTCTTATTTAGTGATTCATGGTCGTTTTAATTAGCATGCTTATAACTTAAATATCTGTACCTATTTATGTCTACCCGTGAGAAGCCGGGACGGGCCGCTGGTGTATTTATAAACTGAAGTGTTTTTTTTGATTGTATTTCTTTAAGTTATTATTTATTCAACTCCATTGTGATGGGACTCATAAAAAAAAATAATGTTTTTTTCATACTGAAGTCCCCTTTTTGAATTGTTTTTTTTTTCTATGAATATGTATGAGAAAATAAACAATAAAATTTTATAAAAATTACATGAAAATCTTAATCACTTTTTTCGGGGAAAATTAGGGATTTTTTTTTAGTTCACGTAAGTGTTTTGGTGCCACAAAAGGGGGATTTTGTTTTTGAAAACCTGGGAACACTGGGTTGGGCGCCAATTGAAACGTTGGGGTTGCGTTTCCAAAGAGAACACAAATGTTTGCGTGAGTGTGTGTATGATGAGAGTGATGCTGAAGCTATATGTAAGCGAGTGGAGCGAGTTGAGCGACGATGATGATTAGAAGCAGAGCCAAGCGACCAAGTAATTATGTTCAGCTTGTCTACTGATGCCAGCGATGAAAGCAAACTATTAATAATAAAATTGTAACTCCAACTATAAGTTGTGTGTTTACAAGTTTATTGAACAGAATGCTTGCTAGGTATGATTTGCTTCGCCCTTTTATACCAAAAAAGACGTGTGGCACTCGGGGACTGCCGCGGTAAAGCTATTGCATTTTTAGTGTTTTTTCTTCATTTTTCTTCAAATCTTTCTGAAGCTGATAATATGCCCTTTGACGTGCACTATTTTTTTTTTTTTAGCTCTTTACGTTTTTCTTCTCTTTAAAACGAAAATATCTACATAGGTATAAATAATTAGGTATAAATAGTGTAATGACACACAAAAGCAATTATTCATTTTAAAAATTTGAACAAAAATAACGATATTAAGAAGTGATTATCGAATTTCGCGCGATGTGCATTTATATAGATATAATATCATATATAGGTACTTTCTCTGCGCGGCATTCATGTGCATTATCTATACACCAAAAACAAAGGTACTGAATAGTACACGTGCTTGGTTTGATGGTTTCTGTTGTATACATAATGAAGAATGAATTTATATATATATATACATATTGAGAATTTAAATTGAGAATTTAAACTATACGCGGGTGTGTGTTTGTGTGTATAAAAGAGGGCTACTTTTAATATCGCTCATCTTAATATCAAAAATTTAGGTTATCGTTATAGCAGCATTATATTTTCAATTCAAAATTAATACTGCATTTGTGAAAATAATAAAATGTATGTATATAGAGTGCTCACTCATTTTCTTTCACTATTTTTTTCGTGACTTTCTTCATTAATAAATGCACTTTGTTCATTCATATCCAAAACACTTTCTGGATTCGGTCCCGCGCTCAAGGCACGCGATAGAAGCTATGCAATAGCTTAAAAACAGACTTTACATGTTTTTAATATAACTCTATTATATATACCAATAAGAATTCGACTCTGAGATCTTAAGCTGATCAAATCAACCCGAGGTCATCGAACGATGATTAAATTAAAATAAGGATAGTAAAGGTCACTTGTTTAAAAAGGGGCAGAACTGTCATCTGGTTGTCTAGCCAATAATGGTGTTGAAAGATTATTGTGTGTTGCAGATATTTCAATATTTATAATTGTTGACAAACTATAACTGGGAAGAAATGTTTATAATTTCGCGCCGTTGCACAACCGTGGTGGGTTCAAATTACGAAGCAAAATTACCGGAGATCCAACCTTCAGTTGTAAATTATGCGCTGGCATGCCTGGTAAATCTAATGAGTTCAAAAACTCAGTTGGATAATTTACAGCTTCGGTAGCATCACAAACTGTATCAATAGATTTGTATGACACCAAGACTCCTGGTAACAAATGTTGTATCTTGAGATTTAATTCGTTGACATCCACATTTTTTTCTGCTAAAATTGCTCTTTCTGCCGTTCATGATTTGTATATTATCTGTGTACATCGGGAAATATCTGGTCAATGAGAGCATCTTGTGAATCAATAATCGTGGAGAAATCGATCAGTAATTTTATGCATCCAGTTTCATCTGTGTTATCTTTTCCGTCGCCTATATCTAACAGTTGTTTTGAGAATGTTTCAGCGGATGGATCTTGAAGCATTTCAACACGCATATTTACTTTCAGTTGTACTTTTTTAACATTACGCCACAGTGACGATGATTTTAAGCACGCGTTGATCTCATCAGCGTACGTTGAACGCGGAATAACGGGAAGTGTTTGTCTGAAATCACATGAAAGGAGTAACAGAGTGCCGCCAAATAGTCTGTCGTTGTTTTTTATATCTTTCAATGTCCTGTTCAACGTCTCAAGCGAATGTTTGTGTGCCATAGTGCATTCATCCCAGATAATAATTTTAAACTGTTTCAGCACTGTGGCCATGGATGATTGTTTTTTCATATTGCACACCGCGTCTGGGTTATTTTGAATATTTAGTGGCAGTTTAAATACTGAATGAGCTGTTCTGCCTATATCCAATAAAGTTGCCGCGATCCCAGAAGATGCAACAGCCAATTGGATACCATTATTAGATCCTATTTTATCAAGAATTAGCGAAATAAGGAATGTTTTGCCAGTTCCACCTGGTGCATTCAAAAAAAAGAGCATGATGAGTTGAAAAATGGTTCTTTATTCTTCATTCATTAGTGGGACATTGCGGGGAACAACGCTGCCATTTCTACAGTATTGTATTGTAGTTCACGATTCAATTCAGTGTCTATTAAATCAGATGCATTTCGATTTGGTGAATGCATACCGAAATTACTGAGTGGTAAGTTGGCAATGATAATGCAAAGATCGTCAATAGCAATCAATGCTTCATTGTACATAGCATCACTGAATACTATCGTAAGATTTTATAAACAAAAACTTAGGATGAAAGATGATGAACCAGTGTATATTAAAAACTATAGGATACCTCAAGTACATAAAGATGAAATAAGTAGGCAATTAGGTAAATTAATTAACGATGATATAGTAGAACCATCCATTTCGGAATACAATAGTCCTATACTCTTGGTACCCAAAAAACCACTCCCAGGCAAACAAGAGAAAAGGTGGAGACTAGTCATTGACTACAGAGCGATTAATAAAAAACTAATGGCAGATAAATTCCCATTACCAAGAATAGACGATATACTCGATCAATTGGGAAGAGCAAAATATTTCTCATGTTTAGACTTAACGTCAGGATTCCATCAGATAGAGTTAAGCAAGGAATCAAGAGATATTACACCTTTCACAGCTGATGGCGGTACATACCGATTTAAGCGACTACCTTATGGATTGAAAATTGCCCCAAATTCTTTCCAAAGGATGATGACACTAGCATTTGCAGGTCTTAAGCCATCGCAAGCATTTCTTTACATGGATGACTTGGTAGTATTAGGTTGTTCCGAAAAACACATGATCAAAAACTTAGAGGTTGTTTTCAATACATGCAAGAAGTACAACTTAAAACTACATCCTGATAAATGCATATTTTTCAATCAAGAAGTTACATATCTTGGGCATAAATGCACAAACAAAGGCATCTTGCCTGACCCAAGTAAATTTGAAACAGTCAAGAAATATCCCGTACCAAAAAATGCTGACGAAACTAAGAGATTTGTTGCGTTTTGTAACTATTACAGGCGATTTATTCCTAATTTCGCTGAACATTCTAGGATTTTAACAAGGTTGTGTAGGAAAAATGTTCCATTTGACTGGACCGAGGAATGCACTAACGCTTTTCAATATTTAAAAAAATCTCTAATCAGTCCACAAATACTCCAATACCCTGATTTTAGCAAAGAATTCTATATCACAACAGACGCCAGCGGTTTCGCTTGTGGCGCAGTGCTTAGCCAAAAATATGAAGACAAGCAATTACCAATAGCCTACGGTTCAAGAGCATTCACCAAAGGAGAAACTAATAAAGCCACAATAGAGAAAGAATTAGCAGCCATACATTGGGCCATAACCTTTTTTAGACCATATGTCTACGGAAGAAAATTTTCTGTCAAAACAGACCACAGGCCCTTAACCTATCTTTTCTCAATGAGAAACCCATCTTCTAAACTAATGCGAATAAGATTAGACCTTGAAGAATATGACTTTGAAGTGGAATACATAGCTGGAAAAGAAAATTACATAGCGGACGCACTATCCCGAAAAAATATTGCAGATTTAAAGCAACTTACGGTAGAATCTACAAAAGTGTACAGAGTAACAACAAGAGCAATGAATAAACATAATCCTTACACTGTTGCAAATGACATAAGTCACCACGGCGAGAACCCCAAAATTTATGAAGCGCTTAATAAATATGAAGTTAGAAAGCATGCTCAGCTCATTTTTGATTTTCCGAAAATGTATATCAGAAAAGGAAAGAAAATTTGCAGCTATATAGATACAAGCAACCTGATTGTTGAGACGAAAATTGACTTAGGACAATTCTTTGTCAGGCTTATGAAAGAAGCCGGCAAATTAGGACTTGTAAAAATACAATTGTCTTTAGGAGACAAATTGTTTAAATATACTCGAGTAGATGAATTTAAAGAAAAGGGTACCCAAGTTCTCAAAGGAATAGAAATAGCGTTAACTCCGGAATTAACGCAGGTGACAAATGTTGAAAAAATTAACGAAATCATTAGACAGTACCATGACGATCCAATTCGGGGAGGCCACCCAGGAATCGTTCGTACTACTAACAAAATAAGGCAACATTTCTACTGGAAAAATATGAAAAAAGATATAAAGAACTATGTTAAGGATTGTACACAATGTAAAAAGAACAAAACAAATAGACACATTAGAGAACCAATGGTTATAACAGAAACACCAAGAAAAGCATTCGAAACTGTTCAAATAGATACAATAGGTCCTCTTCCCAAGTCTTTTAATGGGAATGAGTACGCAGTCACCATCATATGTGATCTGACAAAGTATTTTATTGCAGTACCAGTACCAACCAAGCACGCCAAAACAATAGCAAGAGCAATATTTGAAAACTGTATTCTTGTCTATGGTTGTATGAAAACAATGTTAACAGACATGGGAACAGAATATAAAAACAACATTTTTGAAGAATTATGTCAATTACTTAAAGTTGAACATAAAACTTCAACACCATATCATCATCAAACACTGGGAACAGTTGAACGTAGCCATCGTACATTCAATGAATATGTACGCTTCTATATATCTGTTGATAAAAGCGATTGGGATGAATATCTCAAATATTTTTGCTATTGTTACAACACGACACCATCAACCGTGCATGGTTACTGTCCTTTTGAACTTGTTTTCGGGAAAACACCACCTATTTTTGACTTCCTCAAACAGAATGAAATTACGCCACTCTATAACTACGACGCGTACGACAAAGAATTAAAATACCGACTACAAGTAGCGCAACAAAGAGCCAAAGAGTACATAATGAAAAGAAAAGAAAAACAGAAAACAATTTACGATAGGAAAATTCAATCTAAGGAAATTAGAATAGGAGATCTAGTGTTAGTAAAAAATGAAACAGGTCATAAGTTAGATAGTAGATACAAGGGTCCCTTTAGAGTAGAAAGCATAGATAAGAACAATAATTATAATTTAACACTTAACAACACAGACAATAACAAATTAAGAAAACAAATAAGTACAAATATTGTAATACACAAAAACAGGCTAAAACCTATAGACTAAAAATGTATGTTCAATACACATAATATATACATAGAGTTTAAATTTGAGCACATAGATATTAAGATAAAAAAAAAAAAAAAAAAAAATCAAATCAAATCAAATTCATAATTTAATATTGAAATGCATATAATTTTGCAAATTATGTAACTATACAAAAATTATTAAAATTTAATGAACACAAAATGTAAACAAAACAAAAGTGCATCAAAATAATGTAAAAGAATGCTCATCCATTGACACTAATAATGTATAAGCATTCTAAAAAAAAAAGGGAGGTGTAGTATGGCAAGAATCCGGAACTCAATAATTAATAATAAAACAAACAATAATTGCGAGTGTCAGCATGACTCAGTGACCAACTTAAATAGTGACGATTCATATCGCACCACTTGAACCTTTTCTAGTGCATTGGCTGAGTAATGTATGACAAAATTGAGTTCGGGCCTTCTTGCTACGCTTGCACTTTCCACTAAATATTTGTGTATCGATAAGTATATATAAGGTGAAAATAATATTAAATAAAGACATTCAATATTCAATATCCATCAACTGTGTATCTGAGTTTTATTCCGCCAATCATATTACAACTGTGACAGGAGAATTTTATATATTAGATTACTCTAAGTTAAAAACTTTGCTCTGGCAGAAAAAAATTGGATTTGCTAGAATTTAGATATCTTAAGACTGAGACAAAGGCATCAAATTTATGTAAGTACAATTATAAAGTATAATACTTCTCTAAAAATAAAGATCGAAATAAAGTCTTTTACCTTATTAAAAGTATAAACATGTGCTTATACCCTTGATCATTCAAAATTGTTGATAGGAAGGTCCTTCTTTTAATAAATACCTACATACATACATATATCATAAGAACTTAAAGGCAAAAGTATGTTTCAAAATTTGCCCTTGAAACACTTTTTTGACCGGAAGTTATAACTACCTACTTTATAAACTGAAACAATTTTGTAACCAGCTTCAAATAATTGTATTAGGTATCAATTAACAAATTTATTTATTAAAAAAAATCATCTTTCTTAGACTTTGAAAATTTAAACTTCTTTATGCTCGATTTGAAAACAAATTGTAAGAAAGGTTTAGGCGATAACATTTTTTTAAATTTATTAAGCTAGCTACCTATTATTGGATAAGAATACAATACCTACATATTTACCTGCCTAAAATAGTTTAAGTTATAATTCCCCAATAAAATCCTCAAATCATCAAAAATATAAAATCTCATCCAAGAATATAAAATTCCTACACGAAATCGCAATTCACCTGCTTTTGTCTTATCATCTTTGTATAGAAAAACTACCGTTTTGTATATGTAAGCGAGTGGAGCGAGTTGAGCGACGATGATGATTAGAAGCAGAGCCAAGCGACCAAGTAATTATGTTCAGCTTGTCTACTGATGCCAGCGATGAAAGCAAACTATTAATAATAAAATAATAATAATAATAAAATTAATAATAAAGTAGTAAATAGTGTGGCACTCGGGGACTGCCGCGGTAAAGCTATTGCATTTTTATTGTTTTTTCTTCATTTTTCTTCAAATCTTTCTGACGCTGATAATATGCCCTTTGACGTGCACAATTTCTTTTTTTTTTAGCTCTTTACGTTTTTCTTCTTTATAAAACGAAAATATCTAGGTTTAAATAATAGGTATAAATAATTAGGTATAAATAGTGTAATGACACACCAAAGTAATTATTCATTTTAAAAATTTGAACAAAAATAACATATTAAGAAGTGATTATCGAATTTCGCGCGATGTGCATTTATATAGATATAATATCATATATACTTTCTCTGTTGGTTGGGTGTTGTAGGATCTGGGGGCTTATGCTGTAACTTTTCCTACACACCAAGTGCTTACTTTACCTCCTCGTGGTAACCACCGGATACTGGTTATATCTCTAGATATAACTTGCGAAACTTGTAAGCGCGGGTGCAAATCGGGAAAAAAAGCACCTTATCAACGGCCCAACAAATTTGGAGGTTAGTGCGAGGGGCTAACAACCCCTCCACAGTAAAAAACTTGAACGTTATGAGAGAGATACCAGCCTCGGATAATGAACCCCCTCTTATGGTAACCAGACCTGGAACGACAACGGACTACGCATTGAGAGTTTGTACCTGGAATGTAAGATCCCTCTACACTCCAGGTGCAACTCAGAAACTTGAATCTGTCCTCTCGCAGTATAAGGCAGATATTACTGCGATCCAGGAAATACGATGGATAGGATCAGGGAAAATGAAGAGAAAGAATTGCGACATTTATTATAGCTGTCATCAAAGACTGCCGGCCCCATCCAAACCTGCGCCCTGTGCAAGATTTGTAGAAAGCGCCCCTTTTTTATATTTTCACACATAAACTGATACACAAGCATAGGCCTTTCCCACATTACCCAGGAGGTAGACTTTCAATACATTTTTTTATTGAGGTATCCCCAGTAGGTCTAAACTATAAACTAAAACGCAGCGAAGAAATGAGCAGAGGGGAAACGTTTAAACTTTAAAACTTACATTTTGCAAATTCAGAAATGAGATGATCAAAGTCTAAAGAATTTAATAATTTCTTTTCAATGGACATTATAGATAAACCTACAAATCTCTCTTGAGTCATGGTTGTCCTAAGATAATTTGTAATAATTTTAAGTTTAGAAAAACTACGTTCTCCTGAAGCTACAGTGACCGGGATTGTATTAAGGATTTGGAGAGCAATTACTAAATTCGGAGCAAAATCTTGAAGGTTTGAACTAAAAATAAAATTTAACACACCTAAACTTGAGCTTTGTGGTGTAACAAGCTATGATATTACGGTTAACTATTGAAACAATTCTTCTCCATCTAAATCTTTAAAACTACTTTATGTTAAAACATTCTGCAAATTAAGGCATAAAGCACGTACATTTTTATTTTTTAAACATTCGCTTATGTTACTCAAAAATGAAAAATTGATACTATACGTATCAAACCTTTCAAGTATTTTTTAAAAAAAATTCAACTTTAAATCTTTGTTTCGGGTCTAATATAGCTTCAGGACATTCATCAGCATAAAGTATTTTTCTCCGTTGAGATCGCAATGATGAAGCTACAGGAAACATATTTGGTATTTCTAGGGAACTAGCAATACGCTCGGTTAATTGAACATACCTACTCATTAAATTCTTCATCAAATCAATCAAATCAAACAGTTTTTTGTATTTTCTAAAACTGTTATGCCAGTTGACAGATTAACGGACGGACTTTGCAAATATTTACTAGTTTAATTTATATTTTCTAAAATATCAAACCAAATTAGCAGGCAGCAAATAAATGTAAAATCAAAAATTTTATTTCCCAACGGTTCTGCAATGTTTTTTGCCTCTAAATTTCTTAATTCTATAAAGGCTTCATATATTTCTTCTTAATTTGTTTTTAAAGGCCTTATTGCATCTAACCCGCTCTCATCTAGTCTCAGAATTGGGTTTCAAAGTATGACTTATAATTTTTTTTCTTATTAATATCCCACCTCGTTGTGGAACCGGAAAAAAAGTTATACAAACATTGAATTGTATCGAAAAATTTTACTGCATAAAATGAGCACCGAGCAGCATCATTAACCACTAAATTTAAGGAATACGGGCAACATGGAACGAAAAATGCTCTTGGTTCCAGGGTTCGAATTCGATTCTGAACACCCGATTCTTTTCCTTTCATATTCGAACCATTATCATAACTTTGGCTTTGACAGTTACTTATTAAAATTTCATGTAATTCAAGCTTGTCTAAAATCAACTGAGTCAGTCACATTACGGTCTTGTCACAAAATACTTCACTTCTATTAAAAACTGATAGCTATTTATTTAATCTTAATTAACCAACAAAGCGAAAAAACAATTGAAACAATCTGCATTCTGCACCAGACTAGATATACATTAAAAGTAGCCGTTACAACAGTCTTTAACTTTAAAAAAAAAAACAAACTGCCTGCGCAAGAACAATTCGACTCCACATAGAATCATCCCTCTTTAATTTTTAAGCTCTATGCTCCTTTTCCATTCTATTAAAAATTTCATCTCCTGTAATCAGGCACTTAAACCCTTGAACACAATGGGAATTCGCTAGTCGCGGTAAAAATCGCTGTAGCACAAGCTGTCACTAAAATCGCTCACTATGTAGCAAAGGTCGCCCACAATGGTGTAGCGCAGGAAGAACGTCAGCTGTCATTTTTTTTTGAGATTTATACATTTGTGTTTAGTTTTGTAAGACTATTCATATTTTTGGGCAACTTAATTTTCAATTTTTAAATTAAAAAATGGACCAACACGATGAAATTGCATTTATTGCAATGATAATGCAAATGTGTTACTGCGGAATGAAGCTTTTAAAGCTTTACTGCCCCAGCAGAATGGAGTCGCTGTAGCGCTTTTAAAGCTTTACAATGTAGCGCGACTAATAGCGGAAAGTAGAAAATTATTCAACAATGGCGACACCGATCGCTGCAGCAACAGCTTCCCATTGTGGCGCTCTGTGTACTATTTTCGTATGTTTGAACTTTGACAGCGCGACAAGCGGCCGCTACAGCGACTCCATTCTGCTGGGGCAGTAAAGCATCATTCACATGAGCGCGACCAACGAACGACGAATGAATTACAAAATGTGAGTTTATATACGTTTGAAGACATATTTCCACACAAATTCTTAACAAAACGATAACAATATAGTTTCTATTTGATTTATGATGCATACTTTTACTTTTCTATATCATATATTAATACATTTAAGAAAACAAATTTATTCGTTGCGAAAAAAATTATAGTTGATACGAACTGTCAAACTTTATTCGCGTTCCACATTATCCACACTCGCAACGAATAAAAAAATCGCGCGTACTTAACCTAAAAAAATTGTTCTTGTTTTGGTTTCGGTGGTGAATGTCAAACTTCATTCGCGACGAATTAAAAACTCTCATGTGAAAGAAATGTCAAAATCGACGAATATTCGTTCATTCGTTGGTCGTTGGTCGTGCTCATGTGAATATTGCTTAACTCTTAAGCGCCCAATACACGATACAATTATTGTACCGATTATCGTACAAAAGTTGAATCGTATGCAATGATTGTATCGTGTGTGTAAAACAAAGTATCCGCTGTACTGAAATCGCATGGTCGAATGCTATCGAGCGAAAACGAGAGGTTGCATACGGCTGCTTTGATGTGAATCGTTTTGACAGTTGATGAAATCGTGAGCTAGTCGTATGGTGTGTGTGCTCACTTTCGATATCGCTACCGAAATCGGTACAACTCAAGTCGGTACGATGGATTGTATCGTGTATTGGGCGCTTTACACAGTGTGCAATAAGAAAACCTGCACGCTCTGACCCATATGATTCCGTATAAATAAGTTTTTTTTTAAATATATCCTATGTTAGTTTCGATACTCAGTGTGCAAAAAAGAAAACTTGCACATCCATTGACCATTTGTAGCAAAGAGACCTACCTACCTCATTTCCAAATATTTCACCCTGTTCATACAACAGAAAAAATCTCAACACAAAAAAGTTCCATGCCATCTTATATGTGCAAGATTTATTTCATGCACACCGAGTCCCAAAATTAACATAGAGAGTATGACGAAGCAAAATACTTATTCATATTGAATCGTATGGGCTAGAGCGTGCATGTTTTGTATCACGCACCTTACCTGAATGTGAGTTTTCATTCTCATCTACAAAAAAAAGCAACAATAAAAATATATGGAGTGTCTTTGATTTGTAGTAAAAGGTAGCACAACAACCTACCTGATCTCTGTTTTCGGGGGCATTTTTTTTGTTGTTTTCTTTGTAAACGAGAACTCACATTCAGGTACGGTGCGTGATACAAAACCTGCACGTTCTAGCCCATACGATTCAATATGAATAAGTATTTTGCTTCGTCATACTCTCTATGTTAATTTTGGGACTCGGTGTGCATGAAATAAATCTTGCACATATGTGGTGACATGGAAATTTTTTGTGTTGAGATTTTTTCTTTTTTTCTCTTGCATGGAACTTTTTTGTGTTGACATTTTTTCTTTTTTTCTCTTGTACAAACAGGGTGAAATATTTGGAAATGAGGTAGGTAGGATTTTTAGTTCTGCGATATCTTGAGTTAAATTTTCATTGAATGCAACAATGAAAGTGATGTTAGTTAGTGCGCAAGAGATAACTTAGGACAGTTGAGATGCATGTTTTTTTGGGATTATTTTAAGAATGTTTGTGGTTAAAGAATGGCAAATAGTAGTACACATTTGTTTGCAAGATCAGATTACATTTTCTTGCTCCTGGTAATGCGCCCCCAGAATTTTGCGCCCTGTGCATTTGCACATCTTGCACATATGCTTTGTCCGGCCCTGCTGAGGAGTCTAGCAAGGAGGATTTCTACGACCTCCTGGATAGAGCCTACGGAGCCTGTCCAGAGTACGACGTCAAAATCGTACTCGGAGACTTCAATGCAAAAATCGGGAAGGAAGATTTGGCGGATTAGTTGCCTCCACGGCCTCCACGAAGAAACAACAGATAACGGCTTCCGACTAATCGACTTTGCTGCAGCTCGTAATACGGTGATAAGTAGCACTAGGTTTCCAAGACGGAAGATCTACACAGCAACCTGGCGATCTCCGGATGGTCGAACCACCAACCAAATCGACCATGTGCTAATCGGTGCTAGGCACGCATCCAACATCCTGAACGTGCGCACTTTCCGAGGAGCAAATGTCGAGTCTGACCACTTTCTGGTAGTGGCTAAGTGTAGAGCTCGAATATCAAACGACAAAAAACACGTGCGGCCCAAAGAAAGAAGTTCAACATCGGTTGCCTTAGCACATTGGAGAATGCCAGAGACTACAGTGTGCGCCTGAGCAAGCGACTCTCCGCCGCCGTCCTCCCAAATACTACAGACGTCAACACATTGTGGAGCCAATATCGCGAAATAATAAAAAATGTAGCAGAGACCACCATAGGCTACCAGCCACCCCCGAAAAAGAACCCGTGGTATGATGATGAGTGCGTGATATTGAAAAGAGAGGCGGAAAATGCACGTGTGCAGATGCTGCAACGGAAAACAAGAGCAGCAAGGGAAGAGTACCGCACGAAAAGGAGAAATGAGAAAAAGACCCTGCGAAGGAAGAAAAGAGCATCCGCAGTTTCTCAGCTCAAATATCTAGAGGAGTCTCGGACCAAGAACAACACCCGACGTTTCTTTAAAAGGTCGAAGCAATTAGCTTCTGGTTTCAGAACCGGGACACAAGCTCTTCGAAACAATGAAGGAAACCTAGTCACCGAAGCACAGGGAATTGTAGATGTTTTCAAGCAGCAATTCCAACAGCTGCTGAATGCGCAAAATGTCGAGCAAGATAATGACGAAAGAGAAGCAAGACCAGTCAATGAAGACCCAGTCCCATCCCCCAGCAGAGAAGAGGTAGAAAGAGCCATCCAAAAGCTAAAAAATAACAAGTCCGCCGGGTCGGATGGCATACCCGCGGAACTCTTTAAACATGGAGGAGGTGTTTTGATGAACCGCATGCACCAGGTCATCACCAAAGTGTGGGAGGAAGAATGCATGCCCACTGACTGGTCGATAAGCTCCATATACCCCATCTACAAAAAAGGCGATCCGATGTTATGCAAAAATTACCGTGGCATATCCCTGCTTAATGTTGCATACAAAATCCTATCCAACGTACTGTGTGAGCGTCTTAAACCTTTCTGCAACACAATAATCGGCACGTACTAGTGTGGCTTTAGGCCAGGCAGAACAACGATAGACCAAATATTCACACTGAGGCAGATCCTGGAAAAGACCAACGAATTTCAAGTCGAAACCCACCATCTTTTCATCGACTTTAAAGCTGCTTATGATAGCATCCACCGCCAAGAGCTTATGATGGCGATGTCTGAATTCGGGATCCCGAACAAACTGATCCAGCTGTGCCGCATGACGCTAAACAATACGCAGTGCAGTGTGCAAATGGGTAACAGCTCATCCGAGTTATTCCAAACTTGCGCAGGGTTTAGACAAGTAGATGCGTTGTCATGTGACTTCTTCAACATAGTCTTGAAGCAAATAGTACGTAAGGCAGGTGTGAGCACGGAGGGCACTATCTTCAACAAATCCACCCAGCTCCTAGGCTATGCGGACTACATAGACATAGACTGTTGGTAGCTGCTGCTTCGGTTTGGCCAAACAACTGTGTTCAAAACTCCTCACTCAAAAGACAAAGTGTCTGCTATACAAAACTTTGATTTTACTAGTCCTACTCTACGGCGCCGAGTGCTGGACGATAAGTAAAAAAGGGGAATTGATACTGGGCACTTTCGAAAGAAAAATTCTTCGACGGATTTTTGGTCCCGTATGCGACGATGGCGAATGGAGAAGAAGATACAACCGAGAACTGTATGAGCTGTACCAAGATGTGGATGTAGTCCAGAAGGCCAAGAAAAGACGACTACATTGGCTCGGCCACATCGAGCGAATGGACGACAACGCTCCAGCCAAGAAAGTCTTCTCATCCCAGCCCTCAGGTTCAAGACGACAAGGAAGACCGAACCTACGGTACAAGGACCAAGTGACTGCGGATGCCAGAGCGCTTGGTCTCGATGACTGGAGAGTGCATGCGAGGGATCGTTCACGATGGAAAACTGCAGTATCTCAGGCTGAGACCCTTCATGGATTGTGAGCCGGATAAGTAAGTAAGTAAGTACTTTCTCTGCGCGGCATTCATGTGCATTATCTATACCTACACCAAAAACAAAGGTACTGAATAGTACACGTGCTTGGTTTGATGGTTTCTGTTGTATACATAATGAAGAATGGATTTATTTATATATATACATATTGAGAATTTAAATTGAGAATTTAAACTATACGCGGGTGTGTGTTTGTGTGTATAAAAGAGGGCTACTTTTAATATCGCTCATTTTAATATCAAAAATTTAGGTTATCTTTATAGCAGGATTATATTTTCAATTCAAAATTAATACTGCATTTGTGAAAATAATAAAATGTATGTATACAGAGTACTCACTCATTTTCTTTCACTATTTTTTTCGTGACTTTCTTCATTAATAAATGCACTTTGTTCATTCATATCCAAAACACTTTCTGGATTCGGTCCCGCGCTCAAGGCCCGCGATAGAAGCTATGCAATAGCTTAAAAACAGACTTTACATGTTTTTAATATAACTCTATTATATATACATATAAGAATTCGACTCTGAGATCTTAAGCTGATCAAATCAACCTGAGGTCATCGAACGATGATTAAATTAAAATAAGGATAGTAAAGGTCACTTGTTTAAAAAGGGGCAGAACTGTCATCTGGTTGTCTAGCCAATAATGGTGTTGAAAGATTATTGTGTGTTGCAGATATTTCAATATTTATAATTGTTGACAAACTATAACTGGGAAGAAATGTTTATAATTTCGTGCCGTTGCACAACCGTGGTGGGTTCAAATTACGAAGCAAAATTACCGGAGATCCAACCTTCAGTTGTAAATTATGCGCTGGCATGCCTGGTAAATCTAATGAGTTCAAAAACTCAGTTGGATAATTTACAGCTTCGGTAGCATCACAAACTGTATCAATAGATTTGTATGACACCAAGACTCCTGGTAACAAATGTTGTATCTTGAGATTTAATTCGTTGACATCCACATTTTTTTCTGCTAAAATTGCTCTTTCTGCCGTTCATGATTTGTATATTATCTGTGTACATCGGGAAATATCTGGTCAATGAGAGCATCTTGTGAATCAATAATCGTGGAGAAATCGATCAGTAATTTTTCCAACACGCATATTTACTTTTAGTTGTACTTTTTTAACATTCACGATGATTTTAAGTACGCGTTGATCTCATCAGCGTACGTTGAACGTGGAATAACGGGAAGTGTTTGTCTGAAATCACATGAAATTATTAACAGAGTGCCGCCAAATAGTCTGTCGTTGTTTTTTTATATCTTTCAATTTCCTGTTCAACGCCTCAAGCGAATGTTTGTGTGCCATAGTGCATTCATCCCAGATGATTATTTTAAACTGTTTCAGCACTGTGGCCATAGATGATTGTTTTTTTATATTGCACACCGCGTCTGGGTTATTTTGAATATTTAGTGGCAGTTTAAATACTGAATGAGCTGTTCTGCCTATATCCAATAAAGTTGCCGCGATCCCAGAAGATGCAACAGCCAATTGGATACCAGTATTTGATCCTATTTTATCAAGAATTAGCGAAATAAGGAATGTTTTGCCAGTTCCACCTGGTGCATTAAAAAAAAAGAGCATGATGAGTTGAAAAATGGTTCTTTATTCTTCATTCATTAGTGGGACATTGCGGGCAACAACGCTGCCATTTCTACAGTATTGTATTGTAGTTCACGATTCAATTCAGTGTCTATTAAATCAGATGCATTTCGATTTGGTGAATGCATACCGAAATTACTGAGTGGTAAGTTGGCAATGATAATGCAAAGATCGTCAATAGCAATCAATGCTTCATTGTACATAGCATCACTGAATACTATCGTAAGATCGTTGCACCTTGTACGATGTTGATGCAATTAAACAATAGCACTTAGGAATATAAAAAAAAATAAAAACCTATTCTCAGACCTACCGAATGTATATGCAACATTTCATTGAAATCGGTTAAGCCGTTTCGGAGGAGTATGGCAACTAACACTGTGACAGGAGAGTTTTATATATTAGATTACTCCTAAGTTAAAAACTTTGCTCTGGCAGAAAAAAATTAGATTTGCTAGAATTTAGATATCTTAAGACTGAGACAAAGGCATCAAATTTATGTAAGTACAATTACAAAGTATAATACTTCTCTAAAAATAAAGATCGAAATAAAGTCTTTTACCTTATTAAAAGTAAACATGTGCTTATACCCTTGATCATTCAAAATTGTTGATAGGAAGGTCCTTCTTTTAATAAATACCTACATACATATATAATAAGAACTTAAAGGCAAAAGTATGTTTCAAAATTTGCCTTGAAACACTTTTTTGACCGGAAGTTATAACTACCTACTTTATAAACTGAAAGATAGGTATGTGTTAATTTTTATACAAAAAAATGAAAAAGTTGCTCATCCCATTTAAAAAATTCACTACCATTAAAATACGTCCAATAATTAAATATCCATATTTTCATTATACCTAAGTTGTCAACAATTTTGTAACCAGCTTTTAAATAATTGTATTAGGTATCAATTAACAAATTTATTTATTAACAAAAATCATCTTTCTTAGACTTTGAAAATTTAAACTTCTTTATGCTCGATTTGAAAACAAATTGTAAGAAAGGTTTAGGCGATAACATTTTTTAAATTTATTAAGCTAGCTATCTATTATTGTATAAACATACAATACCTACATATTTACTTGCCTATAATAGTTTAAGTTATAATTCCCTAATAAAATCCTCAAATCATCAAAAATATAAAATCTCATCCAAGAATATAAAATTCCTACACGAAATCGCAATTCACCTGCTTTTGTCTTATCATCTTTGTATAGAAAAACTACCGTTTTGTATATGTAAGCGAGTGGAGCGAGTTGAGCGACGATGATGGTTAGAGGCAGAGCCAAGCGACCAAGTAATTATGTTCAGCTTGTCTACTGATGCAAGCGATGAAAGCAAACTATTAATAATAAAATAGTAACTCCAACTATAAGTTGTGTGTTTACAAGTTTATTGAACAGAATGCTTGCTAGGTATGATTTGCTTCGCCCTTTTATACCAAAAAAGACGTGTGGCACTCGGGGACTGCCGCGGTAAAGCTATTGCATTTTTATTGTTTTTTTCAAATCTTTCTGACGCTGATAATATGCCCTTTGACGTGCACTATTTTTTTTTTTTAGCTCTTTACGTTTTTCTTCTCTTTAAAACGAAAATTATTATTCATGCTTTATTCACTCTTAAAAGTATACAATTTTTTATTTTGTTATTCAATAAGTTTGATGAGTATAAGCCTCCCCCTCGTCTTCCTCAATTGTCGGTCTAAAGCTTCTCTCCAATAGTTTGGGCAAAAATGCTGTATTTCGTCTCTCCACCTTTTGAGTTGTCTTCCTACATTTCTTTTCTTGTCTCGCGGGTTCCACTCTGTTGTTATTTTGGTCCATCGATCATCTGAGGTTCGGAATATGTGTCCAGCCCAATTCCATTTAAGTCTTCTTGTTCTTTGAAGAAGATCTTCAAATTTCGTTTGGTTTCTTATGTTTTCGTGGTTAATCCGTTGGGATAACCTCACTTTAAGAATCGATCTTTCCATCGCTCTTTGGCAAGATTGGAGCTTATTTTCGAGGGCTTTCGTAGATTGCCATGTTTGGCAACCATATGTCAAGACTGGAAGAACCGTCGAGTCGAAAACACATTTTCTTGTTTGGGTTGAGATATTAAGATCCAGCAGATTCTTCACATTCCAAAATTGTCTCCAAGCGCTTGCTATTCTATGGTTAACATTTTTAACGTCTTTATCGATGAATGATATAGTTTGACCCAAATAATTGTAGTCTTCTACGTAGTCTAAAGCGATATCATCAATTTTTATTATGGAATGGTTGTCATTTGACATTATTTTGGTTTTTTGTCGATTAGTTGATAAACCGACTTTTTTGCATTCTATACAAAGCTCGTTTAGCATAGTTTGTAATTCATGTTTAGACGTGGCGATTAAAACAATATCATCTGCAAATCTAAGATTTGATAGAAATCTACCGTTTATATTCAATCCCTTGTTTTCCCATTCCAAGTTACGAAAAATCTCTTTCAAAGTTGCGGAAAAAAGTGCTGGTGAAAGTGGATCACCTTGTCGTACTCCACCTGTCGTCTGAAATATTGGTCCAGTACTTTCCGTATTAATGCGCGAAACATTATCCTTGTATATGTTTTGAAGAACACGAACAATTTTCGGTTCCACACCTTGTGTAATTAGCGCTTGCCTGATAAATATTTGCTCAACTGTATCGAACGCTTTGGCGAAATCAATAAATGCAATATATAGCGTTATATTATATTCCTTGCTCTTTTCTATGATTTGGCTCATTGTTTGAAGATGGTCCATTGTTGAGAATCCAGATCTGAACCCAGCTTGCTCAAAAGGTTGATTGAATTCTAGGCTTGTTTTCATTCTATTGAAAATGCATTTCGCAAATACTTTAAAAACGCAAGATATTATACTAATGGGTTGTTTATGTCGTCCGTCTTGCCTTTTTTGTGGATGAGGATTATTTCGGATTTCTTCCATTGTTCTGGGATTTCATCGGTGACCAAAACCTGATTGAAAATATCTTTCAACCAGTTGGCCAATGAACATTTTGCGTATTTTAAATACTCTGCAGCAATTCCATCACTTCCATTGCATTTCTCGTTTTTTAAGCTTTGAATCGCATTCTCGACTTCGCTTTTAAGTAAAATTGGAAACTGTTGCTCTTCTTGCCAATCAGTGCTTGTGTCAGCATTTAAAAGTGAATGAGAGTCAGAATTGTTTAGTTGGGTTTTGTATAAATTGCTGTAGACGTTTGTTGCTATGTTGTTGATATCTTTTCTGTTATGAGTCTTGCTAGCATTTTTGGATAAGGCAACGATCCATTCTTTATTAGTTTTTAATGAAGCATTTGCTTTTTATAATTGATTTTGTTTTTTCAATTATATTTTCTAAAAAGTTGTCGTTAAAAGTTTGGATGTCTTCTTGTGATTTTTTCTTATTTTTTTTCCTAAGATTTGCAAGATTATGTTTTTCGGATCGATAAGACTGACCTTTAGGCGTAGACTCTCACGTTCTTCAATAAGCTTTAATGTTTCGTTTGAGAGTTTTTGCGGTTTCATTGCTGATGCTGTCAGAATGTGTCTATATGCAGATTGCTTGATTGTTCGTTCTAAGATGTTATATTGGTTTTGAAATGGCTCATGTCTAGATGCAAGTATTTGGTATCTTTGTTGTAGATCAATATTGTAATTCCTTATGGCTTCATCGGTGAGGGTCTTTGATACATTCTTCTTTGTTGTTCTGTGGAGTTGTCTGTTGTTGTGACTAATTCTCAGTTTCTCAGTCGGTGATCCGAATCAAACTCGAAATTATTCAAAACGCTTACATCTTCTAAAACAGATCGTTTATTTGATAGGATATAATCGTATTGGTTTTTGTAGTCCACTGGTTTTGTGGTTTCTTTTTAAATAAGGAATTGCCCACCACTAGCTTGTGTTGCCAAATATGCTGGATGAGGCGGCTTCCTCTTGCGTTTCTTTCTCCATATCCAAATTCACCCATAATTGGTTCTTCTCCTCCCTCCCTTAATCCAATTTTTGCATTAAAGTCGCCAATTGTTAAGAGAATTTCAGATTTCAGATGGATTGTTGCTCTTTCAAGTGTATCATAAAAAGTATCTATTTCTTCCTCTGTTGTCTTCTTAGTTGGTGCATATATGTACTTGAATAATGGATATATTATATTTGTCAATTTTGAATCTTACACCTATCACTCTGTCGCTAAATCCTTTTATTTCTAGAATGTTCGTTTTTAGTTTTTTGTTTATCATGATTCCAACGCCAAAGGATCCTTTTTTGGTACCGAAGTATGCAAAAATGTTGCCGTTGTCTAGTTCTCTAATGCTTTCTCCATGTCTTCTTACTTCAGCTAGACCTATAACATCCCAGTTTATCTTTAAGAGGGCATTTTCGAGTTCTATAAATTTTTCTTCGGATAGTAAAGTTCTAGTGTTTAGCGTTGAAATATGTAATTACTTGATTCTGTTTGAGTTTAAATTATTGTTTATATTATTTTTGATATAATGTGGTTGATTTTTGTATTCATTAGAAGGGGGGTTATCGTCATGTACCTCCACGGTGGCCAACCGGGTTGGAGGCATAATTTGAAAATTATACAATTCGTTTGTGTTATTATTCGTTTCATTTTCGTGCAAAGGTTGGCTTCTTAAATTGTTTCTTAACTTAGATTCTGCTAGTTCTGTGTTAGTTCTTTTTCGGATAAAAAATCTTGACCGGAGCTATTTTAAGTATTGAGGTTCTCCTGAGATACAGTTTTTTGAAGAACGTATTTTCTTAGTGGAGAATTTGAAGATAATGTTTGTGTTTTTCGATTTGGAGTTGTTTTGTTCTTTTTTATTGTTCCCGTTCGAGGATGCGTTGATTTTTCGATGTCTTCTTGTTGTGGATCCTCATCGGACAGCTCTCGTTTGTTTTGTTTCTCATTTGATTGTGAAGGAGCAGGTATCTCCTCTATTTCTTGGTCTGAAAGTTGCTTGCCGTTAACCCATAGAGTGTTATGTTTGATTTGAATCTTTGCATTCCTCTTCTGGTTTTGAATGGCATCAGCCTTTTGTTTTAAAATTTTTCTCTTTTCTACATTCTCTTTGGGTAGGTCCTCAAATATAGAATATTTTGTTTTGTTTTTGTTGTTGTATTGTTTAAGAGCGCTTAACTTACTCATGATATGATTTTTTATTCTTTGTGCAAGGAATCCTATCTTTATGGGTCTAACTTTTTGTTCATTTTTGCTTCCTAGCCTATACACAAATTTTTAAATCAAAGATTGTATTCAAAAGACGTATAATTGTGGTTTCAAGTTCGGAGATACTATTTTCGTCTTCGTCGATACCAAAAATGATGACATTTTTTCTTCTGATTTGGCATTCCAAAATATTTATTTTTGCTTCATGTTTTTCAACTTTCGATTCTAAAATAGACATTTTGGGACTTATCTTGTCTATTTTTGATTCCACCCCTGTTAGAGTATTGGACAAGCTTCTTATATCTGACTCAAGTGATGTTTTAGAGTCAGTAATACTTTTATACAGGAAAGCCATCATATCTTTGAGTTCTGAGTTACTCACGTCCTCATGTTTTGAGATTTCTTGATTTTTTTCGGAATTCATTTTGTATCGTTTGGAACTGTTGTAGAAAAGATTCTGTGAATTTTTGTTGAACTCTAATTTCGTATCAGTTTTAATATTTCAGGATTGTTATAAAACTGGTTTGTGTCTTTAATATATTTTTGTTTATTGGTTCTGTGTCTTAACAAATTAGGCATTGGTTTTTTGTTGTCTTGCAACATTCTGTGGTGGATAAGTCTTCTAAGCTTATATGTGGGAGTTATAATTACTACTAATGTAGATGTGTGATTGTGTACTCACTTTACTAACTGCGTGTTTTTTTTTTTTTTTTTTTGTTGTTCAGTCCCGCTTTGTACTCTGAGCGTGGATGTTGTTCGCTCCCTTCCAAAATATAGAGAAATTCGAACTGAATCAATGAACAAAGCCAGCACTCAATTGAGAACTTTCGCACTTCTTTCTTTTGGAGTCACAGCTTATTAAGAAAATTTTTAATTATTTTACAACACAGTCACATATAATATAGGACTTTTGGATAAGTTCAAGATGTACAGATTCAATATAGTTTCACTGTATGTGTCTTATTTAAACTTTCAACCACCACTTATGAGATTACAACCAAATAATATAGGTGCTTCACCAAGGCACGTCCGCTTGCCAAGCTTGCACTTGTCACGAAACGAAAATATCTAGGTATAAATAATAGGTATGAATAATTAGGTATAAATAGTGTAATGACACACCAAAGCAATTATTCATTTTAAAAATTTGAACAAAAATAACGATAGAAGTGATTATCGAATTTCGCGCGATGTGCATTTATATAGATATAATATCATATATACTTTCTCTGCGCGGCATTCATGTGCATTATCTATACACCAAAAACAAAGGTACTGATACTGAATAGTACACGTGCTTGGTTTGATGGTTTCTGTTGTATACATAATGAAGAATGAATTTATATATGTATATATATACATATTGAGAATTTAAATTGAGAATTTAAACTATACGCGGGTGTGTGTTTGTGTGTATAAAAGAGGGCTACTTTTAATATCGCTCATTTTAATATCAAAAATTTAGGTTATCTTTATAGCAGCATTATATTTTCAATTCAAAATTAATACTGCATTTGTGAAAATAATAAAATGTATGTATATAAAGTACTCACTCATTTTCTTTCACTATTTTTTTCGTGCCTTTCTTCATTAATAAATGCACTTTGTTCATTCATATCCAAAACACTTTCTGGATTCGGTCCCGCGTTCAAGGCCCGCGATAGAAGCTATGCAATAGCTTAAAAACAGACTACATGTTTTTAATAAAACATATACATACATATAAAAATTCGACTCTGAGATCTTAAGCTGATCAAATCAACCTGAGGTCATCGAACGATGATTAAATTAAAATAAGAATAGTAAAGGTCACTTGTTTAAAAAGAAGCAGAACTGTCATCTGGTTGTCTAGCCAATAATGGTGTTGAAAGATTATTGTGTGTTGCAGATATTTCAATATTTACATATAATTGTTGACAAACTATAACTGGGAAGAAATGTTTATAATTTCGTGCCGTTGCACAACCGTGGTGGGTTCAAATTACGAAGCAAAATTACCGGAGATCCAACCTTCAGTTGTAAATTATGCGCTGGCATGTCTGGTAAATCTAATGAGTTCAAAAACTCAGTTGGATAATTTACAGCTTCGGAAGCATCACAAACTGTATCAATAGATTTGTATGACACCAAGACTCCTGGTAACAAATGTTGTATCTTGAGATTTAATTCGTTGACAACCACATTTTTTTCTGCTAAAATTGCTCTTTCTGCCGTTCATGATTTGTATATTATCTGTGTACATTGGGAAATATCTGGTCAATGAGAGCATCTTGTGAATCAATAATCGTGGAGAAATCGATCAGTAATTTTATGCATCCAGTTTCATCTGTGTTATCTTTTCCGTCGCCTATATCTAACAGTTGTTTTGAGAATGTTTCAGCGGATGGATCTTGAAGCATTTCAACACGCATATTTACTTTCAGTTGTACTTTTTTAACATTACGCCACAGTGACGATGATTTTAAGCACGCGTTGATCTCATCAGCGTACGTTGAACGCGGAATAACGGGAAGTGTTTGTCTGAAATCACATGAAAGGAGTAACAGAGTGCCGCCAAATAGTCTGTCGTTGTTTTTTATATCTTTCAATGTCCTGCTCAACGCCTCAAACGAATGTTTGTGTGCCATAGTGCATTCATCCCAGATAATAATTTTAAACTGTTTCAGCACTGTGGCCATGGATGATTGTTTTTTTATATTGCACACAGCGTCTGGGTTATTTTGAATATTTAGTGGCAGTTTAAATACTGAATGAGCTGTTCTGCCTATATCCAATTAAGTTGCCGCGATCCCAGAAGATGCAACAGCCAATTGGATACCATTATTTGATCCTATTTTATCAAGAATTAGCGAAATAAGGAATGTTTTGCCAGATCCACCTGGTGCATTAAAAAAAAGAGCATGATGAGTTGAAAAATGGTTCTTTATTCTTCATTCATTAGTGGGACATTGCGGGGAACAACGCTGCCATTTCTACAGTATTGTATTGTAGTTCACGATTCAATTCAGTGTCTATTAAATCAGATGCATTTCGATTTGGTGAATGCATACCGAAATTACTGAGTGGTAAATTGGCAATGATAATGCAAAGATCGTCAAAAGCAATCAATGCTTCATTGTACATAGCATCACTGAATACTATCGTAAGATAGTTGCACCTTGTACGATGTTGATGGAATTAAGCAATAGCACTTAGGAATATAAAAAATAGATAAAAACCTATTCTCAGACCTACGGAATGTATGTATATGCAAAATTTCATTGAAATCGGTTAAGCCGTTTCGGAGGAGTATGGCAATTAACACTGTGACAGGAGAATTTTATATATTACATTACTCCTAAGTTAAAAACTTTGCTCTGGCAGAAAAAAATTGGATTTGCTAGAATTTAGATGTCTTAAGACTGAGACAAAGGCATCAAATTTATGTAAGTTCAATTACAAAGTATAATACTTCTCTAAAAATAAAGATCGAAATAAAGTCTTTTACCTTATTAAAAGTAAACATGTGCTTATACCCTTGATCATTCAAAATTGTTGATAGGAAGGTCCTTCTTTAATAAATACCTACATACATATATCATAAGAACTTAAAGGCAAAAGTATGTTTCAAAATTTGCCCTTGAAACACTTTTTTGACCGGAAGTTATAACTACCTACTTTATAAACTGAAACAATTTTGTAACCAGCTTAAAATAATTGTATTAGGTATCAATTAACAAATTTATTTATTAAAAAAAATCATCTTTCTTAGACTTTGAAAATTTAAACTTCTTTATGCTCGATTTGAAAACAAATTGTAAGAAAGGTTTAGGCGATAACATTTTTTAAATTTATTAAGCTAGCTATCTATTATTGTATGAACATACAATACCTACATATTTACTTGCCTATAATAGTTTAAGTTATAATTCCCTAATAAAATCCTCAAATCATCAAAAATATAAAATCTCATCCAAGAATATTAAATTCCTACACGAAATCGCAATTCACCTGCTTTTGTCTTATCATCTTTGTATAGAAAAACTACCGTTTTGTATATGTAAGCGAGTGGAGCGAGTTGAGCCACGATGATGATTAGAGGCAGAGCCAAGCGACCAAGTAATTATGTTCAGCTTGTCTACTGATGCCAGCGATGAAAGCAAACTATTAATAATAAAATAGTAACTCCAACTATAAGTTGTGTGTTTACAAGTTTATTGAACAGAATGCTTGCTAGGTATGATTTGCTTCGCCCTTTTATACCAAAAAGACGTGTGGCACTCGGGGACTGCCGCGGTAAAGCTATTGCATTTTTATTGTTTTTTCTTCAAATCTTAGTGACGCTGATAATATGCCCTTTGACGTGCACTATTTTTTTTTTTTTTTTAGCTCTTTACGTTTTTCTTCTCTATAAAACGAAAATATCTAGGTATAAATAATAGGTATAAATAATTAGGTATAAATAGTGTAATGACACACCAAAGCAATTATTCATTTTAAAAATTTGAACAAAAATAACGATAGAAGTGATTATCGAATTTCGCGCAATGTGCATTTATATAGATATAATATCATATAAACTTTCTCTGCGCGGCATTCATGTGCATTATCTATACACCAAAAACAAAGGTACTGAATAGTACACGTGCTTGGTTTGATGGTTTCTGTTGTATACATAATGAAGAATGAATCTATATATATAAAAATGAATTGCTGTTCGTTAGTCTCACTAAAACTCGAGAACGGCTGAACGGATTTATCTTATCTTAGTCTTGAAATGTTCGTGGAGGTCTAGGGAAGGTTTAAAAGGCGAGAAAAATCGAATTATTTCCGGGAAAACCCTAAAAACAGCCCTTTTCTATTTCCCATACAAACGGTTTCTAGAGTCAATTTGAACTTTATTGCTATTCGATAAAGTTCATATTAAATTATAATCACTCACTGTTGTCTAAGCAATTGAGGTGTGTTCCTAACGTCAAAGAGTCAATTTGCAATTTATTACCGCTGCATAAAGTTCAAATTCAATCATATCTATGAAAATAGTCTTCGCGTGCACTTTGAAGGATCTAATGTCGCGTTCCGAAAATAAACAAAAGTGAATCGCGAACGCGACAAAAAATGTAATAAACTATTAGTAGTACTGATTTGCAATTAATTTGGTCGGCTTCGCGAAACTTAATTTTATCTAACTTCAGTTGTAACTGTATGAGATTATTTTTGTAAGTTTGATAAATCTTAAGTTCTGTCACAAATTAAGTTTCTCAACACAACCATAATATTTGACATTAGATTTGACAACCAACTAATATGTCAATCATTCTGTCGCACTTCAGAACACGGAGATTTATGGCTTAAAGGTAAACTCCAAAAAAAAAAAAATAAAAAAATCAGAACACGGAAAAAAGTATTACGATTGACGATATTGTGTTACGATCATGGTTACGATATTCTATGAGTGCATCCTTCTATCTTTGTGAGTGACGATTACCGCTACGTGCGCGAGAACTTTCTTTACTTTTGTGATCCTTTGTGATAGTGACATTCCAAGTAGTGTGCTCTTTTTTTGTTGATATTTTGTGATAGTGACACTTTACTGTTAAGTTACTATTAAGTGGGCGAGAATTTTTCTCACTTTGATTAATTACGTTACGATGCCGAGGAGAAGACGACCTGACTTAGGTCGTCGCAGTGAATCAAATGTGCGAAGAGCTACCTCACGTGCTAACCGCACTGATGACCAGAGAAAGACAGATCAAGAAAATTGTCGTATTTCTATGTCAGAATTGCGTTATTTAGTGAGTGACAATGAAGTGCATAGGCTTAGAATGCAACGAGTTCGTGCACATCAAACACAACAACAGCGAGCACGACATAATGAAATTGAGCGAATCCGCAGACGCAGCGCTCCTGTGATTCTTGAACGAGCTGCATTCCACTATGATCCGGCAATTGATTATTGTGCCGACAAATCGGTAACAATTGGGGAAATGAAAATAATTTGTAAATATTGTAAGGCGTTAAAATACACTGGTGAATCTACTGGATTATGTTGTGCTGGAGGCAAAGTAAAATTGCCACAATTGGTCCCACCACCAAATCCTTTACACTCCTTAGTTTCTGGGATTGGAAATGATTCTAAGCACTTCTTGGCCAACATTCAGAAATATTGCAACTGTTTCCAGATGACATCATTTGGCGCTACACATATTATACACGACAATTTCATGCCCACTTTCAAGGTATTATACCAGAATATTTTTTTATAATATTCAAGTTTGTACTAAAATATATGTACATATATACAGCGTGTAACGGAAGGGGGTATCAACCTTGAAGGAGGTGAATGTGCTCATGAAACTCAACAACTTTCCCCAAAGAACATAGGTCGAAATATGAAACAAAAATTTGGCCCTCCCATAGTAAATCAATCAGCTGGTAGTCAGTTTTGTAAGGGAGGGCCAAATTTTTTTTTCATATTTCGACCTATGTATGTTCTTTGGGGAAAGTTGTTGAGTTTCATGAGCACATTCACCTCCTTCAGGGTTGATACCCCCCTTCCGTTACACGCTTTATATATAAAATAATGGACAAAATTTAAAATATTACAGATCGTTGTGCTCACAATCCAACAGTGAAGAGAACCATTGTCCAAGAATTACAAATGTTTCTTCATCAGAATAACAACTTAGTAAACATGTTCAAAAAAGCATTGGATCGGATGCCATCTGATAGCCATAATATTATCATTCGAGCTGACAAAACACCTGCCGGTGAACACACAAGGAGGTTTAATTCACCTACCATTGATGAAGTGGCTGTTGTAATTGTGGGAGAAAATTTACAATCTAGAGATATTGTGCTTCATCGTCGGAATAGTGATTTAAAACGTGTATCTAAAACACACAGGAGCTATGATGGATAAATGATGGAATATCCTTTGATCTTCTGGCAGGGGGAAGATGGATACCATTTAAATATCAAAATGGTAAATGAAGTAACAGGTAAATAAATTGAGCAGGATTAAATAATATTTTTAAATTCAATTCATCTAAGTAACATTTATCATTTTTGATTGCAGGTGCTGAAACCAACAACAAAGTTAGTGCTATGAATTTCTATTCATACAGACTCATGATCCGTCAAGGTGAAATAAATCATATTTTGATGTGTCAACGACTTTCTCATCAGTTTGCAGTTGACATGTATGTGAAAACTACAAAGGAGAGGACGTCTTGATCCCGCGAATACCGATGATTCCAACGAATTTACCATTCGATTTTAAACGCTTACAATTTCCAGTACGTCTGGCCTTTGCGATGACAATAAATAAATCGCAAGGACAGTCTTTAGAAGTTTACGGAATCAACTTGGAGTTTCCCTGTTTCGCGCATGGACAATTATACGTCGCGTATTCGCGCGTCGGAAAACCGTCTTCTTGGTTTATTTACGCACCACAAAACAAAACAAAAAATATAGTTTATGAGAAAGCTTTAAATTGATTAACAAACTGTATCATAACAGTGTGTGTCTGTTAATAAAAATTTAAACCTTATAAATAGCCAGTATTTCAGGAAAACTCTGTTTTTTTTAAGTATGTAAGCAACATGATGTGTCGAAAATAATAATAAAACTTCATGCTTCATTAAAAAAATGCTTTTTTATTCAATACGTTTTGTTTGTTTTGAAATTAATTTATATAAAAGTTAAGGTCATTTATTTATCGATTGAGGAAGTACGAAGTCTGCCGGGTCAGCTAGTTTATATGTATATATACATATTGAGAATTTAAATTGAGAATTTAAACTATACGCGGGTGTGTGTTTGTGTGTATAAAAAGAGGGCTACTTTTAATATCGCTCATTTTAATATCAAAAATTTAGGTTATCTTTATAGCAGCATTAATACTGCATTTGTGAAAATAATAAAATGTATGTATATAGAGTACTCACTCATTTTCTTTCACTATTTTTTTCGTGACTTTCTTCATTAATAAATGCACTTTGTTCATTCATATCCAAAACACTTTCTGGATTAGGTCCCGCGCTCAAGGCCCGCGATAGAAGCTATGCAATAGCTTAAAAACAGACTTTATATGTTTTTAATAAACCATATACATACATATAAGAATTCGACTCTGAGATCTTAAGCTGATCAAATCAACCTGAGGTAATCGAACGATGATTAAATTAAAATAAGAATAGTAAAGGTCACTTGTTTAAAAAGGAGCAGAACTGTCATCTGGTTGTCTAGCCAATAATGGTGTTGAAAGATTATTGTGTGTTGCAGATATTTCAATATTTACATATAATTGTTGACAAACTATAACTGGGAAGAAATGTTTATAATTTCGTGCCGTTGCACAACCGTGGTGGGTTCAAATTACGAAGCAAAATTACCGGAGATCCAACCTTCAGTTGTAAATTATGCGCTGGCATGCCTGGTAAATCTAATGAGTTCAAAAACTCAGTTGGATAATTTACAGCTTCGGAAGCATCACAAACTGTATCAATAGATTTGTATGACACCAAGACTCCTGGTAACAAATGTTGTATCTTGAGATTTAATTCGTTGACATCCACATTTTTTTCTGCTAAAATTGCTCTTTCTGCCGTTCATGATTTGTATATTGTAGTGTAATGAAAGCATTCTTTCATTTCATTAACGTAAAATCATTTCTCATTTCTCAAACGTAAACAAAGCCACATGTAGTATTCGATCGACACAATTGAAATAGTAAATTTCATTGATATTCGAAACTATAAAGTTTAATATCAAATTTATTTTTTTGTTTCTTTTTACCAAACGAAACTGAGTGTTGTGCTCAGGGCATTGCCACCACTTGGGTGACTATGCACATGAAGTGTCGTAGAAGTATTTTGTTACACTATGTTCCAGATTCATAATTTCATTGAGTCATAATTATTAGACTGCCCAACATATTGTATATATTAAAAATAGAATGCTGATGCAGCACAAAAGTATTTGTAAGATAGTTCTTAAGCATAAGTGGGGATAACCCATTGATTTTAAGTAGTATAAATAGCGGTGAAATATTGGATAATAAAAACAGTTCTAAAACTATCAACATACCTAAAACTTTAATTTTATAATTGCGGCTCATTAGCCAAATTATATAGCGAGCTGCGCTTTATCTAGCAAACATAGGGCATTCCCAGTAGCACCACGACAATATTATCTGTGTACATCGGGAAATATCTGGTCAATGAGAGCATCTTGTGAATCAATAATCGTGGAGAAATCGATCAGTAATTTTATGCACCCAGTTTCATCTGTGTTATCTTTTCCGTCGCCTATATCTAACAGTTGTTTTGAGAATGTTTCAGCGGATGGATCTTGAAGCATTTCAACACGCATATTTACTTTCAGTTGTACTTTTTTAACATTACGCCACAGTGACGATGATTTTAAGCACGCGTTGATCTCATCAGCGTACGTTGAACGCGGAATAACGGGAAGTGTTTGTCTGAAATCACATGAAAGGAGTAACAGAGTGTCGCCAAATAGTCTGTCGTTGTTTTTTATATCTTTCAATGTCTTGTTCAACGCCTCAAGCGAATGTTTGTGTGCCATAGTGCATTCATCCCAGATAATAATTTTAAACTGTTTCAGCACTGTGGCCATGGATGATTGTTTTTTTATATTGCACACAGCGTCTGGGTTATTTTGAATATTTAGTGGCAGTTTAAATACTGAATGAGCTGTTCTGCCTATATCCAATAAAGTTGCCGCGATCCCAGAAGATGCAACAGCCAATTGGATACCATTATTTGATCCTATTTTAGCAAGAATTAGCGAAATAAGGAATGTTTTGCCAGTTCCACCTGGTGCATTAAAAAAAAAGAGCATGATGAGTTGAAAAATGGTTCTTTATTCTTCATTCATTAGTGGGACATTGCGGGCAACAAAGCTGCCATTTCTACAGTATTGTATTGTAGTTCACGATTCAATTCAGTGTCTATTAAATCAGATGCATTTGGATTTGGTGAATGCATACCGAATTTACTGAGTGGTAAGTTGGCAATGATAATGCAAAGATCGTCAATAGCAATCAATGCTTCATTGTACATAGCATCACTGAATACTATCGTAAGATCGTTGCACCTTGTACGATGTTGATGCAATTAAACAATAGCACTTAGGAATATAAAAAAAAATAAAAACCTATTCTCAGACCTACCGAATGTATATGCAACATTTCATTGAAATCGGTTAAGCCGTTTCGGAGGAGTATGGCAACTAACAGGAGGAGCTGTATCGAAAAGTGAGGATGATATTTGTGATATGTTCAGTTCTTTCTTTCAGTAAAATTTTGTAGAAGACTTAGACGCTTCAAACCTTAATGGTAATATTTATAGGGGAAATAATATAACAAATCTTGGTTATGTGATTCTAACTGTGGATGAAGTAAGGGCTGAGTTGTTGAGTTTGGATTCAAACCTTGCTTGTAGTCCTGACAACATTCCACCCATATTTTTCAAAAATTGTTCTGAGTTTATGGCAATAGCACTTACTTCAATCTTCAACTTATCTTTACAAACTGGGGAATTTCTGGATTCATGGAAAGTATCCTTAATAACCCCAATATTCAAATTAGGATCTAGACAAGACATTTCTAATTATCGTCCTGTTTCTAAATTGCCATTGATCCCGAAAATGTTCGAAGCAATTGTAAAACGAAGAATTTATAATGAAGTGAAGAACTACATTTGCGAACCACAACATGGGTTTTTTACCGGTCGATCTACCACTACCAATTTAACTTTATTTTCTAATTTCTTAAGAACTGAATTAGAGGATGGTTGTCAGGTAGATGTTATATTTACTGACTTTGCAAAGGCCTTTGACAGGGTTCAACATCAAATACTTATAAGACAATTACAGTTAATGGGGTTTCACTCTTCTTTGCTCATATGGTTGTGCAGTTATTTGACTGGACGAAGGCAATTTGTACGTATTGGGAACAAAATGTCAAAGTTTATCTTTAACCGATCTGGAGTTCCTCAGGGAAGTCATTTGGGACCTATACCTTTTCTGCTTTTCATAAATGATTTGCCTTTGTATATTATGAATTCAAAATGTCTGTTTTATGCTGATGACCTCAAGATTTTTAAGTCTTTGAAAAGTATAGAGGACTGCAGTCTTCTTCAAGAGGATCTTAATAATGTTGTTAACTGGTGTGCTATTAATAGATTGCACTTTAATATTTCTAAATGTAATGTTCTCTCGTTTTTCAAGCTTCGTCATCCTTTTTTATTTAATTATTCTATCTCAAACTCAGATCTAGTTAGAGTCAATTTTAAAATGGACTTAGGCGTAATTTTTGATCAGAAACTTAGCTTTGTACCGCATTATGATTATTTAATATCGAAAGCCAATGCCATGTTGGGATTCCTAAGAAGAAACTCTCAAGATTTTTCCGATCCTCACGCTTTGAAATCTATGTATACATCGTTAGTAAGATCTGTTTTGGAGTATTGTTCTGTTATATGGGATCCATATTATGTTTGTCATAGTAATAGAATTGAAAACATTCAGAAAAGATTTACACGTTATGCTATCGGAAAGCTGGATTGGGATTTTGCTCCTTCTTATAAAGACCGATGTAATCTTCTCGGGCTAATGAATCTTCAATCTAGAAGAAAATATTTTTTAATAATGTTTGCTAGAGATGTTCTTATGAACCATATTGTATGTCCTCCTATTCTTTCTCTTTTTAATATTTATGCACCTGAAAGATCTATAAGATCTAGAGATTTTTTTATATTGAGTATCATAGAACAAACTATGCCCGTAATGATACTATAGTCAAATCTTGTACTGCGTTCAACTCCATTTCCAATGTAATCGACTTTAGTCAAGTGAGATCAATTTTTAAACAAAATGTTCTATACGTTATACATATTGGTGCTTTGCATCTTGGAAACTAAGCTTTAATTTAAGTTATACATAATTACATTATATAATTTTATTTTATTATTATTATAATACTTATTGTTAATGTTAGTCTGATAGATGTAAGTCGACAGATGAAATAAATAAATAAATAAATAAAAAACACTGTAATGTGTGCCCTACCTCACCTACGAATCTATGTGGGATATTGAAAGGCTTCCCCAAGCCGAAAAAGGTGATGGCTAAAGAGCCGATCTGCTTTCAAAGTTTAGAGTAAAAAAAACAAGGCTGAAGAGCCGAATTAGGTCTTTTCACTTCCAAACTGAAAGTGCTCTTTATTTAATCAAACTTAGGCTATTTATACAAAAATAATTTACTTACACACTAAGAACTTAAAGCTATACATATAATTACTAAAACATATATACATTATATTTGCATTCTAATTTGATGGGAAACAAATGACAGAATTGGGCAGCATACTTGCTATGTCATCAAAATCATAACCAATATGCATGCCCCTTTCATAATGCACAAATGTATCCAAATTCATTCAGGCATATTTACTACACAGCATGCAGTGCGTTGAACCTTCATGAATAGGTAGATACACTTGACCATCGTAAAAGTAATCTGAGTCTCAAGTGGCATTGAAAATTTTATTTGATAATTTTCTGGGGTGAATGAAATGCGAGTGCATATTATAAGAAATGGGTTGGCTATAGGAACGTGGAATATAAATCTATGGCAATGACCTGCAGTAAAATATAGTGTAGTGTATGCGCACTACATCCTCACTCTCTTAGAGAAAAAAAAAATGTTTGATTTAAAAATTTTTTTTTTGTTTATTTTTTTTAATCTATTATTATGTACCTCTTTGGTTTCATTATTAATCTTAATTTTACTATTTACACCATTTAATTCTATTACTTCGTATGGTCCTTTATATGGATTTTCTAATTTTTTCTTATTTCCTACTTTTAAATATACCTTATCTCCTACTTTTAATTGTAATGGGTTGGCAATCTTATCTACTAATTCCTTTCTTTCTATTTTACTTTTATCTAATAATCTTTTAGCTATTACTCTCATTTGACTTAATCTAAATTTCAATTCTAAACTGTAATCATCAATGTTATATATAGGGCTTGTTATGTTATGAGCTAAGCTTTCTAGTAGTTTAGGTAGTTTTCCATAAACCAATTCAAAGGGTGATATACCTATGCTAGAGTGTGGTGTTGTATTGTAACTAAAGACAAAATAGGGAATCCACTCATGCCAATTGTTTTCTTTTGCAAAGGCAATTAGATATTCATTTAATACTCTGTGGTTTCGCTCTATAGATCCTAATGTTTCGTGATGATAGGGTGTTGATGTTATGTGATTTATCCCAAATAATGTGTAAACGTTTTTCATTACTTCGTTGATAAATTCTGTCCCCATGTCTGTTCTTAATGTTCTGAAACTACCGTGTCTAAGAAGGAAATTATCTACCAATGCTTTTGCTACAGTATTTGCATCTTTGCTTTTAATAGGAATAGCTTCGACGTATTTTGTTAATTCACATTGTAGAGTGAGTATATATCTAAAGTCGTTTGAAGGTCTTAGTGGACCTACCGTGTCTGCTGTTACTACTTCAAAACTTGTTGTTGGTGTCTCTGTTAATACCAATCTTTCTTTTGTATTCCTAATTTGTTTGCTCTGTGCACATATTATGCATTCATTAACGTATTTCTTCACCATTTTGTTTAAATTTTTCCAACAATATCTTTGTTTTATTTTATTTATCGTTCTTTTTATGCCTGAGTGCCCCCCGGCATGTGGTGTATTATGAAAATTCTCTATTATCTTTTCTTTCTCTTTATCATCAATAACTCTTATTGGGGGAATATATATCAATATTTTTAATCGTGCTTTCCTTTCAATTTTTTGTTGTAATTTATTATACAATTTTTTAAATTCATATATACTTATGTGCTTGAATATTTCGTCATTATTAGCAATTGCTAATTGGTTAATATCTTCTTTATTCATTCTGAATACCAGTTTCTCCAAGATCAGACCTAAATCGAGATTCGGATTATCACTGTATTCTATCACCACATCTGTAGTGTTTACATGAATTTTTGTACAGGCTTCTCCTGAATTAAACCTAAGTTTATATGAGGATTTTCGCTGATGTACTTCATGTTTTTGTCGCACTTTTTTAAATTTTAATTTTTTATTATTTTTAACTTCTGTTATAGAAGCACATTCCCAAATGTATATAGGTGTATCATTCGTTTTTAACTTTATATTTTTAACATTTTGGTTTTTTATATTTTCATTTGCTATTTTAGCTGATTTTGATCTAGTCATAATATTCACATTTGAAGTTGGGATCATTTCTTTTAATATTTCAGAATCAAGCTTGATACGTGATAAGGCATCAGCATTTGTGTTCATTGATCCCTGTTTATAAATAATATTAAAGGTGTAATCTGCTAGATCTAATCTTATTCTTGTTAATTTTGATGATGGATTTTTGTGTGTAAAGAGACTTACTAACGGTCTGTGATCTGTTACCACAGTGAATTTTCTTCCATATACGTATGGTCTGAAGTAGTTTATTGCCCAATGTATGCCAAGCAGTTCCTTCTCGATTATTGGTTTATTCAGCTCATGCTTGGTTAAACTTCTACTGGCATATGAAATCGGGAGATCTTTACCTATCTCACCTTGTGATAGTACTGCTCCTAAGGCAACATTCGAAGCATCAGTTGTTATTATGAAGGTCTCTTCATGATTTGGGTACTTAAGGATAGGTGGATTTATAAGTTTGTTTTTCAAATTGATAAAGGCATTTTCACATTCTTCGCTCCAAATGAATTCTACTCCCTTTTTGGATAGCATGTTTAGTGGTCTGGCTACTGTTGCAAAGTCTTTTATGAATCTCCTATAATAGTTGCAGAACGCTACAAATCATTTGACTTCCTCTGCATTTGTTGGTGTTGGATATGCAGTAATAGCTTCATACTTTTGTGGATCTGGTTTTATTCCCTCATTTGTTATTAAGTGTCCAAGATATGTTACCTGCGTTTGCAGCCAATTGCATTTTTTGGGGTTCAGTTTGAGATTGTATTTTCTGAGCCTTTGAAGAATCTTTATAAGGTTACTGTTGTGATGGTTCAGGCTACAGCCGAATATAATTATATCGTCAACATATAAGAAAGCCTCTGTGCTAAGACCTGCTAAGGCTACAGATAGCATACGTTGGAAGCTATTCGTTGATATTTTTAGTCCAAACGGTAACCTATTGAAGTGAAAATGTCCACGGGGTGTTGAAAATGCTGTTTTTGGTCTAGATTCTTCATCCAATTCTATTTGATGGAAGGAGCTAGATAAATCTAAGGTGGAAAAGTATTTAGCTCTGCCTAGTGTATCTAGTACATCATCCAGTCTTGTCAAGGGAAATTTATCGTCTATTATTTTTTTATTCAATTGACGGAAATCCACAACTAAACGCCATTTCTTTTCTCCCTGGGAGTCTTTCTTCGGTACCACGAGCAAAGGTGAGTTAAATGGGCTAACTGAAGGTTCAATTATGTTTTCTTCAAGAAGTTTATCTACTTGTTGGTTGATTTCTTCTATCTGTCCATTGGGGAGTCTATAATTTTTAATGTAAACAGGATTGTTGTCTGTCATAGAAATTCTTTGTTTGTAGAAATTATTTACTGTCAATATATCTCCATCTAGATGGAAACAATCCGCAAATTCCTTACATATGTCCAAAATGGAATGTTTTGCTTTAGTATCTGATATGTCGATATTCAGTTCTTTTATTAGTCTTTCATATTGATTTACTTTTTTGTTCTTTTCAAAATTCTTTTTTAGATCAATAACATGAAAATCAGTAAGTGGGACTACATCTGGCTTGAATGGTTTTAAGGTAACGTCATGCTCTAAAGTGTTTAAAAATGCTATTTGAGTGATGCCTTTTGCGGGGATAATTGAATACGCAATAAAAATTCCATTTTGTATTTCTTGATTGAGTACGATGCTGTCTTCCGGTACTTCCAGATTTATTGGATGCAGGGATTGTGTTCTTGCGGGTAAAATAATATTTTGTGATTTAGGAAGCTGTGTGAATATTGGAAAAATGAATTCATCATTTCTGAATAAAATAGATAGGGTAAAGTTTTCATAATCTATTTTACAATTGTTTTTTATCAAAAAGTCTCTTCCTAGAATACCATTCGTATTGATTGGGAAAGTGTCATCCACTACTTGGAACTTTTGCTCAATCTGTACGCCCTCAATTCTTAATTTCCCTTGTATTGAACCTATAGAATATACTTCCGAATCTGTGACTCCTTTAATCGTTATTTTATCTGTTATATTTATGTTATTTTCCGAATTTAAGCTACTTCTCTTCAGGATTGAGATATCAGCACCTGTATCAATTAAAAACTTTTGATCTTTTACTGTTATGTCAGATTGAGCTATTATATAATTTGTAAAATGTAGGTTAAGATTCAAGATTGCCTTTATTGGTTGTTTTCTAAACTGAGATCTGAGTCTCTCTGGGCTTCGGAGACTCCTTGTGTGTTTTCCGAACCTTCAATATAGTTTATTGTTCTTGGGTTTCGTGCATTGTTGTTTGCATTATTATATCTATTATTATTGAATCTGTTATTACTATTATTGCTATATCTATTGTTATTATAATATCTCATATTGTTGATATTATTACTACTATTGTAACTGCTATTGTTATTTCTATTGCTATTATATTTTGTGTTGAACCTAGTATTGTTGTTTTGATTATCTGATCTACCAAATCTGTTGCTATTGTTCCTATAATTGTTACCCCTGGAGTTATTTACTCTGAAATGATTAACTTGTGCAAACTCATTAGACGAGTCTAACTCTGCTGCTAATTGAATTGCTTCATTGAGTGTTTTCGGTCTAGCCGAGAAGATCGTTGACTTTGTTGGTTGTTGCAGCCCATTTTTGAATGCATTTAAACCTAATTGGTCATTCATTTTGCAGATCATTTCCCTACTTTCATCTCCTAGCTCTAACAAGTGCAGTGAAGTGAGCTCTGATACCAGAGTTTCTATTTTTGTTGCAAAGGTAGTAGTTGTGCTTAAATTTTGTTGTATAGTGGAGAGTTGTGAAATTATTTGAAGAGAATTTCTTTTACTTTTAAAAAGTTGAATGAAGATTTCTTTCAGTTCTTTGATTGTTTCGGGTTCTTTAACAGTATTTAATTTATTCCTAACTTTGTCGGTTAGTTTTGTTCCTAAAACAAATTTTATGAGCTTTTTTTTTTCATTTTCATCACTAAGAGAGCTGTCAACATAGTCTACTAAATTTAAAAAAATTGTCAGTTTTTCTGCTTCCCCTCCATACTCTGGGATAATTTTTATACTCGATAAAATGTCGAATTTTGCCATTTTTAATTCTAGTTTATTTATTTCTTCTTCGATTAATTTTTGATCAATTTCAATATATTCTTCGCCTATGTTTTCTGTATCTAATAGTTTCCTTTTATCATCTAATATTTGTTTCAATCTGACCAACAAATTATCTATAATTGTTTTCAATGCCTGGTGATTTGTTTCCTTAGGTGAATCTTCATATTTTCTATTAAATTCTTCTTCTAATTTTAATATTTCATCTCTTTTTTCGTTTAAATATTTTTGAGAATATTTTCTTGTTGGAGTTTTATTAAAGTTTGCTACTATTTCTTTTAATATTTTTATAGTGTTCAACATATTTTTAATCAATAAAATTCTTATTTGTTCAAATTTTTTTTTTTTTTTTTTTTTTTTTATATTGTTATATTTTTCATTTCATTGTTTACAATTTTTTGTACGTTAGTTCTAAAATAAAATTTAAAAATTTTGAAAGAAAGGTAGATTATGAATATAATTAAAATAATAATTAAAATATCTATAAATAACAGGTTTGAACTAACTAGATTGTTATTATTATTATTGTTTGAGGCATTAACAATCACCTCTTCTTTGGATGATTTTCCTCCCATTTGTGTAAAAAAATTTTTTTTTGTTTTTTAGTTTTTATTATTTTTTCTGTTTGCTTGTCGCTGCAAATTTCTTGCTTTTTCGATGAAATGCTCCCTTTGTTCTTTGTTGGCTAATCCAGCTTACGATTTGCTAGCTCTGTGCTGACCAAAAGGTTAGTAGTGCTATCGATACGCTGGCGACTCACGATGCGTCTGTAGTAACTAAAGTCATTCTGTATAGCTGGGGTCTTCATCTTGTATTCATCGAATTTAAGAACGAATTTAAGAATTTCAGCCAAGTGCTTAAATAGAGCCTGGCAAGATCGCCATGTAATGTGTGCCCTACCTCACCTACGAATCTATGTGGGATATTGAAAGGCTTCCCCAAGCCGAAAAAGGTGATGGCTAAAGAGCCGATCTGCTTTCAAAGTTTAGAGTAAAAAAAACAAGGCTGAAGAGCCGAATTAGGTCTTTTCACTTCCAAACTGAAAGTGCTCTTTATTTAATCAAACTTAGGCTATTTATACAAAAATAATTTACTTACACACTAAGAACTTAAAGCTATACATATAATTACTAAAACATATATACATTATATTTGCATTCTAATTTTATGGGAAACAAATGACAGAATTGGGCAGCATACTTGCTATGTCATCAAAATCATAACCAATATGCATGCCCCTTTCATAATGCACAAATGTATCCAAATTCATTCAGGCATATTTACTACACAGCATGCAGTGCGTTGAACCTTCATGAATAGGTAGATACACTTGACCATCGTAAAAGTAATCTGAGTCTCAAGTGGCATTGAAAATTTTATTTGATAATTTTCTGGGGTGAATGAAATGCGAGTGCATATTTTAAGAAATGGGTTGGCTATAGGAACGTGGAATATAAATCTATGGCAATGACCTGCAGTAAAATATAGTGTAGTGTATGCGCACTACAACACTGTGACAGGAGAATTTTATATATTAGATTACTCCTAAGTTAAAAACTCTGCTCTGGCAGAAAAACATTGGATTTGCTAGAATTTAGATATCTTAAGACTGAGACAAAGGTATTAAATTTATGTAAGTACAATTACAAAGTATAATACTTCTCTAAAAATAAAGATCCAAATAAAGTCTTTTACCTTATTAAAAGTAAACATGTGCTTATACCTTTGATGTATGTTTCAAAATTTGTCCTTGAAACACTTTTTTGACCGGAAGTTAAAACTACCTACTTTATAAACTGAAAGATAGGTATGTGTTAATTTTTAAAACAAAAAAATGAAAAGTTGCTCATCCCATTTAAAAAATTCACTACCATTAAAAAACGTCCAAAAATTAAATATCCATATTTTCATTTTACCTAAGTTGTCAACAATTTTGTAACCAGCTTTTAAATAATTGTATTAGGTATCAATTAACAAATTTATTTATTAAAAAAAATCATCTTTCTTAGACTTTGAAAATTTAAACTTCTTTATGCTCGATTTGAAAACAAATTGTAAGAAAGGTTTAGGCGATAACATTTTTTAAATTTATTAAGCTAGCTATCTATTATTGGATAAGAATACAATACCTACATATTTACTTGCCTATAATAGTTCAAGTTATAATTCCCTAATAAAATCCTCAAATCATCAAAAATATGAAATCTCATCCAAGAATATTAAATTCCTACATGAAATCGCAATTCACCTGCTTTTGTCTTATCATCTTTGTATAGAAAAACTACCGTTTTCTATATGTAAGCGAGTGGAACGAGTTGAGCCACGATGATGATTAGAAGCAGAGCCAAGCGACCAAGTAATTATGTTCAGCTTGTCTACTGATGCCAGCGATGAAAGTAAACTATTAATAATAAAATAGTAACTCCAACTATAAGTTGTGTGTTTACAAGTTTATTAAACAGAATGCTTGCTATGTAGGTTTGATTTGCTTCGCCCTTTTATACCAAAAAAGACGTGTGGCACTCGGGGACTGCCGCGGTAAAGCTATTGCATTTTTATTGTTTTTTCTTCATTTTTCTTCAAATCTTTCTGACGCTGATAATATGCCCTTTGACGTGCACTATTTTTTTTTTTAGCTCTTTACGTTTTTCTTCTCTATAAAACGCAATATCTAGGTATAAATAATAGGTATAAATAATTAGGTATAAATAGTGTAATGACACACCAAAGCAATTATTCATTTTAAAAATTTTAACAAAAATAACGATATTAAGAAGTGATTATCGAATTTCGCGCGATGTGCATTTATATAATGTAGATATAATATCATATATACTTTCTCTGCGTGGCATTCATGTGCATTATGTATACACCAAAAACAAAGGTACTGAATGGTACACGTGCTTGGTTTGATGGTTTCTGTTGTATACATAATGAAGAATGAATTTACATATATATATATATATTTATATTGAGAATTTAAATTGAGAATTTAAACTATACGCGGGTGTGTGTTTGTGTGTATAAAAGAGGGCTACTTTTAATGTCGCTCATTTTAAAAATTTAGGTTATCTTTATAGCAGCATTATATTTTCAATTCAAAATTAATACTGCATTTGTGAAAATAATAAAATGTATGTATATAGAGTACTCACTCATTTTCTTTCACTATTTTTTTCGTGACTTTCTTCATTAATAAATGCACTTTGTTCATTCATATCCAAAACACTTTCTGGATTCGGTCCCGCGCTCAAGGCCCGCGATAGAAGCTATGCAATAGCTTAAAAACAGACTTTACATGTTTTTAATATAACTCTATTATATATACATACTAGCCGACCCGTGCTCGCGTTGCTTCGCAAATTGTAACCACGAACATTTTTTGAATATTAGTAGTAGCATTTGATAGGGTTTGGCATCAGGCTCTCTTATCGAAAAAGCGTGCTTTCGGTGTGCATGAATCCCTGCTTCATTGGATTAGTAATTACCTTTCGGATCGTTCAATACAAGTAGTATTGGATGGATTCAAGTCTGAAAACCATAAAATAAATAAATAAATGCTGGTGTGCCCCAGGGCTCTGTTCTATCTCCAACACTCTTTCTCATTTTTATTAATGATCTCCTGTCTGCAACATCTAATCCAATACATTGTTTCGCTGACGATAGTACTCTTAGCTTTTCATATTCGTTTTCAGACTCACATCCCTCTTCTTCGGATGTGCAACTGCAACGACAAAATATGATAAGCTCATTAAATTCCGACCTAAACAGCATTGTTCAATGGGGATTAAAAAACCGCGTGGAATTTAATGCTTCGAAAACGCAATGCTGTCTTGTATCGTTAAAGCGAGATATACCCCCATTGCCATTATCCATGGATGGCACTTGCATCAATGAGACTGAACACCTCGATATTTCCGGTATGTGTGTCACCAACCACCTCTTGTGGAATGATCACATACGCGATGTCGCCAAAAATGCCGCAAGGTGTTTGGGTTTCCTTAGGCGATGCAAGAAATATTTCACCCCTTCTGATCTGGCTGTTATCTACAAGACTTACATACGTCCAAAGCTTGAGTATAACTCCCATCTCTGGGCTGGTGCTCCTGCAACTTACTTAAGCCTCTTGGATAGTATTGAACGTAGAGCATTTAAATTGATAGATGATAATATCATCATAAGTTCATTTACTTCGCTTGAACATCGTCGTAATGTCTCTTGTCTGACCCTTTTTTACCGTTATTTTAACGGCTTATGCTCTAGTGAAATAGCCAGTTGCATTCCTCCCCTTAAACAGTTCAACCGTAATACTTGCGCTTCTAGGAATGCTCATCAGTATACCCTCGAGCCCAACTTCGGCCGTACTGTCAAATACAGAGATTCGTTCTTTAGCCGTACTACGCGAATGTGGAATGCCTTACCACACTCTGTCTTTCCTAGTCATTGCAATGTTCAGGAATTCAAAACCAATGTGCACCGACATCTCCTTTTAAACCCTCTCTCGGGGAGAGTACGATAACTTTGGCGCCGAGATATAATAACGGTTTTTGGTAGATGGGCTTAATACAAGCATTTTTTACTATGGGAGGGGGGGTCTATCTCCCCCCGTTTAGGCGGTAGGGGCAATTTAAAAAAACATGTACTTTAAATGGAAAAAAAATAATTAAAAAATAACGGTAATACTTACAATTAAGTATTATACCTTTTTTTAAAGCCAACACTTGTGTCTAGTAGCTTGTTTTTAAATCAAGTCAAAACTATGCATAGTTTTCGAAAAAAACTGTTTTAAACTTAAAATTTGGTCAAAAAAAAAGTTAAAAATATGGTTTAGAGTGTAATATTTCAAAACTTTTAGATTATCTACAATTTTTTTTTTAGAATACATTGCTCTTATTTATTTTTGATCGAAAACTGAAAACTAGATGACTTTATGTCTTCTAGTTCTTGAGAAAATTGAAAGTTACCAAAAAAAATATTTTAATTAAATTACTTTTTCCTTGCTAACGTAGTCTTATTTTGATAGTAATAATCGAATATGGATTAAGATACACCTAGGGTAAATTAATTTTTCTTAAATCCAGCTTATTTAAATGCAAAAGAAACTTTGCATGCACCCCATCTTGCACCCACCGCACCTTGCACCCTCCCCACCTTGCACACACACCAACTTGCACCCACCCCAAATCCTATAGTGTGCCCAAGCAGGGGGGTTGCAGCATGCCCCCCCTTATAGATGCCACTGTTGCATACACCCACACTCGCGCACACCTTACTGTTGCATACACCCAAACACGCATTACGCATACGCAAATACCATTATTACTATCAAAATAAGACCACTCAAGCAAAAAAAAAAAGAATTAAATTAAAATAGTAGTTGTGGTTATTTTCAATTTTCTCAAAAACTAAAAGACATAAAATCATCTAGTTTTCAGTTTTTGATCAAAAACAAATAAGAGCAATAAATTCTGAAATAAAAACAATGGTAGATAATCTTGAAGTATTGAAAAAGTTACACTTTATACCTTTTTTTAACTTTTTTTACTCAAATTTTGAGTTTAAAATTAAATTTTTATTTTCAATTTTCTCAAAAACTAAAAGACATAAAATCATCTAGTTTTCAGTTTTTAATCAAAAACTTTTTTTACTCAAATTTTGAGTTTAAAATTAAATTTTTCAAAAACTACGCATAGTTTTGACTTGATTTAAAAACTGGCTAATAGAACAGAGTGTTGGCTTTAAAAAAATGTATACAACTTAATTGTAAGTATCACCGTTATTTTTTAATTATTTTTTTCCATTTTAAATAATGACTTTTTTAAATTGCCCCTCCCGCCTAAACGGGGGGAGATAGACCCCCCCTCCCATAGTAAAAAATGCTTGTATTAAGACCCTCTACCAAAAACCGTTATTATATCTCGGCGCCAAAGTTATCGTACTCGTGCCTAATTTGAAATTTAATTTAAGTTTTCGTGAGATATTATAGGTTAACCAAAACTGTCACCTTTTTTTTAAATTGCTATTGTAAAAAAACCATATGCTCAATTTTGTTAAGAGTGCTTTCTGCATTTTTCTGCATTATTATCTGTATAACAAAATTTATTTGAAGTCGATATTTCTACTGGTTCTTGAGCTATGGACGACGAAAAAAACTTCCGAACGTACGAACGTACGTACACACGCACGCACATATATCTCTCTAAAAATCTTTTATTTCGACTCTAGGGACCTTGAAACGTCGAGAAATGTCAGAATTTTCGAAGCGACAAATCAGACCGATTAAAATAATTTCCTATGGAAAGTTAGTAAAATACGAATGACAACTTTAATTAAAATCCCACAGGAAAACAAAATTTAGTTTGAAGATTATGAAATAACTGAATTTCATTCAATAATGATAGATCTTACAATACACATTTTAGAAAAAAACTTTTTACACATTATATCAATACCGCAATATTTATGAAACCACACAGAGGTGCTTTAATAGTATTAATTTTTTGTATATATCTACACTTATATTATAAAGAGGAAAGATTTGTATTTTTGTATGTAACGAATAAACTCAAAAAGTACTGGACCGATTTTAATAATTCTTTTTTAATTAGAAAGCTACATTATCACTGAGTAACATAGGCTATATTTAGTACTAGATTACTAAAGAAATCTTTAGAAATTCCTATTAAAACCAACCGCTGCGAAAAGTATTAATGATAGGACAAAACAATGTTTTCTAATTGGTCGTTTTAATTAGCATGCTTATAACTTAAATATCTGTACCTATTTATGTCTACCCGTGCGAAGCCGGGACGAACCGCTAGTAAAATATATACTCTGTACAAGTGCTGCACGGAAGCATGGAATCATTCCTATACAACAAGAAATAATTCTTTATACAATGTTTGATAGACGATAAGTCAATACCTATCGAATAAATGCATACATTTTTTTGTCGCAAAATTGCTCTTACACAAAACAACACCAATTGCAATAGTCATAATAGTTCCTTTCAAAAGCAGTTCCTAAATTATGATCGCGATTTTGTCGGCGATGTCGCTCTCATCTGCTTGCCGAAACTTTAACCCCGATGGACACGCCATTTGAATGTGCTTTACAACAGTACTCACAAATCAATTATTTGGCTCACATGCATCTGCGTCATTCTTGGGGGAAAATACGCAGGATTCCGCGATATCATTACGACATTAAACATGTACATTATTCGTTATTGAATTAACCAATAACTACGCTTCTATTAAAGGACATAGATTTTATTTACAAGATGCGTTATCATATAGTAAAAAGTACTTAAATTATACCGAAGACAATTTTAAAACTAGTTTTGAATGCAATCTCTCCGCCAAAGGTGTCTTAACAATAATACAATATTTCTTCTTTAAATTGATGCTCATTACTTATTAGATTGTATTTATTTGAATTACCGAGGAGGAGCTCATCACCTGCGTAAATTCGAATTTCTAGATGTTGACTTACATAGAAGTATAGCTTACTTTAAGCTATACAAAAAACTATAAGCGTACAAAAAAAATATTTCTGGAATTCTGGATACCCGAAAATGGTAAGGGCTACGGACTCACTACCAATTATTATCCATAAAAGCATAAAGCCTTCCAACCCAAGACAAATACGAATCTTTTTCTACATTTTTCACTATTATTCACGTATTCCAATAGTGATGGGTCGCATATCATCCCTCCTACCTTAGCAGCACCCTATACTAAATTTTTAAGATTTGGTTATATTTGTCAACAAAATAAAAAAAACACGTAAACTATCGTTATCTATCGTTAACTATCGTTACTTTTCGATGAAAAAGTGCACATGACGTCCAAAAATAAAACATAAGTTTTGATTGTTCTTGTCCATGATACAACTAAAACAGATAGCGCATTCGCGTTTCTATTTTTGTTTTGTTCTGCGCATCTACGTCACGAACACTCAACGATTTTGACGTTTATTATTCAGTATGTGAAATCAAAACAAAACAATGGCACTAATTTGTTTAGATATTTTGTCATTATAATAAAATGTTAACATTTCTAATATTTTTCATTTAGGTAAATGGTTTTAAATAGTTAATATTTGTGTTTCTTTGTAAGTTAAAGAAAATTTGTGTGTTTGAGTGAACGAAATTAATAAAAAATCGAAGTGAATAAAGAATTTGGTGTATTTTTTTTTCTTTTTCATTCGGATGCATTTTTCTTCATAGAATTACCTGGAAGATTGTTTAATTAGTGATAAATAGTTAAATAAAAGATATGATGGTCTTTTTAAATCAGTGGGTTTTCAACCTTTTATTTAATTAATAATTTTTTTGTATTTTCTTATTCTGGACAGTTTGTTTTCAGTGATTTGTCTATTCAGTTTTCGCATTCGGAAGTGCATACGACAACGAAAAAAAAGCTTCATAATCTTCTCATCGCATTTGATCTTTGCTTTCTCGGCAACTTCAAGTAAATGCTGCATGTAGTTTGGACAGATGTAAATGCCTTCACCTTCTCCATTTACTGCATTAGAAACATTTTCTAATGCAGTGGATTTGCTTTAGACAAGCCTCCTTCGTCCAAATGATTGACCCAAGAGCTTTCGTCTGGTTCAATTTGTTCCAGGTTTGGTATGGTGTTTTTAAAAACGATGGCAAATGTAGCCAGCCAAGTTTTCCAAACCATCGTAAGAAAATGGGAGATTTTCTTCTGGCTCAGAAGCAATAGGCATGCTATTGTCGACTTTGACAACGACAAAAATCCTTCCTGAAAAAGCGAATATTGTTAAGATGAATCGATTATAAAATTGTGAGATAAAACTTGTCAAAGAAATTTCTTCCAAACATAAGTCTGGTGTATTATCCACACCAATATTTCCGTTGTCAGAAAGTGCACCTTCATTGTGCCCAAGGATGTATGACCTCATCCTTTACTTAAACTCTTGGCCATCTGGGTGATCATGAAGACCACCTTTAGCTCTTATGACACCGAAGAAGTTTTCAAGGACGTCTTGGTTCAATCGGTATGTCATTATGAACTTAACGCCAAAACGTTCCAATACATCCTTGTGCAATAATTGCAGGGCGTTATTGTTAGTATATATATAATGAACTATTTGTATATACATATGTATATACTTTACTATAAAAACACTTGTGATATTAATATTTTTATAGGTTTAATATCGAACAATATTGAAGTTCGATATTTTTCAGTTTATTTTTTTTGATCATATTTTCTTGTACAATAAACATCTTATTTAATTTTTGTCTAATTAAATTTTCTTCTTATTTATAAATTGGACTTCCTGGAATAGCCGTTCTAATAGTTATTAGATTGGACGATACCTTCAATATAATATATTCAATAGTGTTTTTTTGAAATAGTTTTGTAGTTTACCTTTTTGAAATGGTAGCAAACATTTTTTGCCAACTACCCGCATATTTAAAATCATATCCGACATGTCATCTAAAATTTTATTTTGGGTTTCCAAATGTAGTCCGTATACGTGGACCCTTTCACGTGAATCACTGTAGGGAGACCTGACATTCATGACGTCGAACCAATCATTTGTCTGCAAAAAAAATTTAAACTGAAATACTGTGCGATACATTACTGTTTAGAGACTTACATATATTTGAACAGTTGATAGCATTCTTCCCAACTTTCGTCTTCGAGGTATCCAAGGCTAACAGCTCGCGACAACGCTTTGAACAAGACCCACTGCTTCCAGAGATTTAAATTTCCTTATGGAAATTTATGAAAGCTGGAATCTTTCGTTATCTTATGTATTTCTTTCGTTGTTGTTGCAGTCAAAAACAGAACAAACACCCATGTTTATTAATAAATGTTTTTTTTTTTTGTATAAATTATGAACAATACCACTTTAAATAACTTTATTGATTTAAAAATTTTTAAAATTCACTTCCGTTAACATTCAAAACAGAAAATAGATTGAAATTGCGCCAAATATACTAGCTCTCTTCATTTGATTGAGTGTTCGTGACGTCACAATAGTTTGACAACCAAAACCTTACATGCGCAATGCGCTATCTTTATTAGTTGTATCACGGTTCTTGTCTATATTTATTCAACAATTATTAGTGGCAGCACTGTACGCAGGTGTCAAACAAAAAAATTCAATAATATGCTGTTAACAAAAATTATTTCAATTGAGAAGAGTAAACGGTCAACAAGTGCGTCTCGAATTTACTAAATTTATTTAATGAATTTGTGTCTTTCGATAATGTTGTAACGTGAGTTACCACAGTTATTATTTTTTTCTTTCTTTGTTTTCCTTGGATCTAAAATATTCATTTTTTTTCCTTTGCTTTTAAACAATTTTTAATGCAAATTTGCGAACTTTTTTAAGCTATTGCATAGATTTTATCGCGGGCCTTGGTGACCAAATCCAGAAATTTCGTAACGAAAAAAACCTAACGCCACCCACTCTGACCACTCGGCAGCAGTGTTGGGACCTCGCAGAAGCAAAAGAGTGGTAGAAATGATGTCAAAAAGGTGGTAGAAAAGTGGTAGAAATTAAAACCCATTTTTATGTAGTACCTAAATCTTATATTCAATAACTTATGAAAAAATACAAAAAATTAAATAAACAATAATTCAGTTCTTTCAGTTTCAAATATCACAATTCACAATAATTAAATTAGTTAGAAAAACTTAAAATTATTTTTTGCTATATAGACCGCCGGAAAATTTAAATTTTGAAGCATATTTCAGTAATGCTTCCGGAGGATTAAAATTCTGAAAATTTACTGAAATTTCCCTTGCAGCCAAAATGTTGTGAACGGTTTTAGTTTTTAATTTATTTCTTTTTTAATTTTTTATATTTTTTAAATCTGAAAATTTGCGTTCAGCAGCAGCGCTGCTATGCGGTAAGCAACAAAGCTCCAACATAAAGGAAGATATGTTTTCAAAAATTAAATTGTACATTCCGTCTTTTAAGTTTTTTATCAAAAGCCATTGTGAAAAAATGTCATCAGTTTTAAAAATTTGGAATAATTGATTTTCTCCAACTAACTTTCCCCACTCATTATTAATTAACTCTAGTTCTGAGTTATTTATAGTTGGTGAAAAATGTGTCGTGAGACCTAAAACTGATGGCATTGTTCCATCAATGACGTTTTTCGGGTTTAAATATTTGAAAAATTTTAGTTCATCCTTTGAAAGGTTAAACCTTTCTCCAATTTGAACACATAATTCAATATAATAGCTGCACATAACTTTTCGTAGTTGCATTACATCTTGTTCAACAATATCATTTTCAAGTAAGTACCTTTCAAAGTAAAGGCCAAAATACATTTGAGAATATGGTAAATAGTTTTCACTGTTTTTTATATTTGTGTTTACATTAATATTTTCTGGTTTTACACAATTTTTCATTAAATTTAATTTTAATGTAGTCATACTTTCAAATATCAAGTGTATTTTTGTGTTCTCAGATTAAAATGTTTTATTTAACTCGTTTATAATTTTAAGATTTATTGACAAAAAATTTAAATATACTAAATTGTCTTTGTTTTTTAAAAAAATAAAAATTTGTGAAGCCTTAGAAGAAGGTTTTTCAAATGCGAGCAAAATAAAGTAATGAAACAAGGGATCCCACTGCTCTATAATTCGGTTTATGACCATTTCCATTGAAAACCAACGAGTTTGGCAAACCTTTAAAATTTGGTGTTCATTAACCCCAAGTGCTTTTTGGAAGGTAAGGAAATCCTATTGTTTTTTCGCACTGTGGCAAAAATAGAAATATGTAGATATCCCTTATTGATTTCTCTATTTGCCCTGGTAAACATTTAGCAGCATAAGTGGAGCACAAACTCAAATTATGGCAGTTACATCCAATGGTAAAAATATTAGGTTTAATATTTTTTAAACGTGAGGCTACACCGCTTAATGAACCTGTCATAACAGCAGCATTGTCTGAAGCGAATCCTATCATATTTTGAATGGGAACATTAAAATGATTTAATGTTTCTACAATTTTATTGTAAATTGATTCGGCTGTTGAGTCCTCTAGCTCAAACAACCCAAAAAACTTGTCTCTTACTGACCCCTTAACTGAATCAAAATACCTCACAAGAACAACAAGACACTTTTTTGATGAAACATCTTACATCAGTGCTTTCATCTCCAAAAAAAACTCCAACTCCAAACTTTAAAATCCAAAACTCCAAAGATAATAAATTAGTGGATTAAATACTTGGAAAAATGAAATGAAACTTCTTCGTTGATAATATTCATCTATCTGTGGCAAAAGTAAACAATCTATTTTATACAGGAATTAGCCAACTATATAAGATCTGTACAAGGAAGATCACACAACAGCAACACAGAGAAAAAGAAAGATAACTGAGGTAAAAAAGTGCATGGGAGAAATCCATCATAGCGATTTTATATGCTGTTGTGTTTGTGGAGTGGACGCGTGGAGTTGTAGTCGTGTGCGTATGGTATATGGTAGAAGGTAGAGTTTAATGAAAGGTGAACGGTGAGTTGCTAAAAGTGGTAGAATTTGCTTTTTAGGTGGTAGATTTTCATGAACACCAAAATGTGGTAGAAATACCACTTAAGTGGTAGAAGTCCCAACACTGCTCGGCAGTCTTCGACACGGTGTTTGTGTGCGTGCCGTGCAACTAGACGTATTGTACGACTCTCTTGCACGAATTGAGACGAGCTGCTTCGAAATCGGACGAATACATTTTTTTAAACGGGAGAAAATAAATGGGTGGTGTGATGGGTGATGATGAAAAAGGAGATTATGAGAGAACTATTTTTGTCAATTGTTTACTCAGATTGGAACTTGGAAGATAAAAAGAAACAAAAAAATACAAATGCCTGCTGGTGGGTGGTGAGAGAGTTTAATAGATGTTCGCATATTAAATACAGGGTCATTTGTATAAGGTGCATCAAAAAGCTAGAGGGAAAAGATTGAGTAAAAATATACGCAAAAATCTATGGGAGAAGGATTTTATTGGAAGGTCTGGAACTTTTTCACTAAAAAAAAAGAAATATGAACATTTTACTTAGAAAGAATTTGTATGTTTGTTTACTGCTTAATTTTGACGTCTTAGGTCTTCTTTTCAGACACTACATTAAAGTTAAAAGTTAAAAATCGTATTCTGAAGATTCATGAAACAATATACATACATATGTAATTCTAATGATGTTGTTCATTGAACTGATTTTTAGAACACTCGTACAATAATTGAAATTGTTAAATTTGAGATTTATAAAGTAGTTTTTGTGGAATCAAAATGGTATTCAATAATTTTTGTTTGGAAATTAAAAGCTGAAACTATTTTTCTAGTAATTCAAAAATTAATGAAAAATGTTATCGAAGCCATAATTCTAAATGGCAAATTCCGAGGTGAAATTATATTATTACCACGAATCCCAATTCAAACGCCTTCAATTTCCAATTGTCTGCCTGCGGCTTAGATTTAGCACTTCTTGTTTTTAACACGGACAATTATATGTAGTACGTGGCGTGCTCTCGAGTGGACAAACCATCCAGTTTGTTTGTATTGGCGAAAGATGGGATCACAAAATATATTGTACACTCTGTTGCATTAAGGGATTGATATTATTTTTTTGTAGTATATGTAGTCGTAATTTGTTTTTTTTTTTTTTAGGTATCAATTTGACTATCACCTTAGATTTATATTTTAGATTTATTTATTTCTTATAATTTACTCAGTAAGATACAATATCTTATAAATTAGAGTAAACTTTAGTACCTTAATACTATAAGTATATTCGTTATACAATTGCTTAAGTGACATTTGATATTTAATTCAAGAACAAAAATGAAAGAAAATCCTTTTTATATCATAAGTATCTTAAATATAAGAAAAGGAAAAATAATTAAGCATATCCTTAAAATATATAAAAATTAATATAAAAAAAAAAACAAATAGAAAAATTAGAAAAATTATCATCATCAAAATCTCTCAAAAAATTCTCTGAGCACTCCTCGAAACCGGGTCGTACAGCTTATCATCCTAATAGAACGAGGGAGTGAATTCCATAATCGAAAAGCATACACATAAAACTGTCGTTCAGATACTAAATATGAGCAGTGTATTGGGATAAGGTTACAAGATCTACTAGATTGTGGGAAAATAATTTTATTAAATAGGTATTCCGGTTGACGTGATTGTAAAACATTGTGAAGCAAGGTTAAAGTTCTGTGTTTGAATAGATTTTCCAGAGTGATGCCGTATAAATATTTAGAAAAGTGAGATATGTTGTCATATTTCCTAAGCCCATAAACATAACGTGCTATGCTATTGAACGCAACGTTAAGTCTGCGCTTGTGCTCATAGTCACAGTTACTGAAAACTTCACAACAAAAAAGCATAACTGGAACGATTAAGGTCTTAGCTAACATAGATCGGGTTTACAATGGTATTAAATAATGAGAAGTCCAAAGCATACGAAATTTTTGGAAATTACTAAGCACTTCGATTTTTTAGGATTCAAACAAAGGTCATTTTTACGGGACCAGACAACTATTTTATCCAAATCCTCATTTACCTCGTATGCGCCATTCTCCAGCATTCCAAGTGAAAAACTATTATATAATTGTACATCATCCGCATACATGTGCAAGGAGGAGTTCAGCGAACAGGAAGGTAGATCATTTATATACATAGAAAACAACAGAGGGCCCAAAATAGAGCCCTGAGGAACACCTCTACACAAAGGTAGAAATGAAGACATCGATTCGTTACATACACTGCCTGGGACCTATCAGTTAAATAAGAAAGAATGAGTTTTGCTGATTGTGATGTGAAGCAAAACTGATTTTTAAGCTTTTTACAAAGTGTGATACGATTGACGGTGTCGAATGCCTTAGAGAAATCTAATAGAGTTAGAATGGTAACCTTATTATCATCGACAGCCACTCTTATGTTTTCCACAATCTCAATTAAGGCTTTGGTACAACTATGCTTAGGTCTAAAACCTGATTGATTGATGCATATCATTCCATTGGCACTAAGAAAACCATTTATTTGTATATTCATTAGTCTTTCCAAAGCCTTGGAAAGGAATGGTAAAATAGATATGGGTCGGAAATCATCACATTCACGATTTTTAGGAACAGGTATAACCTTGGCTTGTTTCCAAGCCGCGGGAAATGTACTGGTCATAAGAATAGAATTAAATATATGAGTTATGTATTTCAGTACATAGGCAGTATGGCTTTCAAAAAAACTGGATGCAGGCCATCAACACCGACGGAGGTAGACTTGGAGTACTCTTACGTATTAACCTGCAATTTAAATGATTAAGTGCAAAAACTGCAACGCCCCCACCTTTACGACCGCTTCTATCGCAGCGAAAGACATTTTAACCCTCCATATCAACTACAGAATTACTAGACAACCAGGTTTCACAAACACAAATTACGTCAATTTCAGAATTTACGAACAAATATCGGAACTCGTCCAACTTGGGACTTAAACTTTGAGCATTAATATGACAGACCTTAAGCCCAGAACGCTGTCCACCCGAAACGCGAATCATTGATCGAGTAGAATCAAAACAACTATCGAAAACATACTCCCTATTACTATTGTTAGGATAAGGATTAATCATTATTAAACAAAATTTAAATGACATGGACCCATAGTGGTCCAGTACAAGGGAAAAGTCCTAAACTGCATGACCAGATTAAGAAGAAAGCTCAGAAACGGATAAAAGAAGATGATGATGATAAATTTATATTTTACAATATTGAAATTCATTATTTACAAAAAAAAAAGAAAATTTATATAAAGAAAAATAAAGAAAGATTGAAATATGAGTGAACACTTAATTTGAGATATGTCCGTTTCAATTTTCGACGTTATTCTCTCTTCGAAGTCTTGTATTTTTGTTGAAAGGAGTGAAACGATGTATTCACTTTGTTTACGAAGAGCTTCGTCGGAAAGTGACATTTCAACAAAGTGGTTTTCCGAAGAGAAATTGATCGGGTGTTTCGGTTTCGGTGTAACTTGTTTACTATTAACCAATGAAGAATTTTTTGCCTGTTTTGGATCTGGAGACTGCTGCTTTTTACCTGGTGATGATGATAAAACTTTTCTGTTTCGTTTTGAAGACATGTAGGTATTCGTAATGTATGTCTGTGTGTATGATATAAGAAATGTGACGTATGGTGTTGTAGCGTGAGGTTTATTTATTAAATTCAGCAGTTGAGAGAAGTTTGCAATTTTAAGAGAACAAATTAGTTGTACTTTGTAATTTTTTTTAATTTATTTTATCCCGCAATATTTCAATTTTAATGTCAATTCAGGGAAAAAGAATTAAATATTATTTCGGTAAAATAAAAACTTTGGTTCAGTTTATGTATTTTATTTCAGTTTTTACACAAAAAGTTTATAGTGCTCTTTTAGAAAGAAAAAAAAAAACTTGGTACGTTTAAAATAAACGCTTGAATAAATCGAATTATAATTGCCTATTAATCACACAAGTCCACTCAGCAACACATACTTATTAATTATTGTTAATTAGCGATATGTATATAATTTTAAAGAATTGATTTTAATAAATTAAAAAAAATTGCTTGGTGATTTGTTATTTTCATATTTTGTCTCCGTTTACAGTGCTCTATACCTATCCAACTTATATACCACATCCTTACACACTTACAATAAGTTGTTTATTTCTATCAAAATATTTTTTAGAAATTATTTATTTGACAAAACAACGTTTGTCGGGTCAGCTAGTTTTTCTATAAATTTGAAATAAACATAACGTTTTACTACTGTTTTAAAATATACGTACGTGAAATTTTGACTACCTAAATGGGGGTTTATGTCTCTTCGTGTAGGAGGTAGAGGCAATTTTAGAACGAATCAGTTCAATTGACAAACCAAGACTATTTAAAATATTTCCTGTATTTTTAAATTTAAAAAAAAACCTTAATGTTTCAAAATTCTTATTTGAAATTCTTTCGAGCAGTTTACTTTTTAAATTAATTTTGTACACATACAATTTTTCAATTTTAGTTAAAATATATATTTTTGGTTATTTTGGCAGTTATTTTGAACTAATTAGTATACAGTTTCGTAAAAAACTGATGACCCGTTTTGGATATATCTATTTAAAAAAAAAGAGGCTGGGATGCAACCCACATTGATAACTTCTTGCTTGTCTTGCTTAAAAGTTTGTCTATATGTATCAATTTTTACCAAATTTGCGTACTATTTTTTGTAGATTTTATTTTATTGAATATCGAAAACAATATTGTCTGTGAAATAAAATAAGTTTGAAGCCAAAATTTTTAATTTTTCAAAAGCTACATATTTGAGTCGAAAGTAAATGTTTACCAATTTTTAGTATTGTTTTTTTTTTTAGGTTTTTATTTTTTGTAAAAAAAACTGTCAATTCGATTTTTCTCAAAATTTTATCGAATATTGAAAACAGTATTTCTTATAAGATAAAATAAGTTTTAAGCCAATATCATACATTTTTAAAAAGATATTTACGTCGAAAAACAATGTTTACCAACTTTTATACATTTTTTTTTTAGGTTTTTATTTTTTGTAAAAAAACTGTCAATTAGATTTTTCTCAAATTTTTTTCTAATGTTGAAAACAATAGTTCTTATAAGCCAAAATTAGTTAAAAGCCATTATCTCAAAGTTTTGAAAATATATTTGAGTCGAAAATCAATTTTTACCAACTTTATATATTTTTTTTAGGTTTTTATTTTTGGTAAGAAAACTGTCAATTAGATTTTTCTCAAAATTTTTCCTAATGTTGAAAACAATAGTTCTTATAAGGTAAAATTAGTTAGAAACCATTATCTCAAAGTTTTAAAAAGATATTTGAGTCGAAAATCAATTTTTACCAACTTTTATTATTTTTTTTTTTTAAGTTTCTATTTTTTGTAGAAAAACTGTCTATTTGATTTTTCTCAAAGTGTTTCCTAATGTTGAAAACAATAGTTCTTATAAGCTTAAGTTAGTTAGAAGCCATTATCTCAAAGTTTTGAAAAGATATTTGAGTCGAAATTCAATTTTTACCAACTTTGAGTAATGTTTTTTTTTAGGGTTTTATTTTTTATAAAAAAAACTGTCAATTCGATTTTTCTCAAAATTTTATCAGATGTCAAAAACATTATTCTTCGTTGCACAAAGATGACAAATTTTATTTTTCAGTTTTTTTTTCATTTATAAAAAAAACCGTTAATTGGATTTTTTTTCAAAAAATATACTGATTTGGTAACATGTTACAATATGTTATATAAAATTTAATTCAAGTCTCTAGCGTTTTTGGTTCGTAAGATATTTAGGGTTAACCAAAATTTTCACCTTTTTTTAAACTGCTATGGTAAAAAAACCGCCTACGCAATTTTCTTGAGAACCCTTTTCTGAATCTTTCTGCATTATTATCTGTATAACAAAATTTATTTGAAGTCGATATCTCTTCTGGTTCTTGAGCTATGGACAACGAAAAAAACGTCGCGAACGTAGGGACGTACGGACATACGGACATACGGACGTACGGACATACGGACGTACGGACGTACGGACGTACGTACACACGCACGCACAGACATCTTTCTAAAAATCTTTTATTTCGACTCTAGGGACCTTGAAACGTCAAGAAATGTCAAAATTTTCAATTTGACAAATCGGACCCATTACAATAACTTCCTATGGGAAGTTAAAAAGTACTATTTAAAAAAAAAATACAAAAATAAAGCCAATATAAGAGCTTGTGCAGAAAAAAACTATTGAAATCAGTTGATTTGTTCTTGAGAAAACTTAATAAATAAAATAAAAATAAATAAAGGGGATACCCTTCTGGAGCAATACAAAAATTTATCGGCTTAAGCAACACATAGGTACCTACCTAAATATAAACCATATTTGGATATATGTATGTTGTTTATGCCCTCTTAGGTCCGAGCTTTATTGTCCACATTTATTTGTTAAAAATGAAACAAAAAGTAGAATTTTTGTAATATAAATAAAAGCCATACATTTCATATTAAAAAAGATCCTGGGGTGCGACCCACAATGATAACTTCCCATCCCGTCTGTCGATTTGTCTTGCTTAAAAATATGTAGGTCTTCGTGTTTTGTTAAAAAAAAAGTTATCAGTTGAATTATTCTTAGAAATTTTAAAATTGTCAACAATATTTTGCACATGATGAAATAGTTTGATTTCAAAATCTATTTTACCGAGATTTTTAGTCGAAACCCAATTTTTACCAATTTAAGTAGCATTTCTTAAAAGTTTTTATATCTTATATAAACAAATATAAATTGGATGAATTAGATTAATTTGAAGTCAATATCTTCTATCGTTCACGAGATATCGAGAACCGACCATTATTTTTTACCAATGTTGCGTACTATTTTTTGTAGATTTTTTTAAATGAAAAAAACGGACTGTTGGATTCTTATAAAAATTATTGAATATCGAAAACAATACTTTCTGTGAGATAAAATTAGTTTGAAGCCAATATTTTTAATTTTTGTATAAAAATTTTTGAGTCGAAAATAAATTTTTACCAACTTTTAGTAATGTTTTTATATTTTGTAAGAAAACTGTTAACATTGATTTTTCTCAAAATTTAACTGAATGTTAAAAACAATATTTTTGTTCGTAAAATATTCGAGGTGGCAAATATTTTTTTCAGTTTTTTTTGATTTATAAAAAAACCGTTAATTTGATTTTTTTTTTCAAAAAATATACTAGTTTGGTATCACGTTACAATATATAATATAAAATTTAATTCAAGTCTCTAGCGTTATTGGTTCGTGAGATTAGAATTAACCAAAATTTTCACCTTTTTTTTAAATTGCTTTGGTAAAAAAAACCACCCACGCAATTTTTTTTTGAGAGTCCTTTCTGCATCTTTCTGCATTATTATCTGTATAACAAAATTTATTTGAAGTCGATATCTATTATCTCTACTAGCTCTTTAGCTATGGACGACGTACATATGTACGTACACACGCACGCACAGACATCTCTCTCAAAATCTTTAATTAGACTCTAGGGACCTTGAAAGTGAAACGTCGAGAAATGTCAACATTTACAATGAGACAAATCGATCATCGGACCGATTGCAATAACTTCCTAGGGGAAGTTAAAAATACCTACTTCGACACTACATTTACGAAACTATATAGGTACTTACTAATAGTTAATAAGTAAAAAAAAACTTTCAATTGGATTTTTCTAATAGTCACACATCTTAAAATAGACGAGCTGACAAAATTGTATTAAAGGTACCTAAAACAGCAAACAACATATTATATAGGTACCTATACCTACCTAAATATAAATTACATTTTTATGTCCTGTAATGTGCCCTCTAAGGTGTATTGTTAGCATTTATTTATTAAAAATGATACAATAAAAGTAGGATTGGAACATAAATAAAAGACACAAATTTCAATTCAAATTCAAATTATTCAAATTATCTGGACCAACATAAAGAATGCATTTTTGTTTTTATTTAAAACAACATACATATTTATAAATACTGTACCTACCTATCAACGAATCTCAAACAAAGTGCTAAGTGTACGGATATTATCAGTGTCCGGATACTAGCATGAATTCCCTATGGTATTTTATGAAATACCTGCCTACCTTCCGATACCTTTTATATTTAAAATTTGAATTTAAAATCAAACCCACATCCTGAAAAAAAATTACCTACCAATTGATATCTATCTACAAAAAACTTAATGTCAAATAAAAGCAAAATACCCACCAGCCAATATATACATAACTATAACCAAACGTATAACTACCCCCATATTCTTTTTCGTCACAAACATCTGCACTGCACACTGCACGACAAAATCGCATCGTAGCTTTGTATACATACATAATACAAACCATTTTTCAAATACAAAGATCGTACACAAGGAGAAGCAGCCTTATGAATGTAAATAAAAACAAAAATCGGTACAAAATCCTGAACAGCTGATGTAAGCATACACAAATTTCATTCAACCCCTTATTAGACACAATATTGAGACATTTTTGTTTACTTTGCCGTTTTCCATATAAAAGTGCATTGATATAAAGAAAAATCAAAAACAAATTCATCAACCTTCATATGGAAGCTTTGGATATGAAAACATTTACAAGGATAGACTCAAATAGAATGAAGAAAATTGTGTCGACTTTTTGGCTGCTAAATTAAGGGTAAATTCACAAACGTCAAATTTTTTTTTAGTGATTAGGTATCACTGCTTTTTTGCGATGCTGATCGTTGCTCAGCTGATTACGATGTGATGCTGATTGACAAAAAGTTTTACATTTAAAAACAACTTTTGCTTTATGATGGATGTGATACTAATAAAAACTCTCATTGTAATTATAATCTGAAACCACACATTTTATCTCCTTTAGAACTTTTCTCCACAATACTGACTTTGATTTTTTGCCGACAATGAATTCAACTTTATATTTTAATCTGGTTTCTATTAATAGTTTCATTTGTGCGCTGGTAAAATATTCCCCGAAATTCATTCAAATTAATCAATTTATAAACAATTTAGAATTTGATTAAATACTTTTCATTGTCTTTTTCCGCCATTTTTGCTCCAAATCGCGTCGGCATCAACAACTTATCAAGAAAAATCTTGATGCTTTTTTTGTTTATATTTGCGCATCAGTTTATCGAACTTTGCAATAATGAAAAATTGACATATTAAGTGATGCCAATTATTTGCGTTAATGAACGTGCTACAGGGATGATCGCAAATCATGGTATAAAGAATACAAGGTATGCTTGACAGTTCTGGTCGACTGAATCGTGACGTCATTGCGAGTGAATTTTCTTATTTATGATGTTCTTTGATATTCTTTGGTTCTCAATCGGCAGATCGAAAAAAACTAAACAATAATTTATTTGTTATTGAGAATTGAAACATTCATAATTTATTTCATTTATATTATTATATGTTCTGCAAAGACCAGCATCACCTCAAATTGATAATGTTAAAAAGGTCCTTAGTGATTCTTAAGTGCTTAGTTAATCCCTGGCCTATTGTATTATTTTGGTTGAAGAAGAGTTATTACGGTAGGTGGTTCATAATATGGTTAAACATATTGTTAAATTTGATTAATCTTTAATTATCTATAGTTTTAGATGGCCAAACATTTCATGAAGAAAAAGTGCGAACGATTATTGAACAAAAATTCTCAGGATTCCAATTATCTTGTGGTTATTTGATAAATTTGATCTTCTCAAGGTATAATTAATAATTAAATTAAATAATGAAATTCTATTTAAACCAATTTTGTTTGTTTTGTAGAATTTACAACCAAGAATGCCCTTGAACAAGGTAACCAAGTCAACAGATATTGGAATTGTAGCCACTTCGGAAACTTGTAGAATATGTTGATATAGGAACGGAAAAGAGGAAATCGAAACTATAGAAACCCCATTTTCTTATAAATATTTAGTGGGTGAATTGAGTTCGGTTTTCAATTTCTATAGATGTAAAACTTTGAAATAAGAAGATAAATTAGGTATTTCTCTTTTAAGTGTTAGTTTTTATTTTTTTTGTACGTTTGTATCTTTTTTTCGTTATTAGTATTATTTAAAGACTATTCAAAAATAAAGTCTACATCTAAAGCACAAAAGTTTAACCTTTTCAGGTAAATTTACATCATCACAGTTTGTTAAGTGAAACTTTAAGTAATCACTTATCACATGTATCTTATTGCTATTGATTTTAATAAATATGTTTTCAAGAGCAACAATTTTTTCCATAAATTCTGGAGATGGTTTGTGCAGATCACCTTCAGATATTGCATCAACCCATGTAAATGAGGTTTGCTTTTCTTGCAGAATGTAGACAAATCGCTGACGATATATCATCCAGTGTCCAGTTCAATTTCTTCTTGGGATTCTTTAGTCGTTTGATCTGGCCATCAGTGAGAATAGATGCAACAGAGCTTTCAAGGTTGTGGAGCTTGCAGTTATCTTCTTCCAATTGTTTTTTTCTTTTTGGCAAAGCTGCAACTGTTTCTCCAACTCGATTATTTGAAGCTGTCTGCTACACTCCATATCAACTCTGTATATAACAAAATTTTGATTTAACACAATGCTTTTTAATATTTATTTTAATATAAAAATGAACCTACTCTGTATGAGTTGAAATTGAATTTTCCATCTCGACAACATGCTGCATATTTTGTTCTTGCATATTGGGTGAAATATTTTCTTTCTCTTCATAATGTTGGAGGCAACTTGCCACAGTTCTTCGGTTGTTCCTTTTGTCCGCCCTAAGAGCCCTTGATAAAGCAAGCGCATTGTCACCGCAACTTTCAGGTATGTTTCTGAGTGGTACGGCTTTCGGACCAAGTTTTGATTTAGGCAATGGCACATTCATAAGTTTATCTTTAAGACAATAATCGTCTTCTTTAAAATGCAACGAGCATATTCGTGCAAAGCTGGTATTAACATTTTTTTTCCACAAGCTTTAACCCAAGCCAAACTCAGATTTGGATCTTTTGGGAAGCAAAAAAATCTCAGGTTTTCACAGTTTGTGTTGTTTGAATAACTTTTGCAATTTTTCACACAACAATAATTTGGCATATTTACATTTATGTAAATAGTTTGTTTATTTAAAAAGAAGTTACAATTATTTATATTTTTCAAGAGCACACTATCTATTTACTTTCGCAAATGAAATCAACCAAAACATTAAGAAGTAAAAACCGCACAAAACTGGCTGTCACTCGCAATGACGTCACACGAATACAAGATGGCGACCTATCATCTCATATACAGCATACCTTGTATTCTTTATACCATGATCGCAAATCATCTCTGCAGTGATGCGTTTGTGAATTTACACTAATTGTCTTCCTTATTCTGCTGGCTGCTTATGGGAATGGAAATAATATTTTTCTCTCGCTCCCGCGGAATTTCTCCACTTTCGATACTACCGCCAACGACTCGGCATCCGGTCGCACTAAAAGTTTCTGCTCATGAGATTACTATTGGCTGAATCATAAGCACGCTTCAGCTTCGGCTTCTCCTGACGTTTAAGAGTTCAGCCATAGGAATTCAATGCATGCTATCACAATGGAGCTTCGACCTCACGTTTCGTTTGAAAATCGTAAGGAAAAGAACGTAATGTAACGTAATGTGACTCCAAACGGAAGCTCTAGTTCAATTTTCTGAACATTTGCTTAGTCTGACAGCTCAACAGCTGTAAAAAATGTAAACAAAGAAAATATTTGTTTTTGGAGGGATTCCCATTTTGTAATTAGAAAAATATAAAAGGTAAGTTATTGAAATATAAATAGAACATCTATACAATTTTTTCTTGAAAATGTTTAATTTTTTTTAGAACAAAAAATGAGTTTTGAAGAACTACTCATTGACTTGGTGAGGGAACGGGAATTCCTTTACAACACCAGGTCTAAAACATATAAAAATGTTTTAAAAAGAAATGCTGCATTGGAAGAGATTGGCCAAACTTTAAAAAGACCTGGTAATTGCTTGAAGTAATAAAAAGTTTAAATAATAACCTTCGTTTATTTCTGCAGTTGGCGAGTGCAAGCAGCGGTGGAAGAGCCTTCGGGACCGGTTCGTTCGGGAGAAGCGCTCGATGGAACAACCGACCGGGAGTGGAGCTGCAGTGGGGGATAGCTGGGAGATTTTTGAGTTACTGAAGTTCCTGATCCCATCGCTAACACCACGAAGGTTTAAAAACACAATATTTGTTATTTTATAGTGTTAGATAATGTTTTTATTTGTTGTTGCAGGCAATTAGGGAACTACCAGCAAACTGCTGCAGTTAAGTTCGCTGAAGATTTGCCGTCGCCAATCAGCGGAGATGATTTCAATTTTGGAAATGACGACGGCAACGACATGATCACTCCAAAGAGATGCTCAAAGAGAAGGGCGGAAGAGGATTTTAAATCCTTTCTTGGAGGGTTGAATGCGACCGTGTCAGCCCATTTGAGCTCAGCACCTCCTCCTGCGCACGATGTGGACGAGGAGTTCATGCTAAGCATGGCAAGCGCATGAAACCGCTGAGTGAAGCAGTGCGTATGCGTCTGCACGCCAAAATATTGGCCGATATCAACGAGGAATTGCTAAAGCAGCTGGAATGATCTTTTTGATGTGAAACATCTATAGGATCACTTCTAAACCGAATTTTTGGCGTGGCGACGGGTCGGTATACTAAGGTATACATATATATATTTTTGGTGTAGTAGAGTGTACGGTCTTCGTATATGAAAACTATAGCTTTGTATATGAAAACCATAGTACTCTCATGAGCAGAAATTTTTAGGGCAACCGGACGCGCGCCGCGCCCGTTCTCGTTGGTGGTAGTATCGAAAAGGGAGACATTTCGGGGGAGCGAGAGAAAAATAATATTTCCATTCACAAAAGCAGCCAGCAGATTAAGGGAGACAGTTAATTTTGCAGCCAAAAAGTCAACACATTTTCCTTCATTGTATTTGAGTCTATCCTTGTATATGTTTTAATATACTAAGCTTCCATATGAAGGTCGATGAATTTATTTTTGTATTTTCTTTATATCAATGCACTTTTGTATGGAAAACGGCAATGTCTTAATATTGTGTCTAATAAGGGGATGAATGAAATTTTTGTATGCTTACATCAGCTGTTCAGGATCTTGTACCGATTTTCGTTTTTATTTATGTACATTCATAAGTCTACTTCTCCTTGTGTACTGTTATATGATGCTACTTAACCCTGCAGTCGTCGCGCTGATTACTATTGTAATCCACTCATACAAAATGGAGTATTTCTGAAAAACTAGTCTTGAGGATTTTTTTGTCTCTCTTAGTACTTACAGTTAAATAGTTAGCACATGCTTAGCTTAACTTAATAATGTAATTACATTTTAAAGCCAAAATAAATTTGAAAAAATTAAAGCACCTTTGTGTTATTCTAATTTTAAAATGGATTACATATGTAATCCACGCGACGACTGGTGTAACATTTTGGTGCGCGACGACTGCAGGGTTATGCATCCATAAATAACCCTCCAAACCCTAATCAAAATATTTAAAACAACCAAATCAAGCAACCACAACAAAACATAAACAAAAACAAAAAGTATTTGTTTATTGTGTTGCAAAAAGTAAAAACAAACTTGCTGATCGACGTAATCATTGAAGTTCAAAGTAATTGTGACCTTAATAAACGGTCAAAAGCAATGCTTTGGATTCTCGATGAAGTAATTCGAAGCGTCATCAGAAAGTTTGTCAACAAGACGAACATTGAACCAAAGCACAGGTGTGAAATGCGGAAATGCATGGTAATATGATGACACCAATATGAAAATAAGGTGAGTAATGTAATAATATTAAGAAATTAATGTGAAGTAGGTTAAGAAATGACATCAATGTGAAAATAATGTAATAATTTTAAGAATTTAATGTTAAGGAAATAGGTTAAGAAATTTAGTAAGTAAGCATAAAATTAATATAAATAGTTTAGAAGTTGATGTCAGTAGGGCAGTCTAGAAAATATAAAGAGAACAGTAGATCAACTGTAAGAGAAGATATTGAAGAAGAACATAAAATAAAGAATACATATACCATCCCACTTAAGGATTACAAAATAAAAAGGTAATTGTTGTTTGATTTCTAATTTATAAATAGGCGCCGAGCGCCTAGATCTCTGGCTTACCCTGGCGAGCCCTTAAAGCCAAGGAAACCCCTACATCCCCCTTCCAAAATCCCCAAAATTCACATTATTCAACATTGGCGCAGTCGTTAGGATAGCGTGTCAATTTGGAGTCTAAACTTTTGACCTAATGACCCTGAAGAATACTCCACTTCAGAAGCGTCATCCAAACCTACCATTTCCTTAACCACAAAGTCAATAGTGGTTGGAAATTAAAAATTTGTTATTTTTATTTTTACGATTTCCGAATTAAAAAAAAAAAAAAACAAAATCCTTCTGCTCTTTTAGATGAGCCAGACTGAGCTGAAGGAGAAAATCCGAGAAAACCCTACAGTCGGGCCCAGCCAATCAGCTTGGAGGAATACCGTCGACGAAAGGGATAGTCAGAAAAGGTTCCCCAACTGGAAACAAAGCCCCCTCTATTACCCGGGGGAACGTCAAATAATGCTCACGTGGAGGGCAAAAAAAAAAGACGCCGGGGTGGCCGAATAGTCAAAAGGCGCCAAGAGCTTGGGAAATTATACTTCCTGGCCTCTCTTTGCACAGGGGAGGCAAAGAAAGCTTTCCTGGAACAAGCTAAGGCGTTGACTAGGGAGGATACCATATGTATATAGTATATATATATATATATATATATATATATAGATAGTTCTTCTAAAAAACAATAAAATTACAATTAAAATGACATAAAAAAAATATATAACTCTTTTCTTTTGCTGGTTTTCGTGATTATTTCTCAATTTTCGGATTGCAACCTAAAGGTTGAGGTTATCCTATTGGTAATATTCTTCGGAATATCTCTACTATCCGTTTTTGTTTGGTTCGTTGTTGTTTATGGATCTCAATCTTCAGGTTGAAGAACTGCTGGAGGAGGTCCAACAACTACATAAAGAAAGAAAGGAACAAGGTATCGAGATAAAATACTTCAATAACACCCTACTAAGCGAACTCAAAGCTCTAGTGGGTAAAGAAGTATTTGCTCTTAAATTCACCAATACACAGCGAGGACAATTAAGCAAATTGGAAACCACTGACACGATCCTTTCTATCTTCATCGAAACTGTCCAAAGGCAACAAACCCAGCGCGAGTATAAACTCTCGGAGTTGCAGCAGCAATTCGATAAACAAACAAAAGCTCTTGACCAATTGGTGACTAACCAAAGAGAGGCTGAACAAATAAACAAACAAGCCGAAGAAACGATCACTGACCTAAACAACCAAATAACTATATTGGAAAACAAAACCAGAATATTTCAAGAAGACATAAATCTCTTGAAAACAAAAGAAAAGCAGTTTCTCGCAAAAGCGAAAAATTTTAAAACTCAAGAAGCTATTTACGTCTCCAAAATTAAAAAATTACAAGACAAAATAGAAATTCAAAAAAGGGAAACCGATCACATTGAAAAACGGGAAGAAACATCAGAAGTTAAAATCACTGAAAAGATCGAACCCAAATTGCCTACCAAAATGTCTTTGGGTTTCGAAAAACTTCTGAAAATCTCCCAAGGGATCCACGAATTGGCTGGAGGTACCGACGCAAGGGTAGCCCAGAAATTGCAAACCTTCCTTACATGTATACCTCCTAGAATAGAACATATACCAGAGGAAGATGAAAAACTCTTTCTCCAAATTCTTCAAACGAAACTCAGGGAAGACGCTTTAGATTTGGTGCAAACTGCAAAACCAAAAGACTTTAAGGAGTTCGAAGAGACGCTCAATCGATTGAAGACTACAACGATCTAGTTAACTGTCTAATAACTAGTCGGCAGAGTCAATTCGAAACCTTAAATGTGTTTTTTGGTAGGTTACGACACTCCATAACCCAATGTAGAGAAGCTGCCGAAATAAAGTACGGAGAAAAGGCAGATATCGTAAAAACCCAGTTATTTGATTTTGCGAAATCAGCCCTAGCATCCGGAGTATCCAATAAACAGCTAGGGCAGTACCTTTTCACCCTGGAAAACAAAAGTTTCGAGGATTTGATAAGAACCGCTCTCAGTATGGAAAAACATGTACAGAGAGTTGAGACAATACCGATGATGTCGTGCAATTCAGCTTTCACGGGGAACGAAAGTACCCTTGGGCGAATTGTGCAACAAACACCATCCATCACAACTGAAAAATCAAACATCATCTGCAATTTCTGTAACGTGAAAGGCCACACATACAGTGAGTGCTTAAAACGACAGAATACCCCTATTTGCCAAATTTGCAAATATTATGGGCATGAGGCTGCTACCTGCAGAAGGAAAAATGATAACCCTAACAGGGGCGGTGATAGTAATAAACCACGCGAAGGTAACAATAATCAAAATTCTCAGTATCAACAAGGGAATTCGGAACATCGTAAAAATAACCCCTTTAGATCAAATGATCAGAATTACAACAATGATAATTATAATAACAATCGTAGAAAAAATAATAGTCATGATAATAACAATAACAATAGTAATGCTCAAAACAGAGTAAGTCACATAACAACTCGATGTGACTGGTGTGGAAGATACAGCCACACAATAGATTAATGTCAGTTTAAAAATAATTGGCAAACAAACCGATCGGGAAACTCTCAATAGTCGATCGAAAGTTCCCCGACTCGACTTTAAATAACACAAAGAGAAAAAACGGGCAACCCAGTATTTTCAATATACCACCCCACATTTCTCTACCTTCAATAAAAATAGGAATTGAACTAGGGAAGAAAAAAACGATACAACTGTTAATAGATACAGGTTCGGAGGTAAGCCTTTTAAAGAAGAGAGTTATTGATGATATTAACTCATTAAACTCGCATAAAAAATTGACCATTAACACACCTTGTGGAATCGGATATACATTAGGAGAAATCACTGCTACTATGCAGATACCCTCATTACCCAATTGCGTATTTCAAGTAGTAGAAAATGACCTAGCCATCCCGGGCGATGGAATCACAGGGTATAATTTCTTAGGAGAATACTGTAACGTAGACGGGCCTAACAACTTATTAACATTTTCAAAACTGCCAACGCAAGGTACAAAGGAATATAGCATACCACTGTTCAATTCTAACAAGACTGAGTTAAACAATCCACATAATGGATGCTGTTACACAGGTAATCACTCGCATGTGAAAAGCAACAAGTACCAGCAAACTCAGTCACACCGTGAGCGCAAGGCAAGTCAAGAAATCGGCTTACCGCACGACAACTGTACAAAGAGTTTACACGAAGAGAAGTGTTGCTTGCAGTATAAAAAAAACTGGACCAGACTCTGATTTCGGTACTCCAGGGGCATTACAAACGTATTCTCTAAAAGCCAAATCTTTCTCATCCGAAACTTCACCTCGCAAAGTGAAAACAAGAGAAGAAAAGGCACCAAACAAAATGACTAACGAAAAGGTAAATCTGCGTGATTTAAATCCAAAAAAGCAGAAAAACCTTAAAGTCAACAAAGAAAGGAAATCCAAAGATGTCAACAGTTGTAAAACAATTGTGGGAAATATGATAGATACAAATATAGATACAGATTACATAAATCAAATTAATGAAAGCAATTCAAACATTAATATAACACTGCAAAAAACAGGTCAATTAAATAATGAGTCGCAAGCAGAGACCCTGCATGACTCAGAACCCATGGAAATAAAAATAATTTATAACTTTGCATTTTGTTTACTATTAATGCTGACTGTAATAAAAACAGTATGCAATTTGACACTGTCGATTTTAAGAAGAAAAAAGAAAAATGAAAATAAAGAGAATATACAAATATGTAATTTGAATATAGTAAAGAAAGAAAAAAATAGGTTAATAAAAATAAACCTAAATAAAGAATTAAAATTACTTCCAAGGTCTAGGTCGATTATAGAATTACCAGTTAAATATAAGGAACCTAAGATATGCTTATCCAAAGAAATAAGGAAAGGCGTATTTTTAGGAAATTGTATAATAGCCAACAATGGAAAAAATATTAGGGTACCCCTAATTAACACAAATCAATATGAAGTAAAATTTAAGAACATAGAGTTAGCAATAGACAATTTAAACGACTACGAAATAATAAGTTTGAGCGATAGGTACACGAATGAAACTAATAGAACAGCATTCTGTTACCATAATAGTATAGAAAAACAAAACGAACGAATAGAAAATTTCACCAAACAACTTGACAGAGACAATACATTAAATAACGAGGAACGAAAAGCAATACTAGACCTTTGCATACAATATAATGACATTTTCTTTTTACCAGGCGATAGACTTTCTCATACAATGACTTTAGAACATCAAATTCCTATAAAACAAGATCAAGCCCCAATAAACACAAAGATGTATAGACTTCCAGAAAAACAAACAAACAAAGCAACTAACTGAAATACTGAAAAACGATATCGTTCAACCCAGTAAAAGTCCATGGAATTCACCACTTCTGGTAGTACCAAAGAAAGCAGGTCCAGATGGTGAAACACGATGGAGAGTAGTGGTTGATTTTAGGAAACTCAATGAATGTACCATAGGGAACGCTTTCCCATTACCAAGAATTGAGGACATACTTGACCAGTTGGGTCATTCTAGGTATTTTACCACTCTAGATCTAGCTAGTGGGTATCATCAGGTATGAGTGGCACCCGGTGATAGGGAAAAAACTGCTTTTAGTACAGCTTATGGGCATTACGAATTCAAGCGTATGCCATTTGGACTAAAAGGTGCCCCAGCCACTTTTCAACGACTAATGAATTACATTCTAACAGGATTACAAGGGTTGGAATGTTTTGTTTATTTAGATGACATTGTTGTATACGGAAAAAACATCGAAGATCACAATAGAAAGCTTGAATTAATCTTTGAAAAAATGAGAGAACATAATTTAAAATTAAATGTAGAGAAATGTCAATTTTTGAGACGAGAAGTAGTATATTTAGGACACAAATAATCTTCAGAGGGAGCACATCCAGATCCAGGTAAAGTAAGTTGTGTACAAACTTTTCCAGTTCCTAAAAACTTGAAACAAATTCAATCATTCCTAGGATTAGCCAATTACTACAGAAAATATATTCCCAATTTTTCAAAAATAGCCAAACCCCTCACTAATTTGACAAGAAAAGACGTTAAGTTTAACTGGACAGACAAATGCCAGGAAGCTTTTCAAAGCTTAAAAAACCTATTAGTATCCCCACCTCTTCTTATCTATCCCAATTTTGATGAACCCTTCATACTTACAACTGACGCTAGTGACGAAGCAATAGGAGCTTTACTTTCGCAAGGAACAGTTGGAAAAGATAAGCCAATTGCATATGCAAGCAGGACACTAATCAAAACAGAACGCAACTATTCAACAAGCGAAAAGGAAATGCTAGCAATAGTATGGGCTACAAAAAACTTTAGATGTTACTTATTAGGTAGGAAATTCACTGTATACACAGATCATGAACCCCTGACTGGAAATTTTAGAACTAGAGACCCAACGTCTAGACTTATACGATTTCACCATAAACTTTCCGAATACGACTGTACACTTAAGTACAAAGCTGGAAAAAATAACATTAACGCTGACGCTTTAATTAGAATACCGACTAACGAAAAACTTGAAGAACCTCTTACAAACGCAACATGATTAGCTGTAACAAGAGCACAAGCAAAGCTACAACAAACAGAACCAAACAAAATCAAAGATACGGAGGACGAGACCAGGACCGAAGCAGATGAACCCAATAAGACACCAATAGACGCACTACCTCAGAAAGAAGACACGTCTGAAAGCATAAACTCTAACGAAGACATAAGAACTATACTAAGAGAATACCACGACTCACCATTTGGAAGTCATCAGGGAGTGATTAATACATATAAACGCATTAGAAGGAGGTATTTCTGGCCAAAAATGTTTGGAGATATATCCAAATACATAAAACAATGCCCAAAATGTCAAAAAATGAAGTCAAGTTTAGAGACAAAAATGCCAATGGTAATAACAGATACTTGTAGCAGACCATTTGAGAAAGTGTATTTAGATATAGTAGGACCACTACAAGAATCGCATATTGGAAACAAATATATACTCACTTTCCAAGACAACCTGACGAAATTCGTTCATTTTTGCGCTATACCTAACCAAGAAGCAGAAACAGTAGCACATGCATTCTTTGAACAAATCATAACTAGGTACAGAATTCCCAAACAACTAGTTACAGACCAAGGGACAAATTTTTTAAGTAAATTGTTTAAGCAGGTGTGTAAACTACTTAAAATAGAGAAGCTCCAGACAACCGCTTACCACCCACAATCAAATGGTGCATTAGAAAGAGCGCATCGACCTTTAGTAGAATACTTAAGAACAATTTGCGATGAAAACACAAAATCTTGGGACCGATTTCTTAGAACAGCAGCTTTCGTTTATAATAATAGCATCTGTTCTGAATTAAAATTAGCTTAAATCAAATTGCATATTTTTATAATTTAAATTGAATTGTATAACACTATTGTTTTCAGTATACCTTACCAAACTCTGTAAAGTTACACTATTTTTTTGTTTGCTCTCTTTTAACCGATTCAATATTTGTCATTTGTCAATATGTCATATTTTATTCTAATATTTCGGAAATTAATTCATTCGTAAAATAACCTCTGAAGACACAAGACATAAGAATAACAGCAGACGACACGAAAAGAGAGTTTATACATTCTATACATTCTATATATATATATTTGGACATCACAATTTTTTGCAAGTATAATATAGAACATACATATAAAATTTAACATTAATTAAATATAGTATACTTAAAACGAACAACTAAATTCTTATCATACACTAAACACATTATTAACATATAACACAAAATACAGTCCACATTTAACTTAAGCTAAAACATGGTCCATCGGAGTCCGGATGCAGGTTATGTGTAAAATTGTGCAGTGCGCGTTTAATTAGTGACTCTTATAAAATCGTTCAGACAGTTTTAATTTGCCTATAATAGGATGATAGGATGATAGGATGATAGGATGATATTTTTTTTGTGACTTGAAGCAATTAAAAAGTGTTTTATATAAAGACATACGACATTTATATAATCTTGCATGTGTATAAACACGTCATAAAGAACTTTTGAGCCTTGTGATCAAGCAGTTATATTGATTGAAATTATACCGTTTAGAACAGTAAAAACATTTTTTGATAGTTTATTCGATTTTAAAATTGCTTGAAATATGACTATTCAACGTGTGAAAGGAAAGCGTGGTCGCGCAAAGGCTTCTCTATCTCTGCAATCAGTTTTCGCGGAAAATATCAATGATTCCACCACTCTTGCGGCTTTAGAAATTCATTTATCGCGGCTTAATGAAGCTTGGTCTGATTTTAATGCACTTTCTGACCAAATGTACCAATTCGTCGACGATCCAGGTTACGTAGATCCCGAACCGGAATTTGAGGAGTACGAATCTAAATATTTAAAAACTCATGCGATATTAACCACTTCGATTCGTGATAAGACTCCATTATCTGAGCCTGCTCCGGCACTCAACGTAGCGTCTTTAACTGAATCTCTTTCAGCTTTCAGTTTCAATATCTTTTGAAAGATATTGAAACTACAAAGGCTTCGAAATCTGTACAGTTACCAAAACTTGTTGTTCCTACATTTAATGGCGATTACAAAGATTGGCCGGGTTTTAAAGATATTTTCATGGGAACGATAAATTCAAATCCAACACTTAATGGAACTCAAAAGTTCCAGTATTTGAAATCGTTTCTTGGCAACAAACCTGCCGAATTATTTAAAAATACTCCATGTACAGAAAAAAACTACTTAGAAGCTTGGGATAAATTAGAGGAGCGGTATGACAAATCTAATCTAATAATATAATCTTTTATTCAAACTTTCTTGTCGATGCCTTCACTTAAAGGTAAAAATGTCACGTTGCTTCGTACAATTTTTGATCAAGCCGATGAAGTGATATGGGGTCTTAATTCGTTAGAGGCTACTACGAGGGATCCATGGATAATTTATATTTTGCTTCAAAAACTCGATTATGAAACAAAACAAGAGTGGGCTCAATTGGTAGGGTCTCGAACTGACTGCACCATTCAAGAGTTTCTTGATTTTTTACAAACGAGGTGTAGTTGTCTCGAAGCCTGTGGTCCTCTCGAGTCATCTTCTTCCAAGCAAACAATCACTGATCAAAAAGGTGTTCGTTCTCATATGGTTGAGACTTCGACAGGGTGTCCAAACTGCAAGGAAGATCACTTTCTTTCTGCTTGCAAATCTTTCTGTTCGCTTAGTTTGGAAGCTCGTCGTGAATTCGTCAAGGAGAATAACCTTTGTTTTAATTGTTTCCGCTCTGGGCATTCCTCAAATAGATGTCGTTTTAATTTACGATGCAAATTGTGCAACAAGCGCCATAATACGTTGGTTCATCCTACTGAAAACTTAGCTTCAACAACTTCAGCTGGTATTTCTTCGTCAGTCAACTCTTCTGTGCCCACAAACTTAAACTGTCATTCGCTGGAATCATCTCATCATTTGTCTACTCTGCTTCCTACTGCTGTCGTCATGGTTCAAGATAAACATGGAGCTCACCATAAAATTCGCGTATTGTTGGATACTGGATCGCAAGTCTCTTTTGTTACAGAGCAGGTCGTTCAATGTTTGGGATTACTTCGTAAGCCGTCGCGAATTCCTATAATGGGTGTTGCGTCCACTTCTGCTGGTGTTACCAATGGTGTGGTAACTCTAAATTTATGTTCGCGCTTTGATAATAACAATATTGAAGTTGATTGCTATGTCATATCTAAGTTAACTTCGCTTCTTCCGCCAGCCTTTGTCCCTCATTCAATAACTAAACCTTATATGTCGCTTGAATTAGCTGATCCTAGTTTCAATAAGCCAGGTCATATTGATATTTTGATAGGGGCAGACAGGGTGTTCGACGTCATCAAATTTCCTTTTACTTCAGAAAACATAGATGTTCCTAATTGTATTCCTACAATGTTTGGGTTGGTTATAGCTGGCAACATTGAGCAGCAGCGTTCATTCTTAACCCAGGAATTTAGGACATTTTGTACGCAGATTGATTTTTCACAGGAATTTGATTTGGAACGATTTTGGCGATTGGAAGAGGTTCATTCTCAACCGAGTCTATCACTTGAAGAACAACAGGCTGAAGAGCATTTTGTTGCAACCCACGAGCGAACAGCTGACGGACGGTACATAGTTCATTTGCCATTTAAACCAAATTTTGATTCAAAATTATGCAACTCGTTTGGCATAGCTTTAAACCGGTTACGCTCTATGGAACGCAGATTCATAGCCAATCCTGATTTAAAAACCCAATATTTACGTTTTCTTAATGAATATCGCGAACTAGGCCATATGGAGGAAATTCCACAGAATGAAATTGAGCAGCAAACATCCAACTGTTATTATTTTCCTCACCATGCGGTTTTAAAAAATAATAGTTCAACCACCAAGTTAAGGGTAGTTTTCGACGGTTCGGCGAAACCTCATCAGACAGATAAATCTTCTCTCAACGAGCTTCTTTTTGTTGGCCCTACTATTCAGCACGACATTTTCACTATTTGTCTTCGTAGTCGTCGTCATGTTTTTGTTATATCAGGGGATATAGAGAAAATGTTTCGTCAAATATTGGTTTCACCAAACGATACAAACTATCAACGAATTATTTGGCGTTCTTCTGCAGAGGAACCATTAAAACATTTTAAGTTATTAACCGTGACCTACGGAACTGGAAATGGACTACAAATTGCTGGCCTCTTTTACTCTCTCTACCAGAGGATCAACGTGAGATGTCTCCAGTAGAGTTTGAAGAATCTAGCGTAATCAAAGTGCTTGGTCTTCGTTGGTGCCCATCCAAGGATTGCTTTTCTTATAAAGTATCTCTTTCTCAACCAACTTCCTGTACTAAACGGCGTATACTCTCCGACGCGTCACGAGTATTTGATCCGTTAGGGTTCCTGGCTCCAGTTGTAGTCGCAATCAAAATTTTCTTCCAGGATCTTTGGCGAGAAAAAATAGGCTGGGACGACGATGTTCCACAGGAACTTGAGAAACGATGGACTACTATCCGTGATGAACTCCATTTGGTGGAATCGATTTTAATTCCAAGGGTTATGTGGTCAAATAGGACCAACAAGGAGCTGCATGCATTTTGCGATGCATCATTGGATGCTTATGCCGCTGTTGTTTACTGCCGCAGTGTTGACACAAATGGGAACGTAACCGTTTCTATTGTAGCGGCTAAAAGTAGGGTTGCTCCTATTAAAGTTTTATCTATGCCTAAATTAGAACTTTGTGGTGCTCTTTTACTAACTTAACTTGTTGATAAAATAAAAACTTCTTTACAGGAAGAAAACATTCGAGTTTTTGCATGGACTGATTCATCAATAGTGCTTCACTGGCTATCCACTGCTCCTAAGAAATGGTCTGTCTTTGTTGCTAATAGGACGTCTGAAATTCAATCGTCAATACCATTCAAATCTTGGAACCACGTACGTTCGGTGCACAATCCAGCAGATGTCGCTTCAAGAGGTATTCCACCGTCGCTTTTATCATCAACAGATATTTGGTGGCAAGGACCATGCTGGTTAAAAAAGCAACCCACTGAATGGCCAGTCTCGCAATATAATGTAAACGATATTCCTTGTGACATTTTGGAGCAAAGAAAAAGTACAAAGGTTCAGGTATTCGCTTCAAATTTAAAACCTAATAATAATAACGTTCTTGATTATTTAATTTCTAAATGTTCAAACTGGTTTAAACTTATTCGAGTAGTGGCATTTATTTTTCGATTCTATAGAAACTTTCGTTTTAAAACAAATCGAATTTCTTTCCCTTACTTATGTGCTCAAGAGATTAATGACGCTAAGACTGTGATTATAAAATGGTTCGGAAATAAGCCTTTTAAACAAGGGAAAAGAATTGCCTAGTAAGAACAAATTATTAACTCTAAATCCGTTTCTCGACAAATCAAATGTTCTTCGTGTCGGTGAACGTATAACGAACTCGGTTTTAAAATATAATGAAAAGCACCCCATAATTTTGTGTAAATCGCATCCTATATCTAAACTCATAGCGCTTTCTATTCACGAACAGCATCTACACGCCGGTGTAACACTTATGATTGCCCTTTTAAAGCAAAACTATTATGTTCTTGGCTGCAGAAATTTGCTACGCAAAATAGTTTTTAAATGTATTACTTGCTTTCGACAACGTCAAACCTCATCGCATCAGCTAATGGGCGATTTGCCAGTAGAACGAGTTCGTTTTTCGCGTCCATTTAGCAAGGTTGGATGCGATTACGCAGGTCCTATTACCCTCCGCCTCAATCGTGGACGAAATCCCAAATTTGTCAAGGCCTATATCGCATTGTTTGTGTGTTTCGTTACTAAAGGTGTTCATATTGAACAGGTCAATGATTTATCGACAGACGCATTTTTACTAGCCCTTGATCGGTTCGTGTCGCGTCGCGGAAGGCCATCAGAAATATGGAGCGATAACGCAACTAATTTTCACGGAGCAAAAAGGAAACTTGGCGAACTGTACGATCTGCTTCTAAATCAACAACGCAACAATATCATCGTGGATTATTTATCAAAGGACCAAATTGCTTGGAAATCCATTCCACCCTCTGCACCAAACTTTGGTGGATTGTGGGAGGCTGGAATAAAGTCACTAAAAGTTCACCTCAAACGCGTTATCGGTGAACACAGGCTTACGTTCGAAGAGATGTACACTCTTTTAACAAAAATTGAAAGCTTACTTAATTCCCGCCCAATGTGGCAAACATCGGACTGCGAACCCGCTGCTTCAACTCCGTCGCATTTTATGATTGGAGAATCTTATTCTTCAGTCCCTACACCTGATATTTCCCAAAATGATGTTTCGATTAGAAATAACTGGTCTCTTTTACAGGCACTTATGCAAGGGTTTTGGAAGCGCTGGCACCAAGAGTACCTAACATCTCTACAAAGTCGGCCAAAATGGCAAAAGGTGCAACGAAATCTTGAAGTGAATGATGTGGTCTTATTAAAGGAAGACAATCTCCCTCCATCTAAATGGATTCTCGGACGAGTGACCGAAATTCATCTTGGACAAGACAACAAATGTCGAGTTGCAACCGTCAAGACAAATAATGGCAGCTATGTTCGACCAGTGGTGAAACTTGCTCCCTTACCGTTTACTGAAAGACCAGAGTCTTCCAGGGGGGGCAGAATGTTCTGAATTAAAATTAGCTTAAATCAAATTGCATATTTTTATAATTTAAATTGAATTGTATAACACTATTGTTTTCAGTATACCTTACCAAACTCTGTAAAGTTACACTATTTTTTTGTTTGCTCTCTTTTAACCGATTCAATATTTGTCATTTGTAAATATGTCATATTTTATTCTAATATTTCGGAAATTAATTCATTCGTAAAATAACCTCTGAAGACACAAGACATAAGAATAACAGCAGACGACACGAAAAGAGAGTTTATACATTCTATATATATATATTTGGACATCACAATTTTTTGCAAGTATAATATAGAACATACATATAAAATTTAACATTAATTAAATATAGTATACTTAAAACGAACAACTAAATTCTTATCATACACTAAACACATTATTAACATATAACACAAAATACAGTCCACATTTAACTTAAGCTAAAACAGCTTCCATGAAGGAACAAAATTTACTCCAATGGACTGTCTTTTTGGTTTTACGGCTGATATTCCTTCAAATCTAAAAAAAGAACCTGAACCCATATACGATCACGAAAACTACATTTATGCCTTAAGATACAAATTACGAAAAACATACGACATCGCTAGATGAAACTTAATAAACAGTAAAAAGAAATCAAAAACTTATTATGACGAAAAGTATAAAACGGAAACATTCCACGTAGGTAACAAAGTACTTATCAAAAACGAAAACAGACAACACAAATTATCCGAAGTATGGACAGGACCATACGAAATAATTAAAATAATTAGTACCACTGACAGCGTCGTTCTAATAAAAAAGAAACAGTGTACGATTCACAATAACCGCCTCAAACATTACTTTGAAAGAATTTAGTAATAAGTCGATCATTAAAATAAAACAATTTATTTCTAGCACTATTGTGTTGAGATGATAAAATTGTTAGGACAAATCAATGTGTTCGATTTGAAACTCCTATACATCCAAATAGAAATAAAGGGACTGCGCTGGTCGCTTATATTGGTGAACAATATAAACAAGACCATAAATACTACGTCGCGACGGCCTAGGCTCTGGAATAAACGCAATGAGGGCAACCGAAAAATTCTTGCAAGGAGAGTGGAAGAGAAATTAAATTTGAAAGAAACTAAAACTCCGGAATACACCACAAAAAACGTACGGGTCCCAAACGAATTACAAGGCTTCGATAACGGAACCCTGACGTGTAGCCTAATCCACCATCTAACAAAAGCGAGAAAACTGCCATTTAAGAAGGAGGAACTGTTAAAACTGAAACTCATATAAATAAAAAAAAAAAAATAGTAAAAGAGGGAGATATTGAGCCCCAATTATATAAAAAAAAAAAACAAAATATATATATAGTAAAAATAGGAAATATTGAGCCCCAATATAAAAAAAAAATATATATATAGTAAAAGAGGGAGATATTGAGCCCCAATCAAAAAATATATACATATATAGGTTATGATACCGCTAAACCCAAAAAATACTAAAGGAGTATTTTCCCCATAAACCACTTAAGTAATACAAAACCAACAAACAGATGAATCAACAACAGATGAAGTCACTTATCCAAATATAGAAAGAAACATCGATAACCAAAAACATCACGTTCGCATGTTGCGCACAACACCAACAAATTAAGCAGTTTGCACCCGACACCAACAATCACAGGAAATACTTATCTTTTATGGCATAATCAACAACAGATGAAGTCACTTATCCAAATATAGAAAGAAACATCGATAACCAAAAACATCAAGTTCGCATGTTGCGCACAACACCAACAAATTAAGCAGTTTGCAACCGACACCAACAATCACAGGAAATACTTATCTTTTATGGCATATAAGAGATAAGTCACGTTCATATATTCCAGACAGTATAAAAGCAGCCCAAAAAACACATAATAATCAGAGTTTTAACATCACACTCAAACAAGAGAGTTCTAACTAAAAAGTGCTTCCAGTTTAATAAGAAATACTTTTATTATTGTTCTAAGTTTATTTCGATAGTTTAATAAAGTTAACAGTTTAAATAGTATTCAGTTGTTTTCTTCAAAATCCACTTAAGGAAGATACTTGACTGCATTCAAGATCAGATCAAGTAAAGAAGGAATTAGCTCTTCTGATTGAATATCAGAAATACGCTATTTGACAACCATAAAACAGGAACAATCTTAAAATTGGCGCAGTCGGTAGGATACCGATAACAACGAATAAATTATTAATTCCAGAAGAAGCTGATGAATTTATATACGAGGTATACATACAACGATCAACAATCTATAACAATCAAGAACCTGTTCAAGACGAACAAACAATTGAGAACTTTAGAGAACCGAATCCGAATATACGAACCATACAAATTCATATTGAAGCAACATCAAGGAAACTCAAGATTTATTCCAACAATATCAGTATCCGCAAATAACAACCTACAAACTCCATGAAGAGGAGCCCCAACAGAAAGTTATTCGATAGTTTATAACTTTACAACGGAACTACAGCAAGCAGTCTATCATCCCACTCCAACCATTGGTAATGATGAAAAATTCCGTAGAGGAAAGGCGAACGCAGTAGTATCAGCTCAACCAACGAAAACCCCAAATGAAAAATATCTTTGCGAAGAAAAAAGTGAACAATCATCCATACAGAAGGAACAACACTGACGGCAGCAGCAGTGAAACCGAAGAAATAGGTACGAATTGTGAAACTATTAATTTAAGAAAGAATAGTGCAATAAGTTATACTAGCTTAAGAAGTGATAACATTATAATGGCACACCCAGAACAACAATAATTAACCTTAACGTTGAACCCGTTAAAATATATTGAAAAACTTCCTAGCTTTGATGGAGGACGCGAAGATTTGTACACATTTTTAGCGAATGTCGACGGTATAATACCGACACTCGACAAATATGACCCAAATAGTCAGCTTATGTGTATGAATTTACTAAAATCTAAATTTGTTGGAAAGGCTAAAAGATGTATAGAAATCCATGCCCATTTAATCAAATGGATTGATATAAAAAATGTGTTGATTGCTAATTTCGGAGGTTTTAAATCATCACTACAGTTGTATGATCAATTAAGACAAACTCCATATAAAAATAAAGTAATAGAATTTTACAATGAGGTACAAAAAAATTTATGTGAATTAAATCAGAAAACTATTCAGGAAAATAAGCATCACGAAATAGCGAACAATAATCAAACAGCGTTAGAAATCTTTAAAGAAAAACTACCAGTTTATATGAGAACAGTTCTTTTCTTACTAAAACCCAGTAGCTTACAAGAAGCTCTACACGAGCTAACTCAAGCCAGATTCATAGACGAACATAATCCAAGTAGAGGAGATTATGACAGAAATTATTCAAAACCTCAACATAATTCACAAAAATCAAATAACCAACAAAACCAAAACACAAAACCACATCAAAATAACAATTTTCAAAGAAACAATAACAATGTTAATACAAACTATAAAGGTAGAAACTATGATCCGAATTATAAACCACCCTCTAGAAATCTTCGACCAACTCCAATGGAAGTTGATCCCACTTCCTCTCAACTCAGACGAGCACAAATTCATCACAACGATAAACCAAAAGAGGATTTTTCATTAGTAGCCTCGGACAACATCTCCCCTTTATTAAATTAACAAAAAATAATGAAACAATTAGATTACTAATTGATACCGGAGCAACTAGTAGTTTAATAAACCCCAATAAAGCTCCAAAAAATTATGTAAAAACATTACAAAACCCACAAAAAATAAAAACAATAGGAGGTCCTATCTACATAAAAGAAGAATTGGTGATACCAAAAGAAAAATTCTTCATCCCAATAAAAAACGATTGTATATTCCAAGTATACAAATTTCATGACGACTATGACAGTTTATTAGGAAACAATATATTATATCAGAATGATACAATATTAAACACAAAAACAAAGACGTTGTCTATAAATAACTTCACAGTTCCCCTGTACTATTCCCGCGAGGACGAACAAAGGTACGAACAAGAAATAAATCAATTCAACCTATTAGACTATCATGAAATAAATCATAATGAAATAATTGATCCACAGAGATTAGAACATCTAAATTCGGAAGAATACAAGGAATTGCAAAAATTGCTGCACGCAAACAAAGAAGTCTTTTACAAAAAAGGACAAGATTTAACCTTTACAAATCACGTAAAGCATTCGATTACTACTTCAAACGATGAACCGATTTTTACACGAATCTATAGATACCCTGAAATCCATAAAAAAGAAGTAGATCGACAAATAAACGAATTATTAGAACAAAAAATAATTCAACCAAGCTCTTCTCCGTACAACGCCCCAATTTGGGTTGTACCTAAAAAAGAAGACAAAGAAGGTGATAAAGAATGGCGTATTGTCATTGATTACCGAAAACTTAATAACATTACTAAAGAGGACAAATATCCTATCCCATTGATAGACGATATACTAGATAAACTAGGTAAAGCCAACTACTTCTCAACTTTGGATTTAACCAAAGGTTTCCATCAGATTGAAATCGCTAAAGAAGATCGAGAAAAAACAGCATTTTCTACTCTAACTGGACATTACGAGTGGTTACGAATGCCGTTTGGTCTCAAAAATGCTCCTGCGACATTTCAACGCATGATGAACGAAGTACTCAAGGAATACATAGGGAAAATTTGTTTTGTTTATTTAGATGATGTTATTATTTTTTCAACAAGTTTACAAGAACACATGAATTCTTTAGACAAAATATTAAAAACCCTACACTCAGTAAACTTAAAAGTTTCATTAAATAAATGCGATTTTCTCAAAAAATATAGTGAATTTTTAGGACACATAGTCACCCCGGATGGAATAAAACCAAACCCTAATAAAATTGAAACAATCCAGAAAACCAACCAACCAAAAACAGTGAAAGAAATTCAATCTTTCCTTGGACTCACTGGTTATTATCGCAAATTCATTCTCGACTATGCTAAAATTATCAAACCACTCACAAAATGCTTGAAAAAAGACGCAATAATAAACACTTCCGATAAAGAGTATATAGAAGCAGTAAACAAGCTAAAAATAGCAATGTCTGATGATCTCATCAATCGACACCCAGACTTCAGTAAGCCTTTCATACTCACTACAGACGCTTCAAATTTCGCTATTGGTGCTGTGTTAAGTCAATCACACGGACCATTATGCTTTGCATCACGTACTCTAAACGTGCATGAATGCAACTATAGTACAATCGAAAAAGAACTTTTAGCCATAGTATGGGCTACCAAACAATTTCGACATTACTTGTACGGAAGACATTTTAAAATACTCACAGACCATAGGCCATTAGTTTGGCTTCACAATTTAAAAGAACCTAACTCGAAACTTCAACGATGGAAGATAAAACTTGAAGAGTTCGATTTTAAAATAGAATACCTACAAGGTAAAGAAAATAAAGTGGCCGACGCCCTTTCACGAGTAAAAATACCCGAAATAAATAACGCAGAATTAATTTCTACAAAACATTCAGCAGAGTCAAGCAGTCACAATCTTATTTACATAACAGAACAACCAATTAATTACTTTAAAAATCAAATTATTCTAGAAATAGGAGAAAAAGAATCAGACAAACTAACTTACCCACACAAGAATAAACGTATTCACAAAATAAAAAGGAACTTTAGTGAACTTGATTTCAAAAATATTCTCTTAGAACTAAATCTAGAAAAAAGTAATGCGTTGCTAACAGACGATAAAACGTTCAATCTCTTCCAAGAATATTGGAAAATAAATAACAAATCCAAAATAAAAATCTTTAGAGCATTTACTTTAGTGAAATATATCCAAAATATCGATGATCTCAACGATCAAATACATAAGAAGCATATAGAATTCAACCACATTGGCATCGAAAAACTATATTTAGAACTCAAAAGGGAAATATACTACCCAAACATGAGAAAAGAAATAATGAAATACACAAACAATTGTGAAACGTGTAATCTCAAGATAGAGAGAAACCCGATAAAGATTCCATACGAAAAAACACCAACACCCTCAGAATCACACAAACACTACCATATAGACATTTGGATTCTCCCAAAGCATGTACGATATCTGACTTGTATCGACAAATTTAGTAAGTTCGCAGCAATCGAAAAGTTAAGATCGAAAAATCAAACAGACGTAGCACGCGCACTACAAAAAATATTTACTTATTTACCAGTCCCAGAAAAGTTGACTTTAGACAACGACCCAACCTTTAAAACTTATACCGTTGAACAAATTTTTAAAGAAAGGAAAATAGAAACACATTTTTGTACTCCGTATCGACATACAGGAAACAGTGATATTGAAAGATTACACAGTACTCTTAATGAACACATAAGAATATTTGATAAAAACATATTTCACAAAGATTCCCCAATAAAAGCATTAGAAATTTATAACAAAACCATACACTTGATCACAAAAGAAAAACCTATTGACGTTCACCTAGGAAAAACAGAGAATAAAGTGATCTTTGACAGAATTGAAAAAGTAAAAGAAAAAATCAATAGTAAAAAGAATTCAAATAGAACTAATGTTCAAATAAATCCAAACTATACAAAAGTGAATGATCCAGCACAATTTAATAAATTAAAAACAAAACACAAAAAAGTGAAAGTGTTAGAAATAAAAAATAAAAAGGTTACTATACAACCAAATAGAGAAAAACAAACTTTGCACAAGGACCAATTTTTGAAACTAAAAAAATATGTTAGTCAAAACACAAATAAGGATCCTATCATTAATAATATTAGTAATTCTACCAATGATAGCTTGTCAATCGATAGAAATACCTAAATAAAATAAATCAGGAATTAGTAATAATAAATTCTAAGCCAATCAAAATCATAGAAAATTATGATATTTTACTCCATTTAATAAATTTAACCAAGTTTCAGAATTTAGTGGAACAATTAGAAAATACAATTGAGAAAACAACCCATGTAGAAAATACAGTAAGAGAGGAAATAAAGACAATAAAAATAAAATTAGAAACTATAATACCCCATCATATCATAGTAAAAAGAGGATGGATAAACATTGTAGGAACAGGTATAAAAACAATTTTCGGAAACCCAGATAGTGAAGATGGAAGAATAATTAAAGAAAAGTTAGACAACTTAGAAGATGTAACTAAAACCATCGTCCGAAATAATAATAAACAAATAGAAATAAATGACCAGTTCAATCAGCAATTCAAGCAACTAAAAAATATCTTTGAAAGAAACAATGTTCTGAATAATCATTATAATGCTATTACTGATGATATCTTAAAATTAAGAAAAGAAATGGAATTAAATAAAAACATATTAAATTTACAAAAAATGTTAGAAAAGATAAATGATGTAATTTTAACTAGTAGATCTGGAATGTTGACTCAAGATCTTATAACAATCAAAGAAATAAAAGATTATGAGTTAAATCTTGAAAAATTAAGACAAATAAAAATCACATTAGCTACTTACAAAAATAATTTGTTAATAATAATGAATATACCAACATTTTCCAAAATAACATATAATGAAATCATGTTAGAAAACTTCCCAAAAGAAAACAAAATCATTAAACTTAAAGAAAAACTATTTATACAACAAGAAGAAAAAATATTTCCATACTTTGAAATAATAACTAATAAACAAGTTTAACAAGACAATTGTTTAAATAATTTACTCTTATCAAATACAAAGCTCAATTGTTCATATGAAAATTTCAATCAAGAAAATATTGTATACCAAATCCAAAATGTATTGATTATCAAAAATATAAAAAATCAAACACTAACACAAGATTGTAACACATTAAAATATGTACTTAACGGAAATTATATTATAAAATTAGAAAATTGTACTCTAAACTTATTTAATAATACTTATAGTTTCAAAATTTATGAAAATAACCTAAAAATGTTAAATATCCCAGAAAATGAAGTTCACATAAATAATATAAATGAATTACAAATAAGAGACATTGATAACTTAGAAAAAGTAGAATTTTCAGTCCCACAAAAAAATGTAACTTATGGAATAAGCAGCATTATACTTATTGTAGTAATCATAGTCATAATATTGTTAATATTAAGAAAACGGCAAACAATCCTTAAGATGTCAACTACTACAGTAAACCCCGTAGCCGAATCTTACCCGGGAGGGGTTATGATACCGCTAAACCCAAAAAATACTAAAGGAGTATTTTCCCCATAAACCACTTAAGTAATACAAAACCAACAAACAGATGAAGTCACTTATCCAAATATAGAAAGAAACATCGATAACCAAAAACATCACGTTCGCATGTTGCGCACAACACCAACAAATTAAGCAGTTTGCACCCGACACCAACAATCACAGGAAATACTTATCTTTTATGGCATAATCAACAACAGATGAAGTCACTTATCCAAATATAGAAAGAAACATCGATAACCAAAAACATCATGTTCGCATGTTGCGCACAACACCAACAAATTAAGCAGTTTGCACCCGACACCAACAATCACAGGAAATACTTATCTTTTATGGCATATAAGAGATAAGTCACGTTCATATATTCCAGACAGTATAAAAGCAGCCCAAAAAACACATAATAATCAGAGTTTTAACATCACACTCAAACAAGAGAGTTCTAACTAAAAAGTGCTTCCAGTTTAATAAGAGATACTTTTAATATTGTTCTAAGTTTATTTCGATAGTTTAATAAAGTTAACAGTTTAAATAGTATTCAGTTCAAGATCAGATCAAGTAAAGAAGGAATTAGCTCTTCTGATTGAATATCAGAAATACGCTATTTGACAACCATAAAACAAGAACAATCTTAAAATTTATATATATATATATATATATATGTATATGTAGTAAAAGAGGGAGATATTAAGCCCCATTCAATCAACAAAAAAAAAAAAATTGTATTTTTTGAATAGAGGTTTAGATACCCACAATCAAAATTTAAAAGAGGGAAAACCCCCATAAATTTCAAAATTTCAGCACATACCCCTACCCTAAACTATGAAGGAAGGAAGAAGAGTTCCACACAAACTGACTGACAAAACTACAACGGAAGAGATCCATGCAAACCAAAAACCGACAACACGGGACACCAATTAACAGCACATGATCATCATTTTTTCCTGTATTTTAATAATTTTCGTGTAGGTATTTACATACATACTTTTTTGAGCGATATGTTTAAGAAATATTTCTATTTTTATATCATGCAATTTATTTGAACGTTACTTAATTTGTTTTGTTTTTTTTTTTTTTAAATCATACACATACCTTTTTCAAATATACAAAATAAACGTAGAAGAACAAATAAACATTTTCAATATACCTATACACAAGTAAATTAAATTATTTCAATCCTTAACTTTAAAACTCATCAATAGAAATATGTGATATATAAAATTTAAATTGAAATCGTTTTACCAATACACACAAACATGTTTAATAATTATTAAATTATGTATACACAGAATACTATATATACACAAATTACTTACATACATATATCAACTATTATTATTATTAAAGCAAAATAAATATTAAAGACGGCATCTTTATAGATAAAGTTTAAAGTTTAAGATCAAAAGAAATATAAACTCAAACATTTTTAAGTTTCTGTTAAATCACTTAAAGACAAATAAGAATAAATCAAAAAATGAACAATGAAAAAAAAAAACAAAACAAAAATTTAACAAATACATACATACATATATCCCTTATTTTCATATTGATTCTAAATCACTTCCGAAAACCACTTCAAAATAAAAACACCTAAGCATGGTTCAGCAATTTTTGTCTCTTCCATACAAAAATTATTTTTTAAAAGGGGGGAGGTGTTACATGTTACTACTTAAGCATCCATAAATAACCCTCCAAACCCTAATCAAAATATTTAAAATAACCAAATCAAGCAACCACAACAAAACATAAACAAAAACAAAAAGTATTTGTTTATTGTGTTGCAAAAAGTAAAAACAAACTTGCTGATCAACGTAATCATTGAAGTTCAAAGTAATTGTGACCTTAATAAACGGTCAAAAGCAATGCTTTGGATTCTCGATGAAGTAATTCGAAGCGTCATCAGAAAGTTTGTCAACAAGACGAACATTGAACCAAAGCACAGGTGTGAAGTGCGGAAATGCATGGTAATATGATGACACCAATATGAAAATAAGGTGAGTAATGTAATAATATTAAGAAATTAATGTGAAGTAGGTTAAGAAATGACATCAATGTGAAAATAATGTAATAATGTTAAGAATTTAATGTTAAGGAAATAGGTTAAGAAATTTAGTAAGTAAGCATAAAATTAATATAAATAGTTTAGAAGTTGATGTCAGTAGGGCAGTCTAGAAAATATAATGAGAACAGTAGATCAACTGTAAGAGAAGATATTGAAGAAGAACATAAAATAAAGAATACATATACCATCCCACTAAAGGATTACAAAATAAAAAGGTAATTGTTGTTTGATTTCTAATTTATAAATAGGCGCCGAGCGCCTAGATCTCTGGCTTACCCTGGCGAGCCCTTAAAGCCAAGGAAACCCCTACATCCCCCTCCCAAAATCCCCAAAATTCACATTATACAACAGTACGATCCTTGTATATGAACCATGGTTTGTATTATGTACACAAAGCTATGATGCAATTTTTGTCGTGCAGATCTATGTGAAGAAGAAGAATATAGGGGTAGTTATACGTTTGGTTATAGTTATGTATATTTTGGCGAGTGGGTATTTTGCTTTAATTTGGCATTAAGTTTTTCTTCAATATTTGAACTTTAGATTTGTTTGAGCTTTAAAGATTTTTTTTTGTAGATAGATATCAATTGGTAGGTGATCTACATCTATTGGTGATATGTGTGCTTCACATGTTAAATTAGAAGACGGAAGTGAATTAATTATGATTGTAGTATACATTTCACTTAATAACAAAATGGATCATATAATTTCATTTTTACATGAAAGGTTATTTCCTTATAGAGGTTCAATAATTTTTAAAACGAATAAACATAAGCTACCATTAATTTTAGCTGGAGATTTTAATGTAAATTTTGCAAAAGCTGAATCAATGCAATTAATGACATTTCTTCAAAAAGAATTTCAATTGCAAATCAACAACAATCCAAGAGAATCTACTACCAAATATGGAACAACAATAGATGCTGTATTTGTGAGATATCTTGATAATGTTTCATCAATACTTTTGTAACGTACTTTAGTTATCATCGACCAAACGTCACAGTAATACCGGCAAAGGAAACATCGAATATAACTATTACTGAAGTCACAGATGAAAATATTTAAATTGTGGCCACTTGATATTAATATCGAATTTTTATCCCATGTAAATAAATTTTTATTAAATAAAGCTACCATTTTCTGTAAGAAATTCGTAATACTTCATTTTTTCATTAGGCAATATTTAATTCCTGTAAATATATTATCTTTTATGCATATTACTTGTACACACACAATGTTTCACATCTGCCAGGCGTCCCATGACGGCTCACTTTTTTTTATGTTTTTATAATGTTATTTTATTTATTTATGTTATTATTTACTGTTTATGTGATAACTTTGTGTTTTTGTTGTTTGAATTGTTAAATTGTTGTAATTACATTTTTGTTATTTGTATGTACCAAAGTTCCTAATAATAATAATAAAAAGACTGAATAAAATGTTAAGCATTCAAACATCTTGTTTTTTATTTGAAAAAAATATAACACAAAATACACTTTCAGCCTAGAAATAATTGTTTTTAAATTTGGTTGTTATTTGGATATTCCATTAATTTATCTCTCATTGCAAACGCAAGTTGAGAAGAGTTGTGCGATCCAAATGACCTGCATGTCGTAAGTGATCCTACTTCCCTTCGCCAGAGACCTTCGATGAGGACATCGTTTTCATCGTAGCGATCGACAAAGTCTGGAGTTATGTATGCTGAATCGTTTAGCTTGACAAAATTATGCAGCACTACACTGGTCTTTACGATTTTGTCTGCATTTGTAGGCAACATATTAAGTTATGTACTTAAAATTCTCCACTTTGCGACTAGTATTCCAAAGGCATTCTTAATAACTCTCGGAGCTCGAGAAAGCCTTTTATTAAAATTATGTTTTTCAATCGTGAGTAGTTTTCCAGGGTACGGCCGCATCAAATATGGTTTCAAGGAAAAAGCTGAATCGCCTGCCATGTAATAGTTGCAGGAATAATTGGAATTCGGAAGTCGACTGGGAGGAGGGAAGTTTATGCCACCAGTTAAAACCTTTCTACCAAAAGATGAGTCTGCAAACACTCCACCATCACTTTGACTTCCGTACGCAACGATGTCAACTGTGACAAAAGTATAATTGGCGTCGCAAGTGGCCAGAAGAACTATCGAATGGTGTCCCTTATAATTGTAGTATTCCGAACCAGCTCCTGGTGGGCACTAAATATTGATGTATTTGCCATCAATAGCGCCAACACAATTGGGTAAACTCCACAAAGTTTGGAAGTCATGAGAAATGCGCTTCCAATCACGTTCTGTTGGTGGTGATAAATAGAACGAGATAAGGCAGGTCCAAAGAATTTCGGCTGTTTCGTAAATGATGTTTGCAACTGTTGAATATCCCATACGAAACATCCACGCGAGGACTTGCTTTGGTACTCCTTGTGACAAATACCTTGAAGAAAAATGTTGTGAGCAAAGAAATAAACATTTTCACTTGAACAACTTACAACAAAGTTAAGAAAAGTCGTGCACTTGGTTCAATAGGTTTTCTCCAACTAGTCTTCTCCAGATGTGGTTCAATAAGAGCGCGGAGTATCTCAAATGCGTTAGGAGACATCCTTGTTATTTTAAAGAAGTGCTCTGGGTCTTTATCCTTCATTTGGTTAAAGTTCAGAGCATAGAACCCTTCCTCATCTCTCCGCAGATTGAGCTCCCGGACCCACCAACGTCTCTCAGTCTGCTCTTCTTCTTTAATTTTTTCGATTTCAAAATTCATATTTTTTACTGCACGACAAACCAAAACAAACTTTTGAAAAAAAAAATAACAACTGCTAATAACAGAAGTGTCATTTTAGAAATGTCATAATAGAAATGTCATTCAAAGCAACCTCGAAGCATGCCCAACGTAACGCAGACGAAGCCGAAGCTGAAGCGTGTTTGTGATTCAGCCATATAGTTTTCATATACCAAGGTCAATCTGTTGATCTAAACCATTGAATAATTACAAATAGAAGTGGACACCGAACATTGTTCAAACGACTATGCGCATTATGAGCATGGTGAGTGCCATTTGTAGCTTTATTATCATTTTCATGATATTATTGGTTTTTTGAAAACGAACTATGTATGTGAATACTTATGAGTGTAGACAATATTATGTACACGTTAAATGGGATAGTGTGTTTGTGTCACCATACAAAAAAAAAAACTGTTTTTAGAATCGGTATACTTACATCTACTAATATTAGGTACCTATTTAAAATGATACTATTGTGTTCGCTTTTCGTGAGTAAAAAAATGATGCCATTGTCTTACTACTTTTGTTTTGTTTTAATTGATTTACCAAATCTTTTGCTTAATTCCATTGGAGGTTTGTTGTACCAAATAAAAAAATTGTCATTACTGTTTTATTATTTTTTTAATCGGTATTGGCAGATACACCATTTTAAGAATACATAGTTTTGTGAATGACAGTACGATATAGCAAAGTGCATGTTGTATTTATTCAAGGTTCTTATACTTTTTAAATAAACTTTAACAAAAATGGAATACATACATATAATTTATTTTCCTATATATTTACATAAATTATGCATCACTATTTTTGAAACTTTAATAATAAATTATATTAATAAATAATAAATTATTTTGTCTTAATTTTGTTAAGGAGACGTTGAAAATAAATTAGAATGAAATAAATGAAAATAACGAAGAAGAAAACACGTGTGAGCTAGATGACTCTGAAAACAAAGAATTATATCAAGAAGAGTCAACTCAAGTCACCATTAATATGAAATGTCCTTAGCTTATTTTGCAGGATATATTGCAAATCAGTGCTAAAGAAAAATGATTGTGATTTATGTTAATTGTTTATGGTCAAAAGCAAATGTCAAAACAAAGACACTCCATATATAGAGCATAGAGGAAATATATTATCTAGAGTCCCGACCGGTACCCGTCCTACCTGAAACACCCTCAAATTCCATTCGAGGTGAACTCTCTCAAATTCGCTATCGGTGAATACATGTGCGTGGTGGAAAAAAAGCAAAATGGGGAATTGGGCTACAAAAAAACCTTATGGAATTTTTGTGACTTGTCAAAAATGACAACTCCACAACTTCAATTTTGCAAAACAAAACAATGGGTTTGGGATTTTAAGAGTAATTTTTTGTTAATTATTTCGATATTTAACATAATTTGATATTTTTCAGAGCAAAAACCTTTATAATGGAGTAATACAAGTTAATTTCAATGAATTAAAAGTAAGTCAAATTACAGTGAAGGAGGTGCAACAATGATCGATTTATTTTATAGTCTGTGTTTTCATTTTAGATGCTGCCAATTTCATACCATTATGCAGGAAGCATAGCATTATGCAAGAAGCATCTTCCCTCTAAAAATCTGGAAGACAAAGTAAACAAGGTGCTGATTTACGGGTAAGTTTTTTATATTATATTTCTCTTAACAAAATAATATGTAACGGATGTATATCTTTTACTTTACCGGACTGCTCAGAAGTCCACAGGATCCCTCTAAAACAATCGCGGACAGATAATAAGCGTTCAGATCGATGTAGTACGGATTGGCACGCTTGCAATTATGGCCTAGCTCGTCGTTGGGGTGGGTTCTTGTACTAATCGCTGAACAACCGCACAATTATTTATACATGCCGACTCGAAAGAAAAAAACTTCCTAAATATAATTTAAATTTAGTTTGGTAATAATAACTTGCTCTTTATTGGAAACCCCAAAGGTGTTTTGAAGGGTTCTGAGTGTTTCCCTCCCTTAGTCTCATTTCTTATAAAAAAAAAACAAAATTATAGAACCACTCAATTAATTTCTCGATAACGATAAAAGTTAAATCACCTTCGTATGGCAGCATCACATTCCTTAGCCCTCAGCACTAATAAAAAAATGTACTTCCAGTTCATAATACTGATCTCAATCAAAGACATTAAACAAACTAAATTTTCATGTTAAATTCAAAATATAATTCTTGGATTTATTTAATATAAGATTTTATAATCATTTTTGGTTTGATGATGGCCGACGATCTGTCAAACAAAGCAAGTGTTTTCTGAGTGCTGTGTGAGATAATTAAGTTTTAACAAGTAAATAAATTTAAAAAAATCTGTTAACCATTGCAAAAGATTCTGAAACTTTGAGTCTAAGTTCTTACAATCAAAGACACGTAAGTGCTAGCAATAAGTTAAAATTATACTAAAAAATCGCACACGAATGAATCCTAACCCCGAAACACCGGTAACTAAGAAGCGAAATCTATTAGAAAGATCCCCTGATCACAAAGAAGATACAATAAACACAAAAAAAAATAAAACAATCATTAGCTCCATTAGTGAACTATCGCTAGACGATTTTACCCGGCTGCTTGCTGATCGTTTTAAAAACCTGGATGATCGATTCAACAATCTCACAACAAAACAAGATCTTCAACCCCTTATCACCGAACTTTCCCAACTGCGAGTGAGCAACGAAAGTCTAAAGGCGCAAATTCGAACTTTGGAATCGAAATGCGATCAGCTTGAACGACGTTCGGAAGTTTCGGAGCTGCAAATGAAAGAAAGCAACATCATTTTTCATCTTCCAAGCTCTAAAAGGGAGAACGCGCAGGAGCAACTACAAAACACCTGCACAAGTATTACAAATGGTGCATCAGCTATAACTTTAAAGCACTTCCAGGAGCTACGCACCAAGTCATCAAACCGGCGGACCTACCGCGCGAATGTAGCAAATGGGCAGTTAGTTCGAGATATACTGAGCCAAGGCAGAAGGCTTGCAAATACTGGCATATCGATGCACAAGGATTATCCAGTGGGAATGCGCCGAAAACGCACCGTATTGTTGAAGCTAAGGAGGGATTTAAAATCGCAAAATCCAGATCTCAAGGTAAGCTTGATTAATGATAAATTGCGCATTCATGACCAACACTTTTTCTGGAATGATGAAGCTGGGTTATTATGTGGAAAGTTGGATGGTTTTAGCGTTCTTTCGTCAAAATTTAATGTTAATTTACAGGGAGAAAATTTTATTTATCAAAACAACAGCTTGCCAATGTCATCAATAAACGTCACTCAAACGTCATCTGCGAGCTATCTTCCGCCACCTACATCTCAACTTGAAAACTTACATGATGTCGGTAGTGCAGTTCAAGTTAATGGACGTTCGAACTAGGATTTAGCAGTCAGCCAGAATGCCAGAGTCCGATAGCATCAACCAGTGCCCGATGATGGATATATATATCCGAAACGCGTCGCATTAATAATAATATATGTTGTGATAATAATTAAAGTAATTTAAATAAATAAATAAAGAAAAAAATGTTACAAAATTTGTTTTTTTATATTTTAATTAAATCATAATATTATTAAAAAAAATACACAACATGGAGACAACAACACAAACAATTGAAAATGTTGTTAGTTTTAAGAAATTTAAAATTTTAAGTTATAATATTAATGGTTTATCTAATAAGAAAATACATCGACATTTCTTTTATTATGTCAATACTTTTGAAATATTTTTGCTATACGAAACTCACACTCTGCACCATGACCAAAAATACTTTGAAGAGTATTTCAGCGATTACGAACTATGCTGGGTTGCAGCGGTAAAAAGGAATGGAGCGACGAGAGGAAGAGCATCAGATGGAACACTCTATGGCGTTAAAAAATCTTTGTCTATAATCAAGTGCACTTTCAAAGAAATAGAAGAATTCAAATACTTAGAGATATTAATCGATAAAAAAACTATAAATCTGCAAGGAGACGAGGAAGGTAAACTTACTTTTATCAGAAACCCAGGTCAGTCTGTTATCAACTATCTTATGATGTCCACTGATTTGATCGGCAATTTATTTGATTTTGAAGTGGATAGTCAAATTTATTCTGACCATATGCCATTAATTACAACTCTAACCACGACATATTCAAATAGTCAACCCGAAACAAAAAATTTGCTTCTCCCTAAACTTAAATGGCAGACAAATCGTGTTGAAATATATCAGGCAAAACTAAATCGCAGTGGGTTGGGTTCGAAATCCTGTATGGATCATAATACTGTATTTAAAATACTGTATCTCAAAATACTGTATTTCAAAATACTGTATGTACAAAATACTGTATGATCAAAACACTGTAGCTCAAAATTCTGTATCTTAAAATTCTGTATACCAAAATTCTGTATTTCAAAATGCTGTAAATAGGCTGACAAATAAAAATCGTTTTGATAATGTAAAAAAGTGCGCACTTTTTTACATTATCAAAATGATTTGTATTTGTCAGCCTATTTACAGCATGTTGAAATACAGAATTTTAAAAACAGATTACTTTTATAAAGAATACATCATAATATTTTTTCATTGGCTAATGTTCTAATATACTTCCCTTGAACAATAACATATGATAATTCATAAGTCTTTGAATTAATAAAAAAAAAAACAAATAAATGGGTCTTCGTCTTATTTTCTCTTCCCATTTTCTTCTCATTAATTGTTATTTCTCTCACAGTTGTATATGAATTGTTGTTACCACAATCAACAATTCCATAAACAATTACACTGGACTTATTGATCTGTCAAAACTTCCACGAGTTCGTTCATTTCGTTGATATTTAAAAGCTAATGCAAATTTAAGAATTAAGTGAAATTTGGAGTTGCAGTAAATTATATAATGTACATACATACATAAATCGAGTTCTGGTTTTGTTGTTCTCTATAATGGAAGCTTAAGAGCGGAATTTTGCAAAAATACAGTATTTTTAGATAATGTTTTGCTCATACAGCAATTTGAGAAGAAGAATTTTGAGATACAGTATTATCAGATACAGTATTTTGATAACACAGCATTTTGAGATACAGTATATTAACCATACAGTATTATGAATATACAGTATCATACAGTATGATACAGAATTTTAACCATACAGTATTTTAAAATACAGCATTTCGAGCCGCTCCCAATCGCAGTATTACAGCACACGGTCTACATGAGCACTCGCCAACTATGGAAGCTTTGCAGAGCGTGATAACATCGGTCTCACATCTCCCAAACAATAAGTCCCTTAAAATAAAATCAGCCTGGTATGATAGGGAATGTGAGTCTGCCCGGAAAAAATCTTTTGCGCTTCTTCATCTATACCAACATTTAAATGAACAGTCTTTGAAAGAAAACTATCTTGCAGCAAATCGAACATACAAAGCTTTATGTAGATGCAAAAAACTTAGCTTCTCCAAAAAACAAGCTGAAAGTCTAGCGTACTGCAAAAACTCCTCGGAATCTTGGAAAGGAATACAAAATATAAAAGGAAGATATTTTGTAACAAAATCACTACCGCCTGCAGAAACACTACGACATCATTTTGAAGGACAATTGAACCCAAAAATTTTTGCTCCTCCAATACAATACGCTAGACCAAATGTCGAAAATCAAATTCTAGATAGAGAGATAGCGATCTCTGAAGTCGAAGCAGTTGTTGGGATGTCTCTAAAATTTGGAAACATTATTGAGGACATCTATAAAGAAACAACGTATGCAGTATGGGATGGGCAAAATCTATCTGATTGGTTTCTTGCCTTACTTGGATTGAAACAAGGTTGCAATCTCAGCCCTTCAGCTTTCTGCCTTTATATCGAAGATCTAATAAAAGACATGCCGTGTGGCATAACAATTGATGGGTTCCGGATTAAAGTTCTGATGTACGCAGATGATCTTGTCATGTTAGCCGAATCTCCTGAATCTCTTCAGCTAATGATCAACAAATTACGGAATTACTGTTCGAAGTGGAATCTAACAGTAAACCTTGACAAATCAAAAACAATGGTGTTTCGGAGAGGATCAGGGCGATTGGCTGCAAACGAGAAATGGTATTATGGAGCGGACCAAGTTGAAACTGTGAGGGAATACCAATACTTGGGTTACACTGTGACGAGCAACTTAAACCTAGAAAAACACCTAGTAAAAAAACTTTCTTCATCCAAAAATGCGATTGGGACGGTGTGGAAAAATGTGTATGGTAACAAGGACCTAGCATTTAGTGCAAAATATAAAGTTTTTCTCGCAACGTCCTAATCAATAATGCTGTATGCTGCGGAATCATGGGGCTGGAATCAGTCTGAAACCACTGAAAAACTCCTGAGGTTCTTTCTAAAGAGGCAGTTCCGACTACCAGACATAACACCTAACTACATGCTTCTCATTGAAACCGGTCTATCACCCTTACATCTCTCATCGCTTAAATTGCACTTCAACTACATTACCAAATTAATGTATAGCCATGTGGATAAAGTTGCAAGAAAGATTGCTGTTTCGATTATAAAGTCGCAAAGCTCATGGTTTCAGGAATGGAAAAACTTAGCGGACTCTTGTGAACTCTCTTTCAACCTAACTTTAGATAGTTTACAAGAATGGAAGCCATATCTTAACAGTCTACTCGAAAAGCTCCACTCCAAATCTAGAGATAAAAGTATAGAGCAAGCTACTAGTTCACTACATAGGGAATTCTACCCCCTACTTCAGCACAATTTAGGAGAATCCAACTACTTCAAGGACACCCATAACATTGAAATAATATCATTGATTTTCAGGGCTAGAGGTGAACCTTTGCCTCTCAATTTCATTCCACATCGCAATGACCTATTACTAAGCTGCTCCTTATGCAACACCAACGAAAGAGAAAACGTACTGCATTTCATCGCAAGGTGCCCGATTCTAGCGGAAATTCGGCGACAAATATGGCAGAAAAGTTATATGGAACAAGCGGAACTCATTGAAATTCTAAATGGAACAGATTGGAAAAAACTATCTCAATATTTAAAAATAGCACTTAACTATAGAAGACAGATAATAAGAGAAGACTTTTAATATAAAATTGTATATAAAGCACCATAAAACAACAAAAATTGGAAATTATATTAATTAAGGCTATCATCTGGCTGACGGCCCTTCCGGCCATGCCACTAAAGATTGAAATTGAATTGAAATTGAATTGGTTTTATTCAATTTTAGATTTCAAAAAAAATGTTATATAATAAAATATCAATCATTTAAATTTATTTATTAATGTTTTGATATGAAAACAAAATAGCTCAAAGAAAATCGAAGAAAGAAAAATAAAACAAAATGTTCCAATCTCATATTGGTCCCTTCACTGGGTAAGTGCAATGAGCTTTCATACATATTTAAAAAAAAATTGAGGTACATATGTATTTAGGTCAAAATCTAAGCAAATTTGAGCTAGAGTGAAAAAACTGTCATGCGATATGACCACTTTCTATTAAGGTATTGCACTCGTAATTTCTCTTACACCTTTTTCTATTAATTTATCTTTTTCCTTTTCCTTTCTTTTAATTCATTTTCTTACTTTTTTTTTCTTTTTCTATTACCTTTTTTTTTAACTTTTATAGATACAATTACATGTTTTCTTTTATTTTAATTTTACCACTTTTTAATAAAATATAAACTGATCTTTTGAACCTTTTTTTGTTAGGATTTTGAATTTGGTATGTAGCACGTTGGTTTTTAACTTTTGTTTTCGGGAATGTAACCCGGCCAAATTCCGCCACTGACTGATTATTTAGAATTGTTTAGCGAAAGGTCTTGATCAGGAGCGATGTGGACAGTAAGACTCTCCACAAAGCTCCGTTGATGGGTCTCCAGAATCTGGCTTGCTTTGAGATTATGTCTAAAAAGTTAAGAACAAAATTCTATAAGCAAATTGAATAAAAACTTTTAATTTACTCGTAGGCGATTAGGAATTACCTGATTGAGCTTTTATTGCCAATTTTCGTACTTCCTCATTGGAAGATTTTGGGTATTTCGATTTCAAATACTTGATGCCATTTAAATTATGAAAATCCGAGGTTTATATTAGTACAACCAAGGGAATTCTTAATTTTCTTTTTTTGGAAATTTCACGGTTGTTAGAGGAGATGATGATGGCTTTTGTTAAGTCTCTAATATACATATATATATTGAAAAAGAAAGTTGTAGGATCGAAAATCAATACAATGAAAGGCAGGAGAAAAATTTACCTTGGATGTGGATCGGTCTGAAGCTGGAGATGAAAAGAACGATTCACGGAAATTATGTCTGCTTTCAGGCAAAAAGGAAATTCGAACGTCTTCGAAATTGTGAAAGCAGGGTTCGAATACTTGGTAACTTGATGGCTTTTTAACTTGGTAACTTGGTACGGAATTCCGCATAGACAGAAATATACAAAGTTGCAAAATGGTTTCAAGGCGGCCTACACACAGCATTTCATTTTCTTGTCTGCTCAGACAAGGCTTACGCACTGTTTTCCGAACCGTCGACCCACGAACCCTGAAAGCAGGAATTGAGTCTATGCTGCTTACCAACGCAAGTCCTTGGCGTGTATCATGCCTAGGGATTCGCCTTGTAAATTTTCAATTTCATAAAAATTATTACTGATTATTTTCTTAATTTTACACTGAACAAACTTTGGACATAATTTCGCATTTCTTTTCTTCAACTTATCGCTAAGAATAAAGTTTCGTTTAAAAACTATTTGTCCGACTTCGAATGCACGAGCTTTGCTCCTGAGATTATAAGTTTTTTCGTATCCTTTATGTGCCTGCGCTAAAGATTCTTTCACACGATTATGTATCATAATCATCTTTGTTGTTTTTGGCAAGATTTCAAATTCAGAATTGTTAAGGCTATTGAGTTTCTTAAGCAACTCATAATCCGAGCAGTGTTGAATTTTGGCTTGACCAAATAGTGCTTCATGTGGTGTCATCCCTATCGCTGAATGAACGCTTGTTCTTAACCCTGAGACTCCACAAGAGTAAAATCCAATCCAACTCCTCTTCCGCAATCTCATCCGCAATCCAGTGTTTTTTTTTTGACTGGACATATTATGTCTTATGCAACCTCAAATGCATTTGACACAACGCTTAATCTGTTGTTTACTTTTAGTTAATTTAATAGGTATAAAAAATATGTAGGTATGACCGCACTCGACGACAATTGAAACGAAATGAAATTTTAATTTCAAAAAGACTGGAAAATGGACGCTCACCACTACATACAACACAAACGTCAAATTTGATGACAGGATTTTGATCCGCTCGAAAAATCCAAACTGCGATGACCGGATCATGGACTGGATGTTGGATTGTTGGTCTCTATTGGATTATCTGATGACAGGCCGATAGTCCTGTCATCGGAAATGTCCAATGGAGACCCCACGTAATGAGCTTAAAATTTGGTTAAGAGGTTTATCCCAGCTCGATTGATCGAAACCGATATACGATCTTATAGCGGCAAGTATAGATCTATTAGCACGCTCACTGGCATTCGCTTGAGGTGCGATTACAAAAATTTTGTAAATTCTTTCCCAATGAATTGTTTACCGTTATCAGATAATAATGACTGGCACTCCAAATAGGGAAAAGACATTTTCGTCTATGAACTTAACTGCTTCTTCACCTGTAGCTTTCCGAATTGGTTTTGCGAGAAGGGATTTCGTCAACCGATCGAGACATACTATAATAAAACAATTCCCACTTTTGGATCTCTGGTACGGTCCGAGGAAATCAACGAAAAGGTGTGTAACGGGTTGCAGAATAAGATTTAAGGTTTCCATGGGAAGGCATCGTCTGGCACTTTTCACCCTGCAGTAGCTCAATCCGATGGGGTGGGTAAGGATGCTTCCATATCTAACCCATACAAATAAGTTTGTGCCAGATAATTAAAATAAAAGAATAATTACAGAATAAACCTCAAAACACTCTAAATCACATACAAAATGTTCACGCCAGATATTGTGGCGGATTTGTAGCCACAGCTACAGGACAGGCCCTTATCCAATAGTGTCGATTGAAACCTCCTTGCAATGTTTGTCGTTTTGGTTTATTAACATTGCCTCTTGCACTAACTAATGTTCCCTCACCTCCCGATCTTGTCACTCACATCATCTCCAGCATCGTCATTCACTCACCAAATAAATTTCTCTCTAGTTCTCCATTCTCAAATTATTAACACAAAAACTTGAATTCATTGATTTTTAATTCACACATTTTAAATTTTAAATATAGAAGAATACCTTAACTAACCTTACATTCTAATGTAAGAGTTATGACTTATGATAAATTTGATAAAAAAAATCAAATCTAATCAAACTAATTTAAGAGAATTTGTCACCTATACCAATTAAGTGATTATGATCACAAAAAAAATAATACCTTTTTTCTTATAGCAAAAAAAACAAAAATTAATGTAGGTCTAGGTACTCACTTTGTCGCAGGGATCTGGTTGGTGTGCGCACATCCACCGATGATCTGCTTTCGCTGACCTTGATTATGTAGTTTTTAATGGTTAGGATTGTTTATATATATAGATGATGATCACTTTTAGAGGTTCGGTATATGTTTGTGTCACAAATTCTCGAATTTTTTTAACTATGAACTTTATAGTTACTAATTGCAAAAAAAATCAATTAAATGGAATAGCAAAATTATACAAAAACAAATTATTGAATTCCTAGTTAATTTGTACTATTTTCTGTTTTCTTGCATTAGTGTTGTAATGTCTGTTTTTTTTTTCTTTTGCTGTTTCTTTTTTTTTGTGAAATTTCAATTTGTATTTAATATAGGTTTAAGGTTAGGTGGTTAGGTCCGGCTGGTGGTCATATTAGGTGGTTTAGCATGCGTGATGCAATGCAAAATGGATAATCGTTGAGAGCGTTGTTGTTTGTGTGATCTTCAGGGTTTGATGGCACCTTTATATGAATATCACTTTCTTCTTCAATTATGATGAATGATTATTTGACGAGTTTTTGCGTCAGAGCGCAGTTCTCAAAAGAACTGATTTGCCCCACACCAGAAGTGCGTAGGCTTATATAAATGGTGTCTCGGTAGCCTTTGGTTTTTCTAGTGCTGAGATGGGAAAGTTTACCTGATTTAGATCATACTAACGAAATAGAGTTTTAATGAATATTACCTGTGGCTTGGCTCGGTGGAGTTTTTGATCTCAAAAGATCAGATTTTGATTTTGGCGTAAGGTTTTCGCTATGCGATTGAACTTATGCTGAATAGAGATATTCTGTCACGATCGAACAAAGAGTGGCAATTATAAATCTAGGATTTTACTTTCTTTTTTTTTAATTTGTGGTAGGTTTTGTTCAAAATATAAGTTTTCTTACTTTTGTTTTATAGTTTTCGGTAGAAAATCTAAGCTTAAGTCACTAGTACACGTGGCATATACCCAAGAGTGAAGGTCTTAACTTGTCGACGACTTGATGCGAAAAGAAAGAATAGTTTTTTTTTCTCTACTTAATGTCGATTGTAGGCGGAAATGCGTCAATCGATTTCGAAGAAGGAGTGCGTTCACTTCTACTTCTGATGTTCGAATTCCATGCAAATTCTTTTTTCTCTAGGTATAGATGGGCACGAAGAGTTTACATAGTACGATTTTTTAATACGTAGTTTGAAGCAAATCATCACAGGTGTTGAAAAGGTCTATTAACAATAAAAGATTGACCCATTAGAGGTCTTAAAACTTGGTTAGGGGCTTTGGTGGATTTGCAAACGCTTCAATTACCAACATAAGCTTTTACTTGGGTTGCCATATTTGGCCAATAGAATCGCATTCGAAGGCGATATAATGTATTTGTCACTCCGCAGTGTGATGATTGAGTTGGGTCATGCGCCAATCGAATTAAGTTGTTAGTTAGTATTCTAGGAATCCATAATTTCCAGACACAATCGACCTCAATCGGATCCCCAGTACAATGTTTAGTCTTTTTATATACAAATTGATTTGAGACCTGAAGGTCAGGTAGTTGAGTTTGGTTTTTATTTACCGTATCGATCAGATTCATGTACTCCTCCGACTTAAAAGACGGATCAGCGAGGTCGACTTGTAAAATATCTAGAAGGTTTGGATTTTCAGTGCTCACAGATGATATTTCATCGGCAGCATAAACACGAGAAAGTGCACCAGGCGCTAGATTTTGTGTATTTCTGCAGTTTGAGGCTCCAGCGCGCTAGCCTTCCGCTCAAATCTTTTTGGCCCATAAGCCACTTAAGACTTGAATGGTCTGTGACAATTTTAAATTCGTAACCCTCGACGTACGGTCTGAATTTTTCGACTCCGAGTACAGCTGTCAAACATTTTAACTCCGTGACGCTGTAGTTACGCTGTGCATTGTTTAACTTATATGAGTAATAATAAATAGGTTTTTCTTCACCATTCTCATCGAGTTGACATAAGACGCAGCCAACTCCAGTTGACGACGCGTCACATAGGATTATAAATGGCTTTGAAAAATCTGGATTAGTAAGAACTGTTGAAGTGGTCAAAGCTCTTTTGAGGATATCTAAGGCTTGTTGAGCTACTGACGTAAGCTCGAAGGTCTTACGTTTTTTGAGAGTATCTGTAATTGATGAGGCAATAGACAAATAATTTGGTACAAAGCGACGGTACCATCCAGTCAAACCTACAAATCTTCTGACTTGGCGTTGAGTTTTTGGGACAGGAAACTCTTGAATGGCACTCACTTTGTCTTAGTCTGTTTTTGCACAGCCTCCTCCAACAATAAAACCTAAGTACCTAAGTTCTTTAAAACAAAATCGGGATTTTTCCAAATTAATTGTGAGTCCTGCTTTGCGTAAAAGTGAAGCCACAGCACGCAGCAAGTCTAAGTGTTCTTCAAACGTCTTGGAAACTATCAATAAATCGTCTAAGTAGACAAACACACTATCTTTCATCTCATTAGGCATTACCTTATCCATCAATCGGCACAGTCGTTGGGCTGCATTGCATAGGCCAAAAGGCAAAACCTTAAATTGGTATAATGGTCTGCCTGGAACGCTAAACGCTGTTTTTTCTCGTGATTCCTTGGCCAATGGAATCTACCAGAATGCGTCCTTTAGGTCTACACTGCTGATATAGTGTGTTTCTGACTGACGGCTTAGCAGACTCTCGATATGAGGAAAAGGATGGTTAGGTTAGGTTAGGTTATAGTGGCTGTCCTAGATGGAAACGGACACACTTAGGCCAGTTTTCTGGCCCATTGTGATACCACATGAAACTTGAGGCTTCCTCCTAAGGTCAATGGAACCAGTTTGAGTCCCTTACGAAACGTGAGAGGCTGATTATGCTGATGTGGTTTAGATCGTTTAGATCGTTAAAGAAGAATTCTCCTAGGTAATTCTTGCGTTTTTGAGCCAGAGCAGGGCATGTGCAGAGAAGATGAAGAATTGTTTCTTCCCCTTCCTCGTCCATACAGCTTCTGCAAAAGTCATTTGAGAATACGCCTAATCTCGTGGCGTGCTTTCCTATTAGACAGTGTCCGGTTATGACACCTAATTTCGTTACCAATTCTTTATTTGAATAAAAAGATATATTTTTGTGATCGCAGAAGATCACAATCAACAATTAAATAAAACGCATTCATGTATTTTAAACTTAATATTATTTATTAAATCAAAGCTTCAGATCCCTTACCACTGGTGGGGGGAATCTTAGGCTATACGTAGAATGACAAACTGTGAACTGAACTTGAATTGATCGATGAAACCCTTTTTATACTTATAAAATGTTTACTAAGCAAATCTATCTTCGACTGAAGATCGTTTGCTTTCCTTTGTCTTTTAAAATTGCTGACACAAGAATTCTTTTAGAATTATTTAAGATGCTTTGGGCACACAAGTTACTGAAGGCAAAAAGTGCTGATATGATATTTATAATATCGGATATCATCATCCGCTATGAGATGAAATTATGAATCAATATGTGAGCATTACATTTTGTTTATATAAAGATACTTTGTATCTTTCTTCATTATTATAGGGTGTTTAATAATTTTACAAAGTTATGTGAGGGTGTTCTGATAATGTAACCCCTCCCCTCTTAAGTTTGATGCTCTCCTGAGTATCTATAATACTATTTTCAATTTTAAATTTATGGGTTTCTCGACGTTTAAAATATAATAATAAAATTGCAATTATAATAATTATGATTGTTATACTAGTATATGATATAACATGTTTTATATTGTTTTGGTATCTTATTGCTTGCAATTCTTTCAAATTTTCAATTTGATTTATATGTATATCTTCTAATGTAACATTAATTTTTGTAATGTTTAATGTGTTATATAATGGAATTATAATATTTTGTTTAAAAGTTTCTTTTCGATTTATATATAAAGTTGCATTTATTTTAATGTTACAATCTTTAAAATGTACAAGGTTATTCCTTATAATTTTATATTCAATATTGTTACAATATTCATTTAGACTTGTTTCTACTAAGTTTTTTGTTAATACAAGTCCATCTTCTAATTCTATTAATTCTTGATCTTTATTTGATCTTATCTTACAGTTTTCATATTTTGTTTTATATAGGTTTTGAATACATATTGGACTTTTCTTTAAATGTTTAAGATATTAAATTTCATTGCTTTCATATAATGTTTTGTTACAAATTATATAGTTGTATTTTGATATTTCGACTTCAAGTCCTTGATCGTTTGGTATAGGTAGAATCATTATGTTTTCACATTTATGTGTAAATACTGGTATTTTTAAAGCAAAAACTAATTTGTTATTTCTAGTTAATAAACTGCTCTCAATATATTCTAATTTATTAATGGTTATATTGAATCGTTTATTTTCTTCTTTAGTTAAGATATTTCTCCCTAGAATTCCTAATCTTGAAAAGACTACATTGTCTTTAGTCCGGTCAAATTAGACCAAAAAATCAGTAAACCCACGACAAATTCAGGGGAAGCTGAAAATTCTTAAAATTGTTTAAATTATAATTATAAACATTGTCTTAAAAGTCCCAACCGATCCCATGTAAGGAAAAAATTTTAGCGGGGTAATAAGGTCCAAAAAATGAGTTTTTCGCGATTTTCTTGAAAACGGTAAGTTTTATCGCAAAATTACCCCAGACATAATTTGTAGATCAGGGAATTTCCTATAAAAAAAGGTATCAATAATTTTTTCCCTAAAAGCCACCGCTTCTGAGATATAACGATGCAAAAAATTGCGAGCGTCATAAACGCACACGTTTCCACGCCACCTCTGAGGTAGTGTACTTAGCGCGTTTTTTTTAACGTGGTTTCCCCAATAGGCCTATTCCACGGGTCTGTTGTGATTAGATTTAGAAATTAATAGTTTATTCGTCGGATTCGGAATCGTCAATCACTTCTTCTTCTTCCTCTTCTTCTTCTTCTTCTTCTTCTTCTTCTTCTTCTTCTTCTTCATCCTGACTATAGGTGAATTGTGTTAAAAGTGAAGCATCACATGTTTCTTCGTCAGTATTAAATGAATCCTCTGTTGTTGGTGATTCTACATTAGAACAAGACTGGCCTTGACAATTCGTACAAGCCAGAGAACAAAACAGCCCAACTTTTTTGCAACCACATTTAGCATTGCATCCTTTTTTACAGTTACAAAAGATAGTGTTGAGCAATTTTTCCGGCGCAGGTTGAAGCAAAGTCTGAATTGGTTCTAATATATTATCGACCAACTTCCAACCCCAATCTGTTGGGTTTAGTTGATAACCAAGCCACACTTGAACTTGGTAGTATACCCGAAGAAGATGTTGATGAGCAGAGACTGAGGTTGGAGGAAGACAAGCTAATTGTACTTGTTTCTTATTTCGAGTATTTTTGACAAAAGATGCATATCGAAACTTGTCTAAGCAGGTAGTTTTTTTAGGAGCTCCGTACATACGAAGAAGAAAGTGAATTCCGTTGGTAATAACTTCTTCTGGAGTTGAATTACATTTTTTAAAAACTTCAGCAGTTGCAAGTAAGTCTTGCTTTTCAAACATTTTGAATACAGTTGTTTTACCCCTCCTGTAAAATGCAGATGTCGTATCACAGCCAGTTATGGCGTGTAAAAATAGTATGTGATTTCGACACTTTGCAAAAGTCGACAAACTTTTTGATGAATAAAACTCTGATTGATTTTGAGATTTTCCTGGTTTTAAGAAGAAAATAGTTTTTTCAGCTGGACTTCGAGCAGTGAGTAACACGAGTAAATCTACATCTTCACCCACAACAATCGTTATATTTGTCATGTTAACTTGTTCTATTGCTGTTTCGATAATCAGTACATCGGCGTCGTTATGAGCTTGTTTAACCAGTATATTCTCAGCAGTAAACTTTTCTTTTAACATTGAAATAAATCGAGACTTGTTGTGAGTATTTGCCAAAAATTTCTGTTGACTAGTAGGAACTGTCATAAATTCATCAAATAAAATGTCGGAAGATGAAGATGTTGCCAAAGTTCGACGACGCTGTTCTGCTGCTTTAATATTTGTCGTGCAATCATTATAGCCATCAAATACGACAGTAGCTCTGGGACCAAAATGTCGACGTACATACTGAACGTACTTATCAAAAATAACACTGAATGTTAGTAGAATACCAGGCAGTTCAGCATGGGAATTTTTTTTATGGCTTTTTTAATGGTTTTTGTTTTGAATAGTTTTTAATGTGTTTTTAATTGGTGCGGTATTGTGTTTGATGTATTGTTTGGCGCACGCCTTGGCGCCGCATGCGTAAGTGATGATGATGAAGGGTTGGTTTGTGATGTTGAGGATGGTAAATGTTTTATTGGATTTGAATAGAAGTGAGGAAGAGGCGGCGGCGGCGGCGCGGGCTCTCTGGATATTTGGATATTTAGAGAATGTGCGGTGGATGGATGGTGATGATTGTGGTGGTTGCTACCGTGCGTCGGTCGGTCGGGATAGTTTAAAGAAGATGTGTGTGAAGTAGTTTTGGATATTTGGAGAATGTGCTGTGGATGGATCGTGATGATTGTGGTGGTTGCTACCGTCGGTCGGTCGGTCGGTCGGTCGCGAGGGAGAGAGTTAGTTTAAAGAAGATGTGTGTGAAGTAGTTTTGGATATTTGGAGAATGTGCGTTGGATGGATCGTGATGATTGTGGTGGGGTGTGGGTAATGTGTTTGGTGGTGGTTGCTGCCGTCGGTCGGTCGGTCGCGTCGTCGTCGTCGTCGTTTATGTGGTATGGTTGTGCGGTACAGCATGTGCCGTGGTGGTGGTTGTCGTCGTGTTCGTCGTCGTCATGATCGTCATGGTCATCGTCGTCGTCGTCGTCGTCGTCATGGTCGTGGTCGTCTTTGTTGTATGTCAGTAGGTAAAGGGTCCCTTGAAGAAGGAAAACAAATAAAGAAAATATTTTTTTTTTATTGATGTGTGAGAGACGAGGAGGTGACGGTGCGGCAGTGTGGTGATATGGTGATCTGTTTGATGGTTAATTTGTTGGTTTGTTTAGGATTTTATGAGGAGCGATCGTTTGTGTGAGGATGAGTGAGAGGGGTAGATTTTATTTGTGTAGGGATGTATGGATGGGTTGGTGACCATGATGATGATGATTTATTTATAAATATGAGAATGAGATGGAATTGTATTTTTGTTATAATGTGAAATGGAAATGGGTATTGAGAAAAATGTTGAAAACTTTGAAAGGCTGTAACTTTTGAAGGAGGCGTTTTTCCGCAAAAATAGCCTTATTTTTCATCACCGTATATATATTCATATATCTAACTATCTATCTATATATGTATGAATATATCTTTAAAAAGATAAAAGAACAAAATCTGAAATATTGTATTTAAGAAAAAAATAAATAAATAAAATAAAGCATAAAAAAAAACATCAATTTGAAATTTACTTATTATTTATTTTAGATATGTGTATCCATGAATTATGTTCAGGAGGGAAACCCAACCATTTTACAAATTATTTTATCTTTTTTTTTTCCTTTGTAATACTTTTTTTCTATAAGAAATGTGTCTGGATATTCGGTTTTGTTTTTGTAGCTCTAATTGATAAAGACCACCTTTAATAGGATGACCTTGATAGTCTTCTAGCAGATATGTTATAGGATTACTTCGTTGAATTTTTGTAATTTTAAAAATTTCAGTTGTCCAGTTTGGTGTGTATCCTTTTTCAAATACATGTTTGTATTTACTGATTTTGTTTGTTTAATTTTCTAGCATAAACTTTAGACAAAGAACAATTAAAATTTTATAACTCACTATTCCTAACCACTCGCTGCCCCTGGAATAATAAAAGCATTGCGTTGCGTACCTAGCCTAGCTCTCATTTCAAATGGGGATGAATCAACACGATTAGATTTGCTCCAATGTTTTTTTTAAAAAGAAAAAAAAATTGAATTCCGTAACGGGGCAAATTGTTATTAAATTTTAAATTGATATCTGAAGACAAACGATTTTTAGGATGAAGCGATCCGATGTATTGGATTTGTTTGTTTGTTTAATTTTCTAGCATAAACTATAGACAAAGAACAATTAAAATTTTATAACTCACTATCCCTAACCACTCGCTGTCCAGGGGTAATAAAAGCATTGCGTTGCGTACCTAGCCTAGCTCTCGTTTCAAATGGGGATAAATCAACACGATTAGATTTGCTCCAATGTTTTTTTAAAAAGAAAAAAAAATTGAATTCCGTAACGGGGCAAATTGTTATTAAATTTTAAATTGATATCTGAAGACAAACGATTTTTAGGATGAAGCGATCCGATGTATTGGATTTGTTTGTTTGTTTAATTTTCTAGCATAAACTATAGACAAAGAACAATTAAAATTTTATAACTCACTATCCCTAACCACTCGCTGTCCAGGGGTAATAAAAGCATTGCGTTGCATACATAACCTAGCTCTCGTTTTAAAATGGATGGAATTAGATGTGTTATAATGAGAAAGTAGTAGTAGTAGAAATCTTAAAGATATTGTACATCATATGTTTACCGACTGGTCTCGTTTTAATGATATTGAGTGAAAGAAAACGGTTTTATGGGAATACAGTTAGGTTCCTACCATAATTTTTTTTGTCACAATACTTGAAGAAAATTTTTCATATAAAGCCATCTAACTTTGTTGAATTTAAAGTATTAATATTCGTATTCTGGACGTACAAGGGCAGAAAATGGACTTCCTACAAAAATTAAACACTATCACGAAGGAGAAGCCTCTAGTATCCCTGAGGACACTCAGTGAAGAGATGATGACCATCATAAAGGCTACGAAGAGAACCACCAAATTTGGAGAAAAGGTTATGGTGGAATTGGAAAACTTTAAATGTTTTCTACCAAATAAATTCTCCGATTTGACGGAGGAAGATATGGCCCAGCTAAAAGGTTGCAGGATGAAAGTCATACAACCACCACCTGTGCTATATGGGGCATATACCATAACATTTTCTGCGGCATCCAAGCGGGGAAGGAATGAGGACGAAGACGACGAAGAAGTAGCCGAACAACTTCCATACGGGGAAAAACGGATGAGGATTGAAAATTAAAAAAAATGTTAAATTTGAAAAAAAAATAAAATAAAATATATAATATAAATATAATTTTAAAAAAAAATTGTTTTCTAATTTCACTTATATAATTTTCTCAAATCTCCGTTGGTGCTTTTCTTTTCTTTTGCTTAGAAGGAGAAATCTTGATGAGGTTTGGGTTTTTTTTTATGAATTATTAAAACGCTGCAGTATTTTACTTTTTAATATAGTTTATTCATTTTAAATTTTTTTTTTAGCACGGTTAGACTTCTCTTTGTTGATTTGAAAACCATAAACAGTTAGTAAAAAAAAAAATCGTTTAAATAACAGACTCCCATAGAAATGAAACCTGATATGTGTGAAACTAGCCTTCGAAATTTACAAAAGATATTGTCTTGTTTATTAGTATTATTTTTGATTAAAAGGTATCCAAGAGTTGTGATCGGATGGAAAACCGAGCCATTTTACAAATATTTTATTCTTTTTCGTCTGAAGCACTTTTTCAATCAGATATGTATCGGGAAACTTTGTTTTTTGTAACTCTAGTTCATAGAATTGACCCTTTATTGGATGCCCTTGATAGTCTTCTAACAGATATGTAAGAGAATTTGTGCGCTGTACTTTGATTATTTTAAATATTTCAGTAGTCCAATTTGGAGTGTACCCTTTATCAAAAACATGTTTGTATTTACTAATTCTGACAAAGTGTCCTACCTTGAATTTAGGAGTAATATGAATTTTGATGTGATTATATATCTTAGAGAGTAATTGTTTTTCATTTGAGGCATTTACTTCAGATGGTTTCATTTTTATTGTACGATGTTTTGAATCATTATAAGTTTTAGTCAGCAACCCTATTATATCAACCCATTTATATGTTCCTTTGAAACTGAATTCTTTCCACATAAGAGTTTTCAATGTGCGATTAAATCGTTCGACAATCGATGCTTTCAGTGGAGTAAATGTTGAATAATGGTTGATTTGATGTTTTTGCATTAGAGTTTGAAATTTCTTATTGAAAAACTCTTTTCCATCATCTGTTTGTAAATTCTTAGGCCATCGACCTTTGTTGAATATATCTTGCATGGCAACAGTGACCATTGCCCCAGTTTTATGTTTAATAGGAGTCGTCCAAGCAAATTTAGAAAATGTATCAATAACTGTGAGAAGATATCGGTAGTTTTCATTTTCTGACGAATACGGTCCCATTTCGACTAGATCAGCTTGCCATAAATCATCAAGCCCCTTGATAACGACTCTCCTTTTTTTAAAATTTCTTCTTGCTGGCTTATGTAGTTCTTCGACAATGTCTCTTTTACTCATCTTTTCACTGAATGATTAAAACAACAAAACATTTTACCTTTTTATTAGTTTATTTATTTAAATTCTTTCATTTGATATAGTACATAACAAGATTTACCTATATGTATACATAGATACTATTTTAGTCTTTTATACAGAGACATCAATTTTTTTATTCTTAACATTCTATTTTCAAGCATGTGGCATGCGCATGTATCTGGTCCAGCTTTACACAGATTTGAAGACCATGGACAGTTAGTAAAATGACACCCGTGTTTTGAAGTTGTACTCGATATATTCATAAATCTTTTCAAGAAGATAACATTGTTTAAAAGCTCCTCATGATGTTCTTCCAATATATTATTATGATTTATTTTCAAAAACTTCAAAATTTCATCAAAAATGAATCGAGTATCTATGTTAGACATGATAATTGAGTTGACACAATGAGGCATTAAGTTAAAGACTGAAGTGAAGTTATGATTGACTTTAAGTTAAATAGTAGTTTTCCCTTGAATTATAATTTTTTCTTTTTTTTTAATTAATTGTGTCAAACAGGAGTTTCTCAAATTTTTCAACAACTTCATATTTAATGTATTCTCTAAGTTGCTCGTTTGCGTCATCAACATATTTTTTTTGTTAGCAGCGTCTTCCTGTTCTTGTGGATCTTGAATATTTTTTAGTCGTTTAAACGTTAGATTGTAATCACCGCTGTCTGTTTTTAAAAAAACCCTCACCAGCTGGTCCAGGCAAACCTCGCTCTCCCTGTAAACCTGGTGGCCCGGCTCTCCTTGTTTCCCTCTTGGGCCTCTCGGTGGGGTCCTATATGAATAACGACCAAATTTATCAACACTCATTATTTTTTTTTATTCGATAATATCGGCTTCTTTAAGTTCTTCAATAATTGAAACAATTTCGTTAGAATGATTGTTATGTCCAGCTTGATGTGAAGCAATAAGCAGTCTCAATCGATCTACAAGCTCATTGGGATTTCCCCAAAATATATAGTCTTTTTTCATTTTTGATAATTGCATTAATCCATTTCCTGAAGTTGTTTGTGGTGTTAATGGTGAAGGTAATGGCTTAATAGAAGTGTTTGTGTTGAATCCTAATAATTTACTTATTATATTTTTATACTTATAACCACGATTACCAAGTATTTGTCGCTGTGAATCATGATCTTTTCTATATGCATTAGTGTCATGTAAAATGGTCTTGTAGTTTTTTAAATCTTCATCAGTGTAAATTGTCTTATCGGGATTTTTCTTAAATATAAGCTCATATAGCCCATTTGTTCCTTCAAAGGTTTTATTTTTAATTTCTATATCCCTGCCGAGAATATTGAACTCAGCATTACCGATGTACCACTTTCCATCTTTTAAACGAATACCATACGTTTTATCAAGAGTGCTGGAATTATTAATAAATAAATCTATATATTTTTTAGGGGTATCGTGAAATTCTTCTTGTGACAATCGTTCCATAAAGTTGCGATGACTTGCGTAATAGTTTGAGGTTTTCTTTGTTCTTTTTGGAGTATCATTGTCATCGATAAAAATAGGTGAATCGTCAATAAAAGACTTTGGCGTAATGAATTCATCATGTGGTTGATGTTGTTCCAGATTGAGTTTTATTTTCTTTAAAGGGCTCTCGATAAGACTGTTTTGAAACTGCTCGGAATTTGATTTTTTAACCAATTCGTTTAGTGGTTTCGTGAGTGGTTTAAAAGTTTCTTCAATTTGAGTCTCGTAAGCTTCCCTATCGGTCTTGAATGATTTGTATTTCTTTCGTAGAGCATCGGTGGTTTTAATAAGCTCTTTTGTTAGTTTTACATCTATGTTCATCATATTGTAAAGTTAATTTCTTCTTACAAATGCAGTTGAAAAAATAAATCTCGAAGTTGATGAAAAAATCTTTCGATAGTTCTTAAACCAAATTTGTATTGCGCTTACTGGTCTTAACCGTATAGAATACTGGGTCTTAAACTGGATTGAACCGCTTTTAACTGCTATAATCTGTCGCTGAACTGTTCTTTACTGCTCTCATGGAACATTACTGTACATATGATACAAAAATCAAAAATTGTATCTATTTTATAGCTTAAGGAAGCAGTCAAAACCCTTTCTATATCGACCTTCATTCAAGGGGCTGTCCTTATCAATGACCACAAAACCGTAATTTGTGTTCCAACATTCTGCACATACCTTTTGAAACATTTTAAATGTCATATCCGAATTGACATGATCATTATAAATATGTTTTAAATTCATATCATCCTGTTTGAAGACGATGAAAAAATTCGCATTGTCTCGAATTAAGTGTTTCGGTATTCTTGTATATGTTTGGCACAAATAAAAACTATCGATGTGATGATGTCGTCCCATACTAAAATACACTCGAATCGTATCTTGTTTTTCACAGGCAATATCGTCAAAGATGAATATAGAATTTGGTTTAGCCTCTTCGACTCGAATTACATCACAATTATTGGAAAATGTAAAAAAGCCCATGTTTTTTATTGGTTTTATGGCTTTTCGTAAAAACTCATACTTCGGTTGATGTAGAGATTTAGAATAAACATAGATATTTTCAAATTTCAAGCCATTTGGATGTAGTAGTAAACTCATCATGACATTTGTTTTTCCACAGTTTGAGGGGCCAGTAATTAACCCCCTTATACTATGAGGGAATAATTTACCATGCTTTTTTCTCTCAATCTTGTTATCCAGTTCCATATTTTGTACCGGTAACTGGTATTGTTGCTTAACGAATCGCATAGTGATGAAAACTAAATAAATTCCTATAAATGTCAAGTTTATATATATAAAAACCCTCATATCGCATCTAACCATTCTAGCGCAAAGATATTAATATAAAATGTTTGATTATTCCAAAAATTCTATCAGTCAAAGAAATATTGTAGAAGGAAAAGGTTTATTAAATACCTTAATAAACAAACTACCTCTTGAACTACATCTACCTGGTTATCAATACTGTGGTCCTGGAACAAAACTTCAAAAACGCTTAGCTCGAGGCGATCCGGGAATTAATTTGCTTGATCAAGCGTGCAAAGAACACGATATATCGTATTTCAAATTTAAAAATACATCTGATCGACACATTGCCGATAGGATTTTAACTGAAAAGGCCTGGCAGCGATTTAAATCTAAGAACGCTAGTATAGCTGAACGGTCAAACGCACTATTGGTTACCAACCTCTTAAAAGCAAAAACAAAATTCGGTATGGGTTGTTCTCAGAGTAAAGATAAGAAGCCTAAAAAAAGAGCGAAAAATGAAAACGAAGAAAAGAAGTTCAAGATAGATAATAAAGCTAAACAACCCTCCTTTAGAAAAGTGATTCACACAATTGGGAATAATATCAAACGTAAAAAACCTCTCAATTTAGAAAAAGCAATTAAAATAGCAATATCATCTGCCAAGAAAACAGTTCGAAAAAACATTAAAAGAATTAAGACGCCAAGAGTTATTGCCATACCAAAAACTGGAGGAGCAATTCCTTTCCTTATTCCTCTGTTTGCTGGACTTTCAGCACTTGGAGCTTTAACGGGTGGAGCTGCAGGAGTAGCAAAAGCTGTCAGCGATATCAGCATTGCTAAAAAAGATCTAGAGGAGAAAAAACGTCATAACGAGAAAATGGAATCAATTGCAGTCGGACAAGGCTTACACCTTAAACCTTATAGAAAGGGGCTTGGACTTTATTTAAATCCAAAGTCAAAAAACTCCTAAGTTCGCTACCCAATCGTGCATTAAATGAAATAGATTTGAGAAATTTTGCAAAGAATTTAATTCCGAATTTTCGAGGAGTTTTCATGCGCGATAATTTACCAAAAACTAAACCGAAGAAAAATGAATCTGGGATTGTAAATCTTGATTCCTCAATTGGTCCTGGAACGCACTGGGTAGCGTATTATAAAGAAGGCAGTAAAATTGAATATTTTGATAGCTTTGGAAATTTACAGCCTCCTAATGAAATTATTAACTATTTGGGTGACAAAATTAACTATAATTATACTAAATATCAAGATTACGACTCTTTTAATTGTGGTCATTTATGTTTAAGATTTTTATATGATTGTTTATTTTCAAATAAATAAAGAGTTTTCTTTAAAAATGGTTTCATTGTATTTTTTATAAGCATGACGTTGACACTTACGCTAAGCGGAAGAACTTCCCATCTATTAGCTGAATATTTTCCACCTTTGAACCTGAATCAAGACTACGTTTGCGGATTGATTGATTTTCAAACGTACAACTCCATTCCGAATGTAGATGAAAGGAACAATTTGTTTCATATAGGAGAATATGAAATTGAAATCCCAACTGGGTCTTATGAAATTGATAACATTGCAAAATTTATTTCCGAAGAATTATTATCACGAAATTCTACAGCTATTGTTCAAATAGAGGCAAATAATAATACTATGGTATCTGAAATCCGGAGCAACGAAAAAATATATTTCAATAAGGATAGAACTATTGGAAAATTACTTGGTTTCAGTAAATGTGTTCTTGACCCCGGTGTGGTACATTTGTCGGATTTACCTGTTGATATAAATAAGGTGAATGTAATACGAGTTGAGTGTAATATCATTACTGGTTCTTATTTTAATAATACTCCTGTGCATACTTTACATGAATTTTCTCCAGAAACAGGAGCAGGGTATAAAATCATAGAAGTCCCGAAAAATGTCATCTATTTACCTGTGAACGTCAACCGAATAAGCAGTCTAACATTAAAACTCGTGGATCAAGACGGTGACTTGATAAATTTCAGAGGAGAAAGAATAACTGTACGACTGCATTTAACTCCAAAATCACAATAATGTTAATCTATAATAGTAATTATAAAATAGATACGAAAAGAAACCATCCATTTAGTTCTATTAGAACAGCACCACCGTCAAGACCAAAACTATCATCTGAAAATAAGACCTACCTTCTTACATTAGGATTTAAACTAAAGTAAAAACAATATGAACGAAATATTAAACATTACCCATGGACCTAACTATGATAATAGCATATCTAAGTTTGAGTACCATAGTTACTCGCCATTTCTTCAGTCATTCAATCCAAGTGATGAAATACGTATCCCTATACAACAACAGGATTTGTGCATTTTACCCAGTGAAAGCTACATTTATATAGAAGGAGGTCTAACAAAATCAGATGGAAAGCCTTCTTCTACGGGAAAATTATCTAATAATGCGATGGCATTTCTTTTTGAAGAAATACATTATGAACTCAACGGAGTGGACATTGAGAACAATAAAAATGTTGGCATCACAACATCAATGAAAAATTATATATCATTGAATGAGAATGAAAGTAAAAGCTTAGAAAATGCTTCATGGACCGGAAACTCCAGCATTACACCTGCATCGGGTACTTTTAATTTTTGTGTACCACTAAAGAATCTGTTGGGATTTGCTGAAGACTATAAAAGGATTATAGTAAACGCAAGACATGAATTGGTTCTAATTCGTACTCGAAGTAATGAGAATGCTTATTATACTACAGAAAACGAGGAAATAAAACTATCAATTTTCAAATTGCAATGGAGAGTTCCGCATATTACCTTATCCGATTCAAACAAGATTACATTATTGAAACAAATACAATTAAATCCAATTCAAATTCATTTTCGAACTTGGGAAATGTACGAATATCCAACACTTCCAACTAACACTGATCATGTATGGACAGTTAAGACTTCAACTCAACTTGAGAAACCGAGATATGTTATTATTGCTCTACAAACGAATAGAAAAAATCAAAAGGATAAGGATGTAAGCAAATTTGACCACTGTGAAGTTAGCAATGTAAAGGTACATTTAAACTCTGAATCGTACCCTCGTGAAGATTTAAATCTTAAATATAAACTAGACCAGTATGCCATTCTCTATGAAATGTACAGTAAATTTCAATACTCATACTATCAAAAACGCTCACAACCACTTTTATCACGACAAAACTTCAAGGATATCGCCCCAATAATGGTGGTTGATTGTTCCCGTCAAAATGAATCAATTAAAACAGGACCAGTGGATGTAAAAATTGAACTTAAAACAACACTTCCAGTTCCACCTTTAACAACTATGTATTGCCTTATTCTTCATGACCGTGTAATAGAATATAATCCAGTTACTGGAGAAGTTAACAAACTTACTTAAATTGACTGTCATGGTGTGTAAACTAATACGTAATCAAATAAAAAAAAAATCATTGTATCTAACAATATTTTAACCTATCCGGTTCATGCTCAATGATTTTGTTAAAACCAATACTCACCATGTAACCATTCCAAATAAATAAACACATAAACAATATTGTACTTCTAGTTCTTTTTATTTAATTCGTTTTTTACATTTTTTATTGTTATATTTTTCAAATAAATATCAGAAAATGAGGGTAAGAATGCCGTGGGACTATTTTGACGATAAAATCCGAAGGGTAGGGAGCTATGGTTAGAGAGAAAGTGACGTTTTTCCGATCTGGGTGTATAGGTTTTACATTGTGTCTTTGTTATCACTTGATGATCTTTTGTTCTGCAAATATTGTCAGAAATAATCTGAATGTGATTATTGCCATCAGAGTTAAGAACTGCTTCTTTGATTGTTTCAAAATTTATTTTCTTTGATGCAGAGTAATTCAAACATATTCCCTTTACCTTGCAAATAACTTCTTCTGTGTTGTTTTTTCCACTGAACACTTTGTAGGCATAATTCTTTGGTCCTCCGCTTACAAATTCTGTAATGAAACTTCCTTCGCCGAAGCATTCTAGTTCGTCAGTCATATCTCCAATCATGTTGCCAGTTTCAGGATCACTATCCCCTTCTCTGCTTACGAATATTACGGAATCCGTATCGTAGTACAACACTCGTTTACCTAATTGTTCCAAATATTCGTAGAGCTTTAAGCGCGCTTGTGTAGTCGTATATGCTGCAATGCAGACATTAGCTGTGTTCAGTAGCTTAGCAGATTCTTCTTTATATTGATAGTTCAATATTAAATTTGTTTCATTAACAGGAAATATTGAACAGACGTTCACTGAAGGATTTGTTATTATTTCATACAATTCAGCCGGATTATTTATAATGGATGTTTGGGGTTGGTTTTCTCTTTGACCAAATTTACCCCAAAATGAATTAAGAATAAGTTTTGCCAAAGATCTTTTACCTTCATTTTTAATTATTTCCGAATAATCAAGCTCGATATTTTCAATTTTGAGGAAATTAGAAATATAGTTAGCCTTATCTTCTTCCGTTATACAAGCTGCAGGCCACCCCGACGCTTCTTGTTTAATTTTTAAAAATTTATCCATCATAGCGTCAAATAAGCCTCTTGAATTTGTATCTTTATCGTACTGTATGGTATCATATTCCCATATTTCGTAAATTGTAAGAATTGTATAACCTGTCTTAATGGCTTTAACAACTTCTTCAATTACCCATGTTCCACATAAAGCTCTTTCACTATCAGAATGAGAACAAATATCATCACTACACACTTTATCGCTGCAAGATCTGCACAAGGTAAACATCAATTTGTTATTTTGTTTGATAGGAAGAACAGGATGAAATAGTTGATCCGGAGGTAATATTTTGCACTTGATTAAACCACTGATTTTTTCAAGTTTTAAATTTGAACATTCGGCAGAATCTGTGTGTATTTTTGGGTGTCCAATGGGAAATTTTCCATATTTACACACCCAAGGATATAAGGAACAAACATCAATATATTTTATTTGTTCTCCTTCCGTGCATTGATAGTAGCTAGATGTGTTACCGGTTCGTCCACCATAAAAAGCTTCACGAGGATCGAGCGGAGATTTTTCAACGAGATGATGTGTTCTTAAAAATTCTAGGTCCGTGTCCTTAAATAGAGATAACCTATTTTTAAAATGGCATTCCCATTCTTCGATGACATCATACTTGAATGACTTTAAACGAGCTGTTTTTGCTAACGTCCTTTCAAACCTTCGATTTAAAGTATCAAATTTATCAACAGTGAGAGGTTCATTCCTATTATATTTTTGACATTCAGGATGACCATGGTAATAACACCCATAAAATTCAAATATTTGCTTGGTTTCCTCGCAAAATCCATCAACTTTGACTCCGGCAACAACTGCTTCTTTTCCGTTTGAAGAATGCTTAATTTTAATACGTCTTTGTTTTGCCTCCCAAATTAACCATTGAATTGCTACCTTCGATTGGTTGTCGACGTTTCTGTAACCGTTTTTCGGTATAATTCCAATTGTATTTTCAACAAGGAAGTTTCGTCGGAATACTAGATTGCATGCAGATGCAATCGTAGTAGACTCCAAGAATGGTTCAACATTACATTGAAGAAGAAACAAATTTCTAAATTTAAGACAAGTATCAGTTAAAATTTTTACATCACTGACACAGTAGTCCACAAGATCACGTTCCATTATGAAGTTATCATCTTTATGTTCTTCATACCATTTAAAGAAAACTTCACGTTCAGCTGTTTTCATTGAGTCAGGTCCGTAATATTTATGATGAGGTAATTTTCCATGGTATGTAGCATTTTCTGTCGTGTTGAAAAAGTGAGGGAAATAACCTTTCTTCAACGTTGACGATAAATCAAAAGCCTTTGGTAATTTCGATAATGCCATTGGAAAATAATTGAGGGAATCTATAAATTTTACATTTCCAACTTGCATCAAAATTATTTTTGTTCCACGCATAATCAACTGTGGCTTCAGGCTTGTTTTTTCCAAAATATAATTCAATATGAATTGGTGATCATACGCCTGCCCGTTGTGAGCAATTACGATAACTGTTTTGAACACTTGGCGAATCTTTAAAATATAGTTCAAAAAGTTAGGCACCACATCTTTGGTTTCTATATTATTTCTATGACTGCACTGCTGACAAAAATGCAGATTATCAATGTCAATACATAAGCTGCATCTTTTCTGAAAAACACATAAATTTGGCGTATGTATTTTGTACGAAGAGTCATCAGATTCTTTTTCTTGTCGACTCTCGAAGTCGTAGAAAATATAAAGACATTTTTCAAAATTTGGGTTACTCGTATTTGGCATCATAAAGCATTGGTGATTTTGCGGTACGTATATCTTACACGTATGACAAAAGTATTCCCCACACACATGATCTCTTTTACCCGTAGTTTTAAGGCAATTTACACATCTTTTGACTTCATCACACATAGCTGGTTGTCCTGAACTTGAAGATTTGTGATTGTCAAAACATATTTTGCCTCGGAAATAACGATTACATTCTCTACAAAGAATCTCGTTAGCAGTAGTCTTACAAGCTGGTGTTTTTTCACATTGTGGACAAGATTTAATACATCTGTGTTCTTTTTTATTTTCATACGGTTTATGGCATACCTCGCAATAGTAACTGCAACAGAACGCTGCTGTTAACGAAACTATTACATTGAAATGATTTTTGTAATGAAGCAAATTTATTCTTTTTTTGATTGATTCATCTGTTGTTTTGCCTTCGAATATTACTGTTCTTCCTTTCGTTGCATATTCATAAACCGTAATTATATAATCTTTCAGATATCTTTGGAATTCTTTTAATTCTTCCAAGCCACAACCATCCAATGGCACAACAATATTAGCATTACTAATCAATAGATCCGCTCTTATTTTTTGTTGTTTTCCCACATCATTTCGTAGTTTGTTGGCATCTGAAGATTTGTCCGCATATGCTACTGCTACTACTAGGGCTCGAGGTAAGCACAAGTTATCATTGTTTTTGATGGTTATGATTCCTCGTCTTTTAAGACATTCTTCATCATATGAATTGTAGTATGATATTGAACGGCGAGGATCCCCTCTACCTGTCGGTAATTTTACGGAAGTAACTGTTAATTCAAAAGTATCTGTGCAGAATCCTTCTGAGTTACTTTGAAAAATTTTAAGCATCATTTCCCATAAATCTTCAATTTTAAATTCTGATGCGTTCTTAAAATTTATCCATCCACTTCCTCTCTCCTTAGAAAATCCTTTTCCATCAAACGTCACTCCAACCTTATCCATAGCTCCCACACCCTGAAAAGCAAATTTAAGAGCTTCTTCAACAGCATTTCTTACCCATGTTGTCGGCTCTGCTCCTTTGGGGATAGGACTGATCCTAAATTCTATTTTGCGAGCCATAAGGTTGAACCGCTTCACTTTCGTCTCGGTGGATGAAACTACTTCATATCGCTATTAAACAACATTAAAATTACTTATATTTTCTTTTTTTTTCTTATTTATCAAATTTTATATTTACCTTTTCTTCAGCGGGTGGAAGAAATTCAATTTTTGGTTGTCTTGATGCTTCAGAAACTTTCAAGAAATACCCTGAGAACAGAGCTATTTCTTCGTCTGAAAGTTCATTGAACTTAGAAGGTAGAAATACCTTAAAACTCTCCATTTCCAGGACAATTTTCGCACCGTATATTGTACGAATTCTTTCACCATTTTTAATTAAATAAGTATCCGGATTAATTTCACTTAAACTTTTTATTGGTTTAACCATACCCAAGTTATTCAGTTTATTCAAGAACTGGGAATTCATTTTGATTTTTATTTTTAAATTTTTTTGAAACGATCACTGCAAAGTTCACAATCAAACTAACCAATTCTTAAATTTTAAATAAACTTTTGAGAAAAGGAAAATACTGCACCATTTCAATCATTCATTAAAAAGCAAGAGTGGAAGAGATGTTTTTCGATAAAAAAAAAACATTAAAATGCTTGCAATCCTACTTTGTCATTTTATGATTTCATGGCAATCAAACAAAATCAACATTGTCTTAAGTTATTGCCACCATAAAAATATCTCATAACAAATCCCCCTAAAAAAATATTAGAACAAATCTAATCTTATCGATTCAGGGCAGCGAGTGGCTAGGGCTAGCGTGTAATTGAATTTTAAGTGTCATTTGTTTATAGTTTACTTTAGAAGATCAAAACTCATTCTCATTCGAGAGAAACGCACTCCCCATCCCCATTTCTTTTTTTTTAACAGTCGATCGTTATGACAATAGCTATGGTGACGACGACGATGACCATGACGATCATGACGACGAACACGACGACAACCACCACCACGGCACATGCTGTACCGCACAACCATACCACATAAACGACGACGACGACGACGCGACCGACCGACCGACGGCAGCAACCACCACCAAACACATTACCCACACCCCACCACAATCATCACGATCCATCCAACGCACATTCTCCAAATATCCAAAACTACTTCACACACATCTTCTTTAAACTAACTCTCTCCCTCGCGACCGACCGACCGACCGACCGACGGTAGCAACCACCACAATCATCACCATCCATCCACAGCACATTCTCCAAATATCCAAAACTACTTCACACACATCTTCTTTAAACTATCCCGACCGACCGACGCACGGTAGCAACCACCACAATCATCACCATCCATCCACCGCACATTCTCTAAATATCCAAATATCCAGAGAGCCCGCGCCGCCGCCGCCGCCTCTTCCTCACTTCTATTCAAATCCAATAAAACATTTACCATCCTCAACATCACAAACCAACCCTTCATCATCATCACTTACGCATGCGGCGCCAAGGCGTGCGCCAAACAATACATCAAACACAATACCGCACCAATTAAAAACACATTAAAAACTATTCAAAACAAAAACCATTAAAAAAGCCATAAAAAAAATTCCCATGCTGAACTGCCTGGTATTCTACTAATGTTTCTTCAGTATCCCAAACAACACGGTGCAGTAAATATCCACCATCAATAATGTACGTCGCATTATCGTTGTTAATATCAATGTTTACTTTTTCGAAACAACCGTAAATGGCAGACTTCTGTGTTTTACGCATCCCGATATCATCAAACAACGATAAAGGGTACGGAGCTAATTCATATTCGAAATATTTTTCAATTTCATCCTGAAATGCTGCAGTAATACTCATGCGCTGGAACAATAATACAGGGTCAACAGGTATTTTTTCTTCATGAACTTTAATCGTGCTACTCATAGCTAAGAGAGGAACAACTTTATCGGCACGTTTTAATTTAATATCATGAAATGTCAGTCCTATTATTTTTGCCATGGAAGCAAGTCCAACTTCACGAGCTTTATAACAGTTGATTTTATCATCACCAACGACACCACTAGCGATCGATACAATTTGGTTAACCTCTGGAAAAGGATTATGTATTGAGAACCATTCCAAAAGTTTTCGTAAGTCTTTAGCATCTTTTTTTACTCGTGAATCACTTGCATCAACATGCTGTTCGGTCGTATCCATCCTAACATTAGCCAGATCTTCTAATTTTTCACAAACTGTATTCATTGCATGCATACTATAAACCCATTTACTTATGACACTCTGTTTTGTGCTTCTTCCTCGAGCAATACCTCCATTTGTCTTCATAGCTTTCATCATAGACTGCTCAATTACCATGTCCGTTGAAGTGCCACAGCTTGATCCTGGTACCTGATATTCTCAGAATAATACTCATGAGTATTTTATATTTTAAATGTAACTTAAAATCACCGACAGAAACATATTCTTACTTACATTACAGCTACAGAAAGTATATGGGTGAGGTACTTAGGCATATTATGACGCTCGCAATTTTTTGCATCGTTATATCTCAGAAGCGGTGGCTTTTAGGGAAAAAATTATTGATACCTTTTTTATAGGAAATTCCCTGATCTACAAATTATGTCTGGGATAATTTTGCGATAAAACTTACCGTTTTCAAGAAAATCGCGAAAAACTCATTTTTTGGACCTTATTACCCCGCTAAAATTTTTTCCTTACATGGGATCGGTTGGGACTTTTAAGACAATGTTTATAATTATAATTTAAACAATTTTAAGAATTTTCAGCTTCCCCTGAATTTGTCGTGGGTCAAATGTCTAAATTGACCGGACTACTTGTAATTTTTCTATTTCATTGTTTAACAGCATTATATCTGTATTGATTTGTAATGATAATATGCTTTTAGCTAGATTTTCTTGTTTTATTTCTGTGGAATTAATAAAGTTTCTTAATATATACTGGTGTTTGTTTATACGGTCTGCCATTGTTTCTAATTCTGTTTGGAATTGCGTATTTATACCTATTTGTTTATTTAGTTCTGTCATAGCATTCATATTGTTTTCTTCAATTATTTTTAAATGATTCTCAATCTCTAATCTTTCATCATTATCCATCACTCCAAAAAGAAAATGGAGTGCGTTACCTCCCATGTGTTCATGTTCATTGAGGGTGCGAGATGCATAGCATAATGGGTGATTTGATTGTGAAAGGACTGATCCGATTGCATAATTTGATGCATCGGTTGTTAACACGAATTCCTTTGTATAATCAGGATATTTTAAAACGGGGTCATTAGAAATGAGCAATTTAAGTTCTTCAAAAGCTGTTATATATTCTGGGTCTTTAATATTTATCTTTGCTTCTTTCTTGAGATATTTGGTCATAGGTACTGCTACCTTTGAATAATCTTTAATAAATTTCCTGTAATAGCCTGTTAGACCTAGAAAAGATTTTATTTGTTTTGTTGTACCAGGAATAGGTATTTTTTCAATTGTTCTTATTTTTTCTGGATTTGGCTTAATTCCGTTTGTAGTAATAACGTGCCCTAAATATTCGGTTTCCTTGCTAAAAAATTTACATTTATCTATTTGTATTTTTAAATTGTGATTGTTAAGTTTTTTAAATGCTTTGTTAATTGAGCAAATATGTTCCTCTAATGATGTACTAAATATGAGAATGTCATCTAATTAGACCACACATATTTTTCCTACAAGTCCTTCTAATACGTGATTAATCATTCGCTGAAAAGTTGCGGGGGCATTTTTTAGTCCAAATGGCATCCGATTAAATTCGTAATGACCGTTTGCTGTTGAGAAAGCTGTTTTATACCTATCTTTAGGATTCACCAATATCTGATGGAAACCTTTCGCTAAATCTAATGTGGTAAAATATTGGGATCTTCCCAATTTATTATAAAAATGTCTTCAATGTTTGGAATAGGAAACTTGTCTTCCACGGTTACTTCGTTAAGTTTTCTATAATCTATAACAATTCGCCATTTCTTAAGTCCTGAATTGTCTATCTTTTTGGGTACAACCCAGATAGGAGCATTATATGGACTGTTGCTTTCTTTTATTATGCCTTGATCTAACATTTCGATTATTTGTTTATCGACTTCTTTTGTATGTACTTCTGGATATCTATATAGTCGTGAATATATTGGTTTATCACTTTTAGTTTCAATGTTATGTGTTACTTCTTTTACGTTAGTTAAGATATCTCCTTCGCTATAGAATAATTGTTTATTATTTTTTAATATTTGATTCAGAGCTTTCTTTTCTTCTTTGTTCATATAATGTTCAGTTAATTTATCAGTTAAATCTTGTAAAGCTACATCAATATCACATAAATCTATTTGTGTATTTGATAATTCCTGAATGTATCTATCTAAAGGGTATTCCTTTGGTTTTGTCATTAATGGGATAATAGTATTTTTAATTTTCAAGGTATGTGTATGATATGATATTTCAGCTTCTAATGGTATAAGGATATTATTTCCTAAAATTCCGTCAAACGAACTGTTTGTAATTGGTGTAATTAAAAATTCCATGGTTTATTCTTTTTTATTAAATTCGATTGGTAATGGTAAAATTATTTTTGAATTTATTTGATTTTCATTATATAATGCTTTAATTATAACTGGTTTGTCTAATTTACTTTCATAATGTCTTGGAAATATATCTTCTTTTAAAATAGATGTAGCTGCTCCTGTGTCTACTAAAAATCTAAGTTTTTTATTAAGAATATGAACATCTATGCAGGGTAATGGTCTGTTGAGGCAGGTGTTTGAAAATTTGCTGTATTTTGAGTAAGGTGATCTATTTCCATTGGTTCTAGATCATTTTTTTTATTTTGTGTAGCAAATGAATTATGATTATTATTAGAATAACTTCCTCTTCTATTTGGTTGCCTATAATTTGGTTCATTTTGGTTTCTATAGTTTTGATTATTGTTTCTATACAAGTTTTGACCTTTATTATTGAAATTCCTATAGTTATTTGAATTTCCTGATTCGTTTTTATAATTTCTATCAAGTCTTTGATTTGTATTTTAATTATTATATTTTTTATAGTTTTTGTCGTTAAAATTATTATTGTTATTTCCAGTTCTACAGTTTCGAGTATTTCTATCATTATAATTATTTTCTTCTTTTGTCCAATGACAAGATTCTAATTTATAAAAAGCTTCACTTAAAGTTTTTATTTCATGATTAATAATAATCGAACTAGCATTTGGTGGAATCTTTTCACAAAATTTAGCTAATAATGACGCTTCATTATTGCTACAATTATATTCTATCGGTTTATCTTCCGATAGATAAAATTTATTGTTTAATCTGCAGAGAATGTCTGCATATGAATTATATAGCTGAGTTATATTTTTAGTATAAACTTTGTCAGCTAGTTCCTTTAATTTCAAAAAGGACTCTTTTTCACCAAAATTTCTGACTTATAAGTTTTTGCCAGTTATTTGGGTCACCACCCCGTAATACTACTTCTAATGCACTATCTGTGATTTTGGATTTAATTTCATTTACTATAAATTCCTTTGCTGCTTCATTATATAAATTTACAACACTCATTATGAAATCTACCTTTTTTATAAATATAATAATATTACATGATTTACTATTAAAATTTGGTAATTTCTTTACTAATTTTAAGGGGTCGATATTTATTGTAGCCATTTTTACCTTATTTTCAATTTTTTCTTCTGCTTGCTCAATTTCTTTTGATTGCTGGATTGCTGCAGGATCTGTTGATTTTGAAGTTTTTTCTTCCTCGGTATTATATGTTAACGCAGCTGGTTTGTTGTATGGTGTATATTTCTTCATTTATCGAACACGTTGGGGCTTTCGACTTGGATAATTTTGCCACGTACAGTTGTTCTTCCTTCTTTTTATTAATTTACACTTTTTAAAGTAATGTCATATATATATTTTTTTTTTTTTAGTAGCACTTTTAACTTTTTATTTGTCTTTAATTTTATTTTGTTGAAGTTGTTTTCTTCTCAACTTTTGCTGAATTGATCTAATATGTTCCTGGAAATCAGCTGTTGCTTCATCGTCTATCCAACTTTGTGAGTTTACTTCTATATGTGGTTCCTTTACTTGCGGGGCCTCTGCTCCCTTTTGAAGATTTATTTTTTCTGGTTGCATTAAGTAGCACTTTTTGTTAATTTTAATTTAACGCTGAGTTCACTTTCTGTATGCTTCCTTTTGAAGATTTCCTTCTGGTTGCATTTAATGTTTTATTTAATTGTTTTATTAGTCAAGCATTCTCTCTACGAGACCTTGTAAAATTGTCCTTTCGGATCTTGATTTACGATGCTTTTCACTGAACAAAATATATATTTTTATTTTTCACTGTCCTATAGCACCATTTAGTAATTTTACTTTACCGGTACTAACTATTTTATTTAGTTTTAGGACGATCCCGAATTAAACTTTTAATAAAGTAAGATTCATTATATTTTGATCTTTCGAGATCCTACCGACTGCGCCAATTTCGTTTCCGATTCTTTATTTGAATAAAAAGATATATTTTTGTGATCGCAGAAGATCACAATCAACAATTAAATAAAACGCATTCATGTATTTTAAACTTAATATTATTTATTAAATCAAAGCTTCAGATCCCTTACCACTGGTAAGGGGAAATCTTAGGCTATACGTAGAATGACAAACTGTGAACTGAACTTGAATTGATCGATGAAACCCTTTTTATACTTATAAAATGTTTACTAAGCAAATCTATCTTCGACTGAAGATCGTTTGCTTTCCTTTGTCTTTTAAAATTGCTGACACAAGAATTCTTTTAGAATTATTTAAGATGCTTTGGGCACACAAGTTACTGAAGGCAAAAAGTGCTGATATGATATTTATAATATCGGATATCATCATCCGCTATGAGATGAAATTATGAATCAATGTGTGAGCATTACATTTTGTTTATATAAAGATACTTTGTATATTTCTTCATTATTATAGGGTGTTTAATAATTTTACAAAGTTATGTGAGGGTGTTCTTATAATGTAACCACCTATTATAGAGCTTATATGCGATCTGCTTAGAGAGAGCAAGCACCTTGAACGTTTTAAATCCAGTGTTGGCCAGATGTTTTTTGTGACTTGACACGTGGTGATGTTGTTCCACCTGGTGCCTGCCCTCCTCACAGCGTCTTGCATTAGCATTAGTTTACAAGTAGCGATTGGTATGCCAGTACGTGCCAAACGTGGTAGGATGGGCTGGCGAGTTCATCTGCCTTACAGTTACCTGGAATGTCTCTATGGCCCGGCACCCAGCAAAGGTGAATATTAAACTGTTGTGCCATCTCCATTAAAGATGATCGACAGTTATGGACTGTTATAGAGTTTGTAGAGACAGAGTCCAGAGATTTGATAGCGGCCTGACTGTCTGAGAAAATACGGATATCAGATGTTGATATCACGTTTTCTTTAAGCCAGGACAAGACTTCTTTATCCCCAAAAGTTCCACCTGGAACACGCTACAATGATTGGGAAGGCGGAAAGAGAGACTTAATTAAAGTCGTTCGGAGTACACACCTCCACCAACCCCTTCTTTTGTTTTCGACTCATCTGTATAGAAATGGATTGACTCATCTTCCAGGAATGTCCTGTCCTCCCAAAAAGATCTGGGAGGTATAGATATCTGGAAATTTCTGTCGAATTCCAGTTGGGGGATCGTGTAGTCTGTGTGCTTTGGAATTGATTCTAAATAACTAAGAATTATGAAGTGGCCAATGTTGTTGTTAGTCCACTTCGACGAAGCTTTGAGGCGAATAGCAGAACTTGCAGCTATTTGTTTACTAAATATGTCAAGAGGTGTTAGGTAGAGTAAGGTGTACAGTGCCGCAGATGGGGTCGTGCGAAGCGATCCGCTTATATACATAGGCAAGCTGAACGTTGAACTTTATTTAATTTATCCCGGTTTATACCTTTCTCTAAAGCAGTCCACCATACTGCCACACCGTACATTAAAATCGGTCTGATTACCGATGTGTATAGCCAATGCGTGATTCGGGGTTGTAAGCCCCATTTATTACCAATGGCTTTTTTGCAAGAAAAGAGAGCTACAGTAGCTTTTTTGACTCTTTCCTATACGTTGCGTTTCCAATTTAGTTTTTTATCTAAGACAAGACCCAGGTATTTAGCCTCGTCTGAGAATTATAATTGGATTCCTTTAATATGGGGAGGGTTGACAAATGGAATTTTGTATTTCCTCGAAAATAAGACTAAATCAGTTTTGTCTGGGTTAACGCCCAGTCCACACCGATCAGCCCAAATTATTAGTCTGTCTAAGGCATTTTGTAAGAGTTCTTTTAAGGTGTTAAGATGCTTTCCTGAAACTGCTATAGCAACGTCGTCCGCATCGGCTATCACTCTGAAACCCTCCGCATCCAGACTAGTTAGGTTTTTATTCACCACTAGGTTCCAGAGGAGAGGGGATAGAACACCACCTTGCGGTGTCCCTCTACTAACGAATCGTCTGCCAGAAGAGTTGCCCAGTTTTGAGTTAATTATTCTGCTAGTAAGCATTAAATGAATTAACTCCCGAAGCGAACTCTCTACATTTAGAGATGTTAGTACAGATGTGATTGCAGATGTGTCCACGTTGTTAAAGGCAAGGAAAAGGATATGCATCGGTCTTTGTCACCCTGTTGAGTTTTCTGGAATCTACGCATAATCGGTTTTTCCTTGGCTTACGGACCAAAACCACAGGGGAACTCCATGCGCTCTCGCTCTCCTCTATGACATCTTATGCCAACATCCTGTCTAATTCTTTTGGATTGCCGGTGACACGGGATAATTTCGTTGATTTATTGGCTCGGTTTCACCTGTCAGTATAATATGTTGCTCAAGTGTTGTTCGTCCAAGTCCTTCTTTGTCAAAAGACGGGAACAAACGGATAACATTTTAAATCTTTGAAGATTGAACTGGTGATAATTCATGAGCATCTTTGTCGGGTACACGTAGTAAAGAGGGACATAGCTCAGAGCAGATTTGAGGTGCTAACCCAAAAAGTTTCCAAGAGTTCATACCTAAATACAATGTAATTTGGAACTAGATACATTTTCATTTCCTTAACTACATCTTTGTCCTCTATCTTTGTGGTTAATTCACCAACTATCTTTTGTGACTGTCCACAGGCTGTTTTTACGTCAGAGATACATTTTTTGTAAGGAATGTTGAGATCTTTTAGCAATTGTAGACATCCTGATCCAATACATGAGATGCTTGCACCACTGTCGAAAAGACCAAGTATTTTTGTTGCCAAAAATCGTTACAGTGGCATATGGTCTAGGGTCATTGGTATCGTCAATTGTCGTAGCAGAAATTTCGCGATGAATTCTCTTTTTCATAATATTTACATTTTTGTTTTTCTCAAAGTGTTCCCTTGACCATGTGTGAGTGCTTTTTGTTTTAAATTATATTTCTATATCATTTTCCCCTACTTTCTTTGTTCGATTAAACTGATCCCAAATTTTGGTTTTATTTCAATACATTTTTGTCATTCAAATTTTAAGCCTTTGGGTATGAAAAACAAAAATATATTAGATAGTTAGATTTGCTGCAGTGGTTGTTCTAGTTTTAAGTAGTTTGTAGATAGAATAGGTAGTTTAAGTTAGCTTTAAGTTTTATGTTAAGGACCTTATTTTAAGAAGTTTTAAGTAAAAATAAAAAAGGATATTGATATTAGTTTTTTTCAAATTTTCTAATAAATACAAAACCAAATAAAATTTAATTGAAATTAAATAGATCTTAGGGCCGAAAGGCATTAGTATTAAGTTTTATAGTTGAACTTAGACTTAGAGTGTCCGTATGGGACCAGTAAGTTAGTTGTAAGTTATGGTTAATTAGGCTAGTTTTATGAATTTTTGTCTAGCTTTAAGATAGGTTTAAGATTGAAGTAATAAAAATGAATTTAAAAAAAAAGGGGTCAGATAGCAAGAGCGTGATTTAACTGAGACTCCTGTTGAAACACCTAGGTACGAGTCCCGCCCCCGTGATTATTTCTTATATTTTTTTATTTTTTTTATTTAAATATATTTTTATTTTTTTATATTATTTATTTCATTTAACACTTCTTTCCAAAATATGGGTTCTGACAATAATCCTTAATTTGCCTGTTTTGGACCCTGTGGTAATCTTTACCATGCAAAATGCGTTGGTTCAACGAATGCATTTATCGAAAAAAAAAACCAACTCGAAATTTACTTACTGGTACTATCATGACTGCCGTAAGCTCTCTGTATCCCAACTAGCTTTTAAAATATCTTCTTTTAAGGCTGAGATTTTAAAACTTTCTAAAGATTTTGAAGTGTTACTGAATTCATTTAATACTGCAGTTTGCAAATTAAATGCATATTCTGCAACCAACATCATGGTTGGTAGTTCCACTTCGACTGATGATTTAGCTAAGCCCAAAATTCCTTCTACTTTCTCTTCTGCAAGTGAAGATATTCTCGCGCAATCAGGTTCTGGTGTTAATAACGCAGAAAGTGTACCTGATAAACAAAAGAAAAAGTCTAAAAAAAGGAGTCGAGAAAGTCGAGTACACACCTCCACCAACCCCTTCTTTTGTTTTCGACTCATCTGTATAGAAATGGATTGACTCATCTTCCAGGAATGTCCTGTCCTCCCAAAAAGATCTGGGAGGTATAGATATCTGGAAATTTCTGTCGAATTCCAGTTGGGGGATGGTGTAGTCTGTGTGCTTTGGAATTGATTCTAAATAACTAAGAATTATGAAGTGGCCAATGTTGTTGTTAGTCCACTTCGACGAAGCTTTGAGGCGAATAGCAGAACTTGCAGCTATTTGTTTGCTAAATATGTCAAGAGGTGTTAGGTAGAGTAAGGTGTCCAGTGCCGCAGATGGGGTCGTGCGAAGCGATCCGCTTATATACATAGGCAAGCTAAACGTTGAACTTTATTTAATTTATCCCGGTTTATACCTTTCTCTAAAGCAGTCCACCATACTGCCACACCGTACATTAAAATCGGTCTGATCACCGATGTGTATAGCCAATGCGTGATTCGGGGTTGTAAGCCCCATTTATTACCAATGGCTTTTTTGCAAGAAAAGAGAGCTACAGTAGCTTTTTTGACTCTTTCCTATACGTTGCGTTTCCAATTTAGTTTTTTATCTAATACAAGACCCAGGTATTTAGCCTCGTCTGAGAATTATAATTGGATTCCTTTAATATGGGGAGGGTTGACAAATGGAATTTTGTATTTCCTCGAAAATAAGACTAAATCAGTTTTGTCTGGGTTAACGCCCAGTCCACACCGATCAGCCCAAAGTATTAGTCTGTCTAAGGCATTTTGTAAGAGTTCTTTTAAGGTGTTAAGATGCTTTCCTGAAACTGCTATAGCAACGTCGTCCGCATCGGCTATCACTCTGAAACCCTCCGCATCCAGACTAGTTAGGTTTTCATTCACCACTAGGTTCCAGAGGAGAGGGGATAGAACACCACCTTGCGGTGTCCCTCTACTAACGAATCGTCTGCCAGAAGAGTTGCCCAGTTTTGAGTTAATTATTCTGCTAGTAAGCATTAAATGAATTAACTCCCGAAGCGAACTCTCTACATTTAGAGATGTTAGTACAGATGTGATTGCAGATGTGTCCACGTTGTTAAAGGCAAGGAAAAGGATAGGCATCGGTCTTTGTCACCCTGTTGAGTTTTCTGGAATCTACGCATAATCGGTTTTTCCTTGGCTTACGGACCAAAACCACAGGGGAACTCCATGCGCTCTCGCTCTCCTCTATGACATCTTATGCCAACATCCTGTCTAATTCTTTTGGATTGCCGGTGACACGGGATAATTTCGTTGATTTATTGGCTCGGTTTCACCTGTCAGTATAATATGTTGCTCAAGTGTTGTTCGTCCAAGTCCTTCTTTGTCAAAAGACGGGAACAAACGGATAACATTTTAAATCTTTGAAGATTGAACTGGTGATAATTCATGAGCATCTTTGTCGGGTACACGTAGTAAAGAGGGACATAGCTCAGAGCAGATTTGAGGTGCTAACCCAAAAAGTTTCCAAGAGTTCATACCTAAATACAATGTAATTTGGAACTAGATACATTTTCATTTCCTTAACTACATCTTTGTCCTCTATCTTTGTGGTTAATTCACCAACTATCTTTTGTGACTGTCCACAGGCTGTTTTTACGTCAGAGATACATTTTTTGTAAGGAATGTTGAGATCTTTTAGCAATTGTAGACATCCTGATCCAATACATGAGATGCTTGCACCACTGTCGAAAAGACCAAGTATTTTTGTTGCCAAAAATCGTTACAGTGGCATATGGTCTAGGGTCATTGGTATCGTCAATTGTCGTAGCAGAAATTTCGCGATGAATTCTCTTTTTCATAATATTTACATTTTTGTTTTTCTCAAAGTGTTCCCTTGACCATGTGTGAGTGCTTTTTGTTTTAAATTATATTTCTATATCATTTTCCCCTACTTTCTTTGTTCGATTAAACTGATCCCAAATTTTGGTTTTATTTCAATACATTTTTGTCATTCAAATTTTAAGCCTTTGGGTATGAAAAACAAAAATATATTAGATAGTTAGATTTGCTGCAGTGGTTGTTCTAGTTTTAAGTAGTTTGTAGATAGAATAGGTAGTTTAAGTTAGCTTTAAGTTTTATGTTAAGGACCTTATTTTAAGAAGTTTTAAGTAAAAATAAAAAAGGATATTGATATTAGTTTTTTTCAAATTTTCTAATAAATACAAAAACAAATAAAATTTAATTGAAATTAAATAGATCTTAGGGCCGAAAGGCATTAGTATTAAGTTTTATAGTTGAACTTAGACTTAGAGTGTCCGTATGGGACCAGTAAGTTAGTTGTAAGTTATGGTTAATTAGGCTAGTTTTATGAATTTTTGTCTAGCTTTAAGATAGGTTTAAGATTGAAGTAATAAAAATGAATTTAAAAAAAAAGGGGTCAGATAGCAAGAGCGTGATTTAACTGAGACTCCTGTTGAAACACCTAGGTACGAGTCCCGCCCCCGTGATTATTTCTTATATTTTTTTATTTTTTTTATTTAAATATATTTTTATTTTTTTATATTATTTATTTCATTTAACACTTCTTTCCAAAATATGGGTTCTGACAATAATCCTTAATTTGCCTGTTTTGGACCCTGTGGTAATCTTTACCATGCAAAATGCGTTGGTTCAACGAATGCATTTATCGAAAAAAAAAACCAACTCGAAATTTACTTACTGGTACTATCATGACTGCCGTAAGCTCTCTGTATCCCAACTAGCTTTTAAAATATCTTCTTTTAAGGCTGAGATTTTAAAACTTTCTAAAGATTTTGAAGTGTTACTGAATTCATTTAATACTGCAGTTTGCAAATTAAATGCATATTCTGCAACCAACATCATGGTTGGTAGTTCCACTTCGACTGATGATTTAGCTAAGCCCAAAATTCCTTCTACTTTCTCTTCTGCAAGTGAAGATATTCTCGCGCAATCAAGTTCTGGTGTTAATAACGCAGAAAGTGTACCTGATAAACAAAAGAAAAAGTCTAAAAAAAGGAGTCGAGAAAGTCGAGTACACACCTCCACCAACCCCTTCTTTTGTTTTCGACTCATCTGTATAGAAATGGATTGACTCATCTTCCAGGAATGTCCTGTCCTCCCAAAAAGATCTGGGAGGTATAGATATCTGGAAATTTCTGTCGAATTCCAGTTGGGGGATGGTGTAGTCTGTGTGCTTTGGAATTGATTCTAAATAACTAAGAATTATGAAGTGGCCAATGTTGTTGTTAGTCCACTTCGACGAAGCTTTGAGGCGAATAGCAGAACTTGCAGCTATTTGTTTGCTAAATATGTCAAGAGGTGTTAGGTAGAGTAAGGTGTCCAGTGCCGCAGATGGGGTCGTGCGAAGCGATCCGCTTATATACATAGGCAAGCTAAACGTTGAACTTTATTTAATTTATCCCGGTTTATACCTTTCTCTAAAGCAGTCCACCATACTGCCACACCGTACATTAAAATCGGTCTGATCACCGATGTGTATAGCCAATGCGTGATTCGGGGTTGTAAGCCCCATTTATTACCAATGGCTTTTTTGCAAGAAAAGAGAGCTACAATAGCTTTTTTGACTCTTTCCTATACGTTGCGTTTCCAATTTAGTTTTTTATCTAAGACAAGACCCAGGTATTTAGCCTCGTCTGAGAATTATAATTGGATTCCTTTAATATGGGGAGGGTTGACAAATGGAATTTTGTATTTCCTCGAAAATAAGACTAAATCAGTTTTGTCTGGGTTAACGCCCAGTCCACACCAATCAGCCCAAAGTATTAGTCTGTCTAAGGCATTTTGTAAGAGTTCTTTTAAGGTGTTAAGATGCTTTCCTGAAACTGCTATAGCAACGTCGTCCGCATCTGCTATCACTCTGAAACCCTCCGCATCCAGACTAGTTAGGTTTTCATTCACCACTAGGTTCCAGAGGAGAGGGGATAGAACACCACCTTGCGGTGTCCCTCTACTAACGAATCGTCTGCCAGAAGAGTTGCCCAGTTTTGAGTTAATTATTCTGCTAGTAAGCATTAAATGAATTAACTCCCGAAGCGAACTCTCTACATTTAGAGATGTTAGTACAGATGTGATTGCAGATGTGTCCACGTTGTTAAAGGCAAGGAAAAGGATAGGCATCGGTCTTTGTCACCCTGTTGAGTTTTCTGGAATCTACGCATAATCGGTTTTTCCTTGGCTTACGGACCAAAACCACAGGGGAACTCCATGCGCTCTCGCTCTCCTCTATGACATCTTATACCAACATCCTGTCTAATTCTTTTGGATTGCCGGTGACACGGGATAATTTCGTTGATTTATTGGCTCGGTTTCACCTGTCAGTATAATATGTTGCTCAAGTGTTGTTCGTCCAAGTCCTTCTTTGTCAAAAGACGGGAACAAACGGATAACATTTTAAATCTTTGAAGATTGAACTGGTGATAATTCATGAGCATCTTTGTCGGGTACACGTAGTAAAGAGGGACATAGCTCAGAGCAGATTTGAGGTGCTAACCTAAAAAGTTTCCAAGAGTTCATACCTAAATACAATGTAATTTGGAACTAGATACATTTTCATTTCCTTAACTACATCTTTGTCCTCTATCTTTGTGGTTAATTCACCAACTATCTTTTGTGACTGTCCACAGGCTGTTTTTACGTCAGAGATACATTTTTTGTAAGGAATGTTGAGATCTTTTAGCAATTGTAGACATCCTGATCCAATACATGAGATGCTTGCACCACTGTCGAAAAGACCAAGTATTTTTGTTGCCAAAAATCGTTACAGTGGCATATGGTCTAGGGTCATTGGTATCGTCAATTGTCGTAGCAGAAATTTCGCGATGAATTCTCTTTTTCATAATATTTACATTTTTGTTTTCCTCAAAGTGTTCCCTTGACCATGTGTGAGTGCTTTTTGTTTTAAATTATATTTCTATATCATTTTCCCCTACTTTCTTTGTTCGATTAAACTGATCCCAAATTTTGGTTTTATTTCAATACATTTTTGTCATTCAAATTTTAAGCCTTTGGGTATGAAAAACAAAAATATATTAGATAGTTAGATTTGCTGCAGGGTTGTTCTAGTTTTAAGTAGTTTGTAGATAGAATAGGTAGTTTAAGTTAGCTTTAAGTTTTATGTTAAGGACCTTATTTTAAGTAGTTTTAAGCAAAAATAAAAAAGGATATTGATATTAGTTTTTTTCAATCATACTTCATACTATCATATCATCATCATACTAATATTATAAATGCGAATGTAAGTTTGTTTGTTACGCATTCACGCAAAAACTACTTAACCGATCATCATGAAACTTTGCACATACACTCTTGAAGGTATTAGAAGTAACATAGGATACTTTTTATTAAAAAATAAATAAAATTTTTTTACGAAAAATAAGAAAATTGTTTGTCAAAATAACGTCAAATTTAGCTACTTCAACGCCATCTAGCATCATCTAGCATCATAGTAATGAAGTTTCAACCCTGAATACTGTAATACCAACCCACTGTATTACCGACGGTGACGACAATATCTAATTCAATATCTAATTCAATTGAATGTAGTTTCAACTGTTTCTAATTTTTCTATATTTATTGTTGTTTTCTTCTGTCGTTACATGCAGTATAATACTATTCACATTTTTGAGGTTATCCGTAATTTTTGTGGTTAGCTGTTGCTTTATTATTTTAGATCTTACTCGCTGATGTTAATTCTTACTCTGCTTTTATTTGAAAAAATGCCAAAATTGTTTGTCAAAATATCGTCATGTGGATCTCATTGCTAACGTTTTTCCGGAATTGCAACAAAATTTGTGTAGTGATCAGTGGTTGTGTGCAAGAGCAATATTAGCACCAAGAAATGAAATTGTAAATAGGATCAACACTGACATTTTAAACGAGGTTCAAGGAGAAATGAAGGAATATTTGTCAATGGATACAATTATGGATACGGAACTAAGTACTTCATATCCTGTGGAGTTTTTAAATTCACTTGAACTATCGGGTGTACCGTCACATAAACTTCAATTGAAACTAAATGTACCAGTAATGCTTATGCGAAATCTAGATGCTCCTCGGCTATGTAATGGAACAAAGCTTCGGATAACAAAATTTGGACAGAACATACTTGGTGCTACTATTTTAACAGGTGTCGGTAAGGGAAATAGTGTTATAATACCTCGGATACCAATTATTCCCACTGACCTTCCACTGACCTTCCATTCCAATTTAAAAGGGTTCAGTTTCCCGTCAAGCTTAGCTTTGCTGTTACTATAAACAAGGCACAAGGACAAACATTACAGTTAGCAGGAGTGCATTTAGAAAACCCATGCTTCTCTCATGGTCAACTTTATGTAGCCTGTTCACGTGTATCTAATGCCCGGAATTTACACATATTTGCACCCGACGGGAAAACTTATAACATTGTCTATAAAAATATCTTAAATTAATACTTTGTATTTTATTTTTTTAAATTGTTAGAATTCAGAATTATTTATTTTTGTTACGGTGAAATATATTTTAACATTAAGGTGTTGAAACTTCATTGTCTTTAGTAATTTTTAAAAATTGTTGATCTCAGCCAAGCAATAAAATTTAGTTATTATATTGACTCATTTCTATTATTATACCCTTACCCTTTATCTCTCATACTTATTTAATTTCTCCACTGCGGGCGAAGCCGCGGGTAAAAAGCTAGTTTTTTCTAATAAATACAAAAACAAATAAAATTAAATTGAAATAAAATAGATCTTAGGGCCGAAAGGCATTAGTATTAAGTGTTATAGTTGAACTTAGACTTAGAGTGTCCGTATGGGACCAGTAAGTTAGTTGTAAGTTATGGTTAATTAGGCTAGTTTTATGAATTTTTGTCTAGCTTTAAGATAGGTTTAAGATTGAAGTAATAAAAATGAATTTAAAAAAAAAGGGTCAGATAGCAAGAGCGTGATTTAACTGAGACTCCTGTTGAAACACCTAGGTACGAGTCCCGCCCCCGTGATTATTTCTTATATTTTTTTATTTTTTTAATTTAAATATATTTTTATTTTTTTCTTATTTATTTCATTTAACACTTCTTTCCAAAATATGGGTTCTGACAATAATCCTTAATTTGCCTGTTTTGGACCCTGTGGTAATCTTTACCATGCAAAATGCGTTGGTTCAACGAGTGCATTTATCGAAAAAAAACCAACTCGAAATTTACTTAGTGGTACTATCATGACTGCCGTAAGCTCTCTGTATCCCAACTAGCTTTTAAAATATCTTCTTTTAAGGCTGAGATTTTAAAACTTTCTAAAGATTTTGAAGTGCTACTGAATTCATTTAATACTGCAGTTTGCAAATTAAATGCATATTCTGCAACCAACATCATGGTTGGTAGTTCCACTTCGACTGATGATTTAGCTAAGCCCAAAATTCCTTCTACTTTCTCTTCTGCAAGTGAAGATATTCTCGCGCAATCAGGTTCTGGTGTTAATAACGCAGAAAGTGTACCTGATAAACAAAAGAAAAAGTCTAAAAAAAGGAGTCGAGAAAACTGTGTGCTTGCGAGAAATTCTACCCCTCCCTCAAAACGAACTTATGTTAACATCACCCCAATACTTTCAGATCCCACCGCAACTCCTCATATAACTCCAATTCTTGACTTAAATTCAGCTTCCATTAGAGACTCCCTTACTGGAACAGTAATAAACAATTCCAAAAATAATTTTTATATCTCGTCTAGTCCCAGTAACAACGCCAGAAGATATATGTAACTTCTCACTTAGTTTCTACCAAGAGCATACCTTGTAGCTCATCCATTAGGTGTACTAAGATCAATAAAAGAAATAGCTTTGTTTCTTCTTTTAAATTAGTAACGAATCCCACGTTCTTCGATTCAATTTGCAATAGAAATATATGGCCCGTAGAGACTTTAGTCAAAGAATTTACACAAAGTCAAAAACGAAAACCAAGCCAAAAAACTCAACAGGCTTTCCCTATTCTACCAAAACGAAAAAGGACTTCGTAGTAAGACTGCTGACATTTTTCTCAACTCCCAATCATTTCCACATGACGTATTCGTTTTGACAGAAACTTGGCTTAATTCAAGCTTTTCCGACACAGAACTTTTCAGCCAAGAGTTCGAAGTTTACAGAAATGATTGTCATGTCGGTAATGCAAAGGATTTAAGTGGAGGTGTTCTCATAGCGGTAAAAAATACATATTTCTCTTCTTCTGTATCTTTTCCATTTGAATTATCAATTGAACTGGTATGTGTAAAGATAATGGTACAGCTAAGACTATTTTCATTTTAAACGTTTATATTCCTCCAAAAAGTTTAGAGTCTGTTTATAGCGAACTCTCCTTAGCATTAGACTTTGTTATCAGTTTGTCCTGCGCTGACAGCAATATTTTACTTCTAGGTGATTTTAATTTACCACACATTGACTGGATTCCATCGGAAGACGAATCTTGCCTTGAAGCCTCTCTCTCTTCTCACAATTGGAACTATGTATCTTTTCTCGATAAAATCCTCTTGTTCTAGAATCTAGATCAGGAATTACTAATATTGATAAATATCACCCCCCCTTGGACATTTTTCTTGACTTAAGTAATCACCTTACTGAACACAGTAATTCCTTTGATTGCTTATATAATTTTGACTCCAGAAGAGCTAATTTCCAGTTGTTGTCTGAAGATTTAACCATTTCTGGAATTGCTGATACTTTAGCATTTTCTAATATTGACGAAGCAGTTTCAATTTTTTATAAGATCCTTAATAATTGTTTAGAAAAAAATCTAACTTTTAAGAAATCAAGAAATACAAACTTTGCGTTTACTTCGTAACAAAAGAAATAAGGCATGGAAAACTTATCTCAAAACTCTGTCTCCAATCAACTTCTCTGTTTATGTTGAATTCTTTAATGAATTTAACTCTCTTTCTAATTTTTTATACGCTAGTTATGTTACTGATATGGGCACCTCTTTGAAAGAGAATCCTAAAAAATTTTGGAAACTCGTAAACTTAAAGAAAAAATCAGATGGCTTTCCAGTTAACTTCACTTACAAGAACCTTTCATTAGATAAAACTGTTGATATCTGTAACGCTTTCGCAAAAAATTTCCGTGAGTCAATTGTTAATAACACTCAAGAAGTTGATGAAGTATATTTTCATAATCTTCACTTCTTTTTGCAAACTAGCTGTAGTCACATCCCTGTGCTACAGAGTACGGTCCTTGATCTTTTATACACGTTGTATGATGAGCCGGTCCCGATGGTATTCCCCTGATAGTATTAAAAAAGTGAAGTAATGCTTTAGTTGAACCCCTTACGTTCTTGTTCAAACTTTCTCTAAAAACAGGCAAAATTCCCAGTATATGGAAGAAGTCATTTTTAACACCAATTTTCAAGAAAGGTAACAAGGCGGATATAACAAACTACAGGCCCATTGCAAAGCTTTCTTGCATTCGTAAATTGTTTGAACAAGTTGTTTTTGGAAGTGTAGCATTTTTTAGTAAAAATCTCATTTGCGAACAGCAACATGGTTTTGTGAAAAATAGATCAACCGTTACTAATCTCCTCACATTCTCAAACATATGTTCAAACGCTTTAGAACAAGGTTATGAAGTTAGCTGTGTATACACTGACTTTTCTAAACCTTTTGACCAACATAGCCACGGAATTATTTTATTTAAACTCAAAGCTCTTGGTTTTCCACCATTTTTCTTAGCTTGGATCAAATCATACCTTGAAAGCAGATCCTATGAGGTAAAATTTAGAAATTGTCTTTCTGAACCTTTTGTTGCTCAATCTGGTGTTCCCCAGTGAAACCATCTTGGCCCTTTTCTGTTCATCTTGTCTATTAACGACGTATCGTCATGTCTACGCTCAAGTGAAGTTCTCATTTTTGCTGATGACATGCAAATTTTTAAGATTATAAAGTCCACCCATGATCGTATTCTTTTAGAAGCCGACGTTGATAGTTTCACATTTTGGTGTGGGAAAAATAACCTTGCCCTCAACCCTTTAAAATGCCAGACGATAACTTTTACTAAAAAACGAATCGTTAGTGTATTTAATAATTGTATATCACAGCAAAAACTCTGTCGGGTCTCCACATTTAAAGATTTAGGTGTTTATATCTGTTCCAACTTAGAGTTTACATATCACATTAGTTTTATTGTCAATAAGGCAAGTTCTATGCTTGGTTTTATAAAACGCTTGGCAAAGGAGTTCAATGACCCCTATGTTACTCTTTCTTTGTACAATTGCCATGTTCGTACTCATCTTGATCACATTAGTTTTATTGTCAATAAGGCAAGTTCTATGCGTTGTTTTATAAAACGCTGGGCAAAGGAGTTCAATGACCCCTATGTTACTCTTTCTTTTTACAATTGCCATGTTCGTCCTCATCTTGAATATGCATCGCAAGTATGGATTTCTTATTACGAAATTTATAGAAAACGTATTGAATCAATTCAACATAATTTCATTTGCTTTGCCCTTAGGGTCTTCCTTGGGAAGATCCTTATGATCTGCCTCCCTATGAACATCGTTTTCAGCTTCTTCAATTGTAATCTCTCCATCAAAGGCGTGTTAATAATGATTTAATATTTCTTCATCAACTCATTAATGGTGAAATTGATGCACCTTATTTGCCGTCTTGTGTACATTTGAATTACCGAGGTGGAACTCATCACCTGCGTACTTTTGACTTCCATAGAAATAACTATGGAAAGAATGAAGCTTTAAGTCAAATGAGCATTTTATATAACTTAAACTGTTCATCGATAGATTTAAATTTAAATAAGGTGGGATTAAAATCATTGTTTAGAACCAGTGCTCCACTATCGTAAACGTCTTTATTTAATTTTTTGTTGTTCTGTAATAATTCATGTCAAATGTTAATTATGTTTTGTATTTTGTGCGTGTGTTAGGCTTTAATTGTATTATTATCTTACTAACAACTAACACATGCACTTATGATGAGCCTATGATCGTAGTTTGAAGCTTGCTATTAGCTAACTACTTTCTGAAAATTCTGAAGTGTAAAAAAAAAAAAAAAAATCGTTCATGTAAAGTAACAGGTGTCTCATTTACAGGTAAAGATAAAGGTTTTTCATGGTCAGTTATTTCAAGTTTTAAAATTGAAATTTTGGTTAAATCTGAGTTTAGGGTACACTCTGGCGTATACGTATTATTTTGATTTTTTATTATTTTGATTCCGGGTTCTTCGGTTGACAAAACTCCCCTGTCTTAGAATTACCCCGTTTGTAGTTTCCCGAATACTTAATGCAGTTTGGTGTTGTGGTGTTTTCCAAGTCTCATTTGTAGCAAAACAGATTGCGTTGATCGCTAGGACATTGGACAAAAGAATGTCCTTTGATTTTACAATTCCAACACACATAATGTGATTGGTTTTGTTTCATTTGTGAATTAGAATTAGAGAAATCCTCTTCCAATTCACTTACTTGTTTTTTTGCATGACTTGGCGGTAGCTGTTTGGACTTGAAAATGTCATTTAGGGTTTGTGCATGCTTCTCGATCGATCTGCACACATAAACCATTTCAGCTAAGCTTTGTGTACTGAAAGTAATAAGAAGTTCTCCGGTTCTTCTCTTAACATTTTGCTTTATGAGATCGATGAGTTAGCGGCGTGATTTGGGGTATGAAGACGAGCATTCATAATGTTGGTTTGAAAAAGGATCATTCATAACAGGTGGAGTTGGTGCTCTTAGCGTATCACGAATTGTGTGAACAACTTCCTCCCTAATTCGTGCTCTTTTCTCATCATACTCTGCCTTCCTAGTGTGTAAGTCTTCAGATCTGCTTAGACCAATGGCAGCAGTAACGAAGTTGGAGATATATCGTTGAAGACTATCATTCAAAGAAGCACTAGCCGGAACCTGTTCCGAATTCTCATTAGTTTGTTCCTGGGTTTCTTGTATATAGTCGACAGGATTTTGAATTTCAGTATGGCGATTGTCGTCCTCAGGAATGTTATTTGAAGATGAAGTCATATCGCCAACACTTACTGTATTCGCAATCGAACGTGTATTACGAGAGACGGAATTTGATTTTTTATTTGGAGATTTGTCTCTTTTAGGCGGCATTACAAAAATCAATTTTATATCTTTAAGTCTAGGTTCAAATATAACCAACACTATCAATTCAGTTGAGGATATAAAATATGTTGAAGGGAAAAAAAGGTCTAAAATCTGAACTAAAAGTTTCGTTCTTGTAAAGTTACGTTTATTAAAAAAATCAAGGATAAAGTGTTGAAAAAAAACTTGCGATAATCAATCATAAAGTTGTGCTGAGCTAAGCAATTGTGATGTGTATAAAAACGATGATAGTGATAAAAGAGCTGAGTTAGTATTTCCAAAATGTCTTTATTAACTTCCCATAGGAAGTTATTGTAATGGGTCCGATTTGTCAAATTGAAAATGTTGACATTTCTCGACGTTTCAAAGTCCCTACAGTCGAAATAAAAGATTTTTAGAAATATGTCTGTGCGTGCGTGTGTACGTACGTTCGTACGTCCGTATGTCCGTATGTCCGTATGTCCGTATGTCCGTATGTCCGTATGTCCGTATGTCCGTATGTCCGTATGTCCGTATGTCCGTATGTCCGTATGTCCGCATGTCCGTACGTCCGTACGTTCGCGACGTTTTTTTCGTCGTCCATAGCTCAAGAACCAGAAGAGATATCGACTTCAAATAAATTTTGTTATACAGATAATAAGTCAGAAAGATGCAGAAAGGGCTCTCAAGAAAATTGCGTGGGTGGTTTTTTTACCATAGCAGTTTAAAAAAAAAGGTGAACATTTTGGTTAACACTAAATATCTCATGAACCAATGACGCTAGAGACTTGAATTAAATTTTATATTATATTTTGTAACGTGATACAAAACAACTATATTTTTGGAAAAAATCCAATTAACGGTTTTTTTTATAAATCAAAAAAACTGAAAAAAAAAATTTTGTCAGCTCGAAAATTTTACGACTAAAATATGATTTCATCTCCAAAACAATTTCGTGCAACGAAGAATAAGATTTTTGACATCTGATAAAATTTTGAGAAAAATCTGATTGACATTTTTTTTTATAAAAAATAAAAACCTAAAAAAAAACATTACTCAAAGTTGGTAAAAATTGAATTTCGACTCAAATATCTTTTCAAAACTTTGAGATAATGGCTTCTAACTAATTTAAGCTTATAAGAACTATTGTTTTCAACATTAGGAAACATTTTGAGAAAAATCGATTTGACAGTTTTTCTACAAAAAATAAAAACCTAAAAAAAAATAATAAAAGTTGGTAAAAATTGATTTTCGACTCAAATAGCTTTTCAAAAACTTGAGATTAAGGCTTCAAACTTATTTTATCTCATAAGAAATATTGTTTTCAACATTCTAAAAAATTTTGAGAAAAATCGAATTGACATTTTTTTTACAAAAAAATAAAAACCTAAAAAAACATTATTCAAAGTGGGTAAAAATTGAATTGCGACTCAAATATCTTTTCAAAACTTTGAGATATTGGCTTTAAACTACTTTAAACTTTCAAAAAATTTTGTTGTCAACATTCTAAAAAATTTTGAGAAAAATCGAATAGACAGTTTTTTTACAAAAAATAAAAACCCAAAAAAAAAATTTTTAAATTTGGTAAAAATTAATTTTCGACTCAAATATCTTTTCAAAACTTTGAGATATTGGCTTTAAACTACTTTTACCTTTCAAAAAATATTATTGTCAACATTCAGTAAAATTTTGAAAAAAATCGAATTGACAGTTTTTTTTACAAAAAATTAAAAACCGAAATAAGAATTTAACAAAAATTGTTAAAAATTGATTTTTGACTCAAATATCTTTTCAAAAATTTGAGATAATGGCTTCTAACTAATTTTAATTTATAAGAAATATTGTTTTCAACAATAGCAAAAATTTTGAGAAAAATCGAATTGACAGTTTTTTTTACAAAAAATAAAAACCTAAAAAAAATTTATAAAATTTGGTAAAAATTGTTTTCCGACGTAAATAGCTTTTCAAAAATTACAAATATTGGCTTCAAACTTGTTTTATTTCACAGAAAATATTGTTTTTGATATTCAGTAATTTTTTTATAAAAATCCAACAGTCCGTTTTTTCATAAAAAAATAAAATCTACAAAAAATAGTACGCAAATTTGCTAAAAATTGATACATATAGACAAACTTTTAAGCAAGACAAATCGACAGACGGGATGGGAAGTTATCAGTGTGGGTCGCATCCCAGCCTCTTTTTTAATTTAGTTTTACTGATATCTGTCGAAGAATTCAAGACGCGAATAAGAATTCGATATTTGAAACTGCTTATTATTATGACGTTTAAGACTGACGTTTCAGATATAAGTATATATATTATGTAGATTTTAAAACTCAAAATATTCTTGTTTTTATAAAATAATTCAAAACTTAAAAATTATATTCTTTAGTTCTTAAAAATGCATATAATAAAGGTATATCCACCTTGAACGCGACTGACGAAAATAGGTTTCAGAGAACGTAAATCTTCTGGTCGTCCATGATTTCAAAAACTCTAATGTAACAATTGTCTATTAGAAACCATTTCAAAAAAAAATCAACGCAACGGACAAAAAAAAATTCTAATAAACAAACGCCTCGTATGCACGATCAAGTGAATCAAATGACCAAAGCTGGTACGGACGTAAGCTTATAGTGGTAAAAGACGCATTTTATGAGCTTAAAGTAAAAAGGTCTTTAGCTGAAGATAAACTCAATTAAATTCTCAATTTTTACGTTTCCTTTCGGGCCCCACGTTGGGCGCCACCTGTGTAACGGATTTAGCTGGACTTATATATCTTTTACTTTACCGGACTGCTCAGAAGTCCACGGGATCCCTCTAAAAAAATCGCGGACAGATAATAAGCGTTCAGATCAATGTAGTACGGCTTGGCATGCTTGCAATTATGGCCTAGCTCATCGTTGGGGTGGGTTCTTGTACTAATCGCTGAACAACCGCACATTTATTTATACATGCCGACTCGAAAGAAAAAAACTTCCTAAATATAATTTAAATTTAGTTTGGAAATAATAACTTGCTCTTTATTGGAAACCCAAAGGTGTTTTGAAGGGTTCTGAGTGTTTCCCTCCCATAGTCTCAAAACAACTCAAAATTATAGAACCACTCAATTAATTTCTCGATAACCCTAATGTTTATGAATGTATTTTAATAAAATTCACTAAAAGTTAAATCACCTTCGTATGGCAGCATCACATTCCTTAGCCCTCAGCACTAATAAAAAAAAACGTACTTCCTGTTCATAATAATGATCTCAATTAGAGACAATAAAAAACTTAATTTTCATGTTAAATTCAAAATATAATTCTTGGATTTATTAAATATAAGATTTTATAATCATTTTTGGTTTTATTCAATTTTAGATTTAAAAAAAAAAATGTTGTTATATAATTAAAATATCAATCATTTAAATTTATTTATTAATGTTTTGGTATGAAAACAAAAAAGCTCAAAGAAAATCGAAGAAAGAAAAATAAAAGAAAATGTTCCAGTCTCATATTGCTCCCTTCACTGGGTAAGTGGAATGAACTTTGATACATATTTAAACAAAAATTGAGGTAGGTCAAGATCTAGGCAAATTTGAGCTAGAGTGAAAAAACTGTCATGCGATATGACCACTTTCTATTAAGGTATTGCACTCGTAATTTTTCTTACACCTTTTTCACTCACACTCACTTTGAATATAGAAGAGTAAATTTTTTTTTTCCTAAATTATTGTCTTTTGGATTTCATTGGAAATTTTCTTGGAACTTGGAAAATGAATTTCGTAGATGTATTTATCTGGTTCGTTCAAATTTAAAATAAATAAGGTTTTTTTAAAATTTAATGTGCACAACAGTTTTATTCCGTCACTCGGATATTCTCTTCTCTTTGTTTTTTTTTTGTATTTAAGCTGTGAACAATTTATTTATTCTAATCTTGAACAAATTTTTCGCGCGCTTTTATCACGATTAGGTTACGTTATTACGATTCTAAATACTTTGTTTTAATTTCTTTTCTTCCTCTCTATTTTTCTTTCACTGTACACTTTTATTAATTAAAATATAAACTTTTCAATAAAAAAAAAAACTTTAAACAATAATTTAATTTATCTTTTTCCTTTTCCACTCTTTTAATTCATTTTCTTACTTTTTTTTTTTCTATTACCTTTTTTTTAACTTTTATATATACAAACACATTTAATTAAAGTCCTTGAAGAAACCGATTGTTATTATTATTACGGGGAAATCCAACAACGATCTTAAAGGGGGTTTGAACTTAAACTTTGTGGTCGCGTTGAATCTTTTAAAAAAGCAAAACAACATACACCTTATTGACCACAAACAAATACAAAGCAAAATTAAAAAACCAAACACAAGAAACTTTTCGATGTAAGCTTTTAATTTTATTTTGTCAAAATTGAATGCATTTCGAACCTAATGTGGTTCATCTTCAGCAATACACTGATTTGGCAGAAAAAGAGAAAGAAATGAGTACATAAAAACATTTAAAAGAAAATTGAAAAAAGCTCTTGATTATAACAATAACAATTAGAGTGAAAAGAGACGTTAAATTATGTTTAACAAAGGTGACGTTATATTGCCATTGTCATTGTTCATAGTGGTGTTGCTTCTGTGGATATAGAGGCTTTCATATGCATCAAGTCGTCGATGGTTTGTTACATGTTTTTTAAGCTTAACATCTTCTAAGCTTACATTGAAGTGTTTGTTGGTGAGGACGTGTTCAGCGACGGAGGATTTTTCGGGTCGGTTGAACTTGATGTGGCTCGAGTGTTCGTTAAAGCGGACGCCTATGCTTCGCTTTGTCTGGCCGATGTAAACAGCGTTACAGTCTCCACATTTAATCTCATATACTCCAGATTTATTAGTCATTGTGGATTTGTCTTTTGTTGAAATTACGAATTTTTTAGTTTTCCGTTGTTTGAGTAAACGCACTCTATATTTGTTGTTGTTTTAATTTTGTGTGCATTTTCTATGATGTATTTCCCATCAATCACAAACAAAATGCACACAAAATTAAAACAACAAAATATAGAGTGCGTTTACTCAAACAACGGAAAACTAAAAAATTTCCTAAGTTCAACAAAAGACAAATCCACAATGACTAATAAATCTGGAGTATATGAGATTAAATGTGGAGACTGTAACGCTGTTTACATCGGCCAGGCAAAGCGAAGCATAGGCGTCCGCTTTAACAAACACTCGAGCCACATCAAGTTCAACCGACCCGAAAAATCCTCCGTCGCTGAACACGTCCTCACCAACAAACACTTCAATGTAAGCTTAGAAGATGTTAAGCTTAAAAAACATGTAACAAACCATCGACGACTTGATGCATATGAAAGCCTCTATATCCACAGAAGCAACAACACTATGAACAATGACAATGGCAATATAACGTCACCTTTGTTTAACATAATTTAACGTCTCTTTTCACTCTTATTGTTATTGTTATAATAAAGAGCTTTTTTCAATTTTCTTTTAAATGTTTTTATGTACTCATTTCTTTCTCTTTTTCTGCCAAATCAGTGTATTGCTGAAGATGAACCACATTAGGTTCGAAATGCATTCAATTTTGACAAAATAAAATTAAAAGCTTACATCGAAAAGTTTCTTGTGTTTGGTTTTTTAATTTTGCTTTGTATTTGTTTGTGGTCAATAAGGTGTATGTTGTTTTGCTTTTTTAAAAGATACAATTACATGTTTTCTTTTATTTTAATTTTACCACTTTTTAATAAAATATAAACTGATTTTTTGAGCCTTTTTTTGTTAGGATTTTAGATTGGGATTATGGTTGGGTTTGGTAGGTAGCACGTTGGTTTTTAACTTTTATTTTCGGGAATGTAACCTGGCCAAATTCCGACACTGACTGATTATTCAGATTTGTTTAGCGAAAGTTCTTGATCAGGAGCGATGTGGACAGTAAGACTCTCCACAAAGCTCCGTTGATGGGTCTCCAGAATCTGGCTTGCTTGAGATTATGTCTAATAAGTTAAGAACAAAATTCTATAAGCAAATTGTATAAAAACTTTTAATTTACTCGTAGGCGATTAGGAATTACCTGATTGAGCTTTTATTGCCGATTTTCGTACTTCCTCCTTGGAAGATTTTGGGTATTTCGGTTTCAAATACTTGATGCCAATTAAATTATGAAAATCCGAGGTTTATATTAGTACAACCAAGGAAATTCTTAATTTTCTTTTCTTGGAAATTTCACGGTTGTTAGAGGAGATGATGATGGCTTTTGTTAAGTCTCTAATATATAAACATATATACTAGCGGCCCGTCCCGGCTTCGCACGGGTAGACATAAATAGGTACAGATATTTATGTTATAAGCATGCTAATTAAAACTGTTGGAAAAATTAACAAACCCGAATTTAGGATGAACTTTAAGTTATGAAGTATAAAACGATGGCGGAGTAATTGTCCGCAAACTCAATAATAAAACAAAACTCAATATTTATTAAAATCGCAATCGAATTAAAATTTAATCAAATAGGTAGCCGGCGCGCACGAGTAGTACCTATTTGATATTAAAATAATAAACAACTGTCAGACGCGAATAGGTTTGTTTGTTAATTTTCGCACAGACAGCAAAAGCAGTGCTGTCGCCCGATAGCTCAGTTTTGGGGTGGGTTTGATTATTTGATTTGGGAACACGGTAAGTTTGATTAATGGGAACGATTTAAGTCTTATCAAATTAATTTGATTAAAGACGATGAATAGGGTGTTCTTGAAATATATAAAAAAAAATTAAAAGAAACAATATGGGCGCCAGTAATTTTTTTGTAAAAGGAAATTACAAACCTTTTGGAGCGGAACCAAATAAGACAATTTGTGAACAAATTAAAAAATATGTTTTAAATAGGTAGAAATATTTTGAATTGTTTTAAGTTTTGCTTGGGAAACCTTACGAGTAGGATTAAAACCCAAGATCTTTTCTGAATTTTTAAAGACAAGGAATTGGTGTATAACACCGAAGATGGACCGTTAACTTTTCGTCACGACTGGACAAAGACAATTTTTACGCACGGGTCGCGAGTTCCGCTTTCTCGGAATTACCTTTTTTTTCCGAAACGAAAGCCCAAACGATGAATAAACAATTCTCAATAGTAATACTTATAACGCACAAATGAAAGAATTCTACTCTTCAAAAAAAAACAAATCAAATACTTAGCTTTTATTGATATTCTGCCAACTTCCCTCTCCTAATGATTTTGCAATCCTTTTTTTTTCTCCTTTCCTCCAATTTTCACTTTATTTTCTTCTCCAAAAATTTTCACCTTTTCTACTACTTTATTATTTAAAACACTTCAATTTCTTTTCTACTTGTCAAAGTTTCCTTTCTCAATTTTTTTTTCAAAATCTTCTCGAACCTCCGGCTCAGTTTCTAAATCGCCAAAAAGTGATCTTCCAGGCTTTCACCTTGCCTTGATGACCTCTTCTTTGTTTTTTTTTCCCACATGCTTTCGGCCAATCAGAAAGTGTGGGTCTCGTTCGCGTTTTAATTCAGCTACACCTAGCATATTTGCAAGAGTGAGCGAACGCAGTTGAGACACCACTACTTTTCCTACTCGCACGTTTCACCCCAGCTTTATGCACTACCACCGTCATTGGATTCGTCGACCTCTGGTTCTTCTTCCAGTGAGCGGGAATTCAATGGGTGCATTCAGCCACCCAATTCACACCCCCATAATTTTGGATAAACTTTGATAAGTTGCATGAAACTCAAGTGTTTAACGCGTTCATTTTTCCCCTCGTGTGAAATTACAATTTAGTAAAAATTAAAGTTTATCAATTTCTTTTTTTTTTTGTTTTAACTGTCAGAGGTGGAAGTTGGCTGTGATTTTTGATCTCGCGATTCTACTCTATTTTCGTTGGACTTTCGCGCAGACTAGGGGATTATGGACTCTCGTTAACGTTCCATCTTTTACAATAAGAGATTGGTTTATGTTGGGCATGCAGCCATTCTCATCTGAGTGACATCAGCAATCGAGGACCAAGTGTCACTCGTGCCCTTTTTTTTTGTTTGTATTGGTGACCAGACCACCTGTCTGCCACTATGATTGGTATGCGTGCAGACCATCTGCCGTACCAAAAGTCACTTTGTGGACCGCCCGTCACACAACTGCACCATTTTGGCCACATCTGTTTTTGGTTGCTTTTCCAGTATATAATAAGAGCAGGCCACTGACTGATGGAAGACAGGATTCAACTGAACTCTTAAAATATTTTGGAGCCACAACGAAGAAAGGAAGGTTAAACAAAAGGAAAAAGGATATGAGATAGGCTAGTGAAACTTGTTGTGGTAAATTTTACCGCAACAAATCCCACCCTTACCTCCTAGGAAATGTGCTTACAGTTTTGTAACACATTTTCTAAAGGCTGCCAAGGTAATGGGAACAAGTTAAAGGATTTTCCATCAAAAAAAAAATCAAATACATAAGAAATATTCAAAATAACAAAAAAAAAAAATAAGCTACTGTACTGATCAATCCTCGGATGCATCGGTATACGGTTTCAAATCTTTAACGTGCCATGTTCCGCGTTCTTTACCCTTACTATCTTTTAACACGTATGTCCAAGGTGGCACACGCTTTTTAACTTCAAACGGACCGACAAACTTCGGTGCTAATTTGGCAGCATAATAATTCGCGGCATCCGACAACGAAAAGTTTCTACGCCATACAAGATCGCCGGGGTGATATTGAACATCACGCCGTCGGAGATTGTAGGCCTGAGCAGCTCTCTTCGATGCTACTTCCAGTTTCCTCCCAATATCTACCCTAAGTTCCTTGAAACGCTCAGCGATCTCACCCAGATCCTGAACATTCCCCGAACCATCTTCGACTAATGGTACTTCTCGACCTGAAGTTACCATATCCCTCCCGAAGTTCGCAAAATACGGCGAAACTCCCAAAACCTCGTGCTGCGAAGTGCGTATAGCACACGCCACCTTACTCAACTGTGAATCCCACAATCTGTGGTTTTCAGCGACGTAAGCCCTCAACGTCGTCTTAATTATTTGATTTATTCTTTCCGCAGGATTTGCCTGCGGATGATAGTGGGCTGTGAATTTTAATTGTGACCCGTACGCCTGGCAAAGCGTTTCCAGTTCCTTAGATCGAAACTGGGGACCGTTGTCACACACGATCACTTTTGGTACGCCAAATAAGAGGAAAACGTTATCTTCAAGTTCCCTAACTATGGCCTTTGCAGTGGCCGACCTTAAAGCAAATAGAAGTGGAAATTTAGTAAAATAATCTACCACCGTCAATATATAAATGAAACCCCTACTCGATTTAGGAAGCGGACCTACCAAATCAACACAAATCATTTCCCACGGTGCCTTGATTCCTACCCAGCTGGCTTCTCATTCACAGGTTTTACCTGTTGGCAAACTTTACAGTTCCTAACATACTTGGTTATATCGGCCCTCATCTTTGGCCAGTAAAACTTTGCTCCTATTCTAGAAAAGGTTTTCCTAACTCCCATATGTCCCGCTAGAGGGCCATCATGGTATTCCTGCAAGATCCCTAACCTTTCGTTTTTCCCTACGACTCTCTTCCATTCCTGATTGTTTTCATGTACTATCACATGATTTGCCTTCACCAGTTTGAACAACTGTCCTTGTTCAACTCTCCAGGCCGAATACCTAAGCGGATTCGTTTTGATTGCTAAGATCATTTTTCTCATCCAAGGGTCTACATCCTCGTCTGAGATACCGCCCAACTGCGGCACTCCCCGAGAGAGCATATCTGGAACTACATGCTCCTTGCCCTTGCGATGAATGATCTCGAAATCAAATTGTTGGAGCCTAATTGCCCAACGAGCTAACCTACCCTGTGGATCTTTAAGATTGTTTAGCCATACCAATGAATAGTGATCGGTCACAACCGTAAACCGAACACCTTCGATATACGGCCGCAACTTCTCAATAGCCCACAATACAGCTAAACATTCTTTCTCCGTCGTAGAATAATTCCTTTCATTTCTATTTAAGGACCTACTAAGGTAACAGACAACCTTCTCTCCCTCATCAAAGTTCTGTGAAAGAACTGCACCGATACCGAAATCTGACGCGTCTGTTTGAACGACAAAAGGTCGTTTAAAATCTGGGCAAGTGAGTATAGGTGCTGTCACCAAACACTCTTTTGCCTTCCTAAAGCTATCCTCACATTCTTGAGTCCAAGTGAACTTCCTATTCTTTTTTAACAAATCCGATAACGGCCTAAGCAATTCAGCGAAATTTGGTACAAAACGACGGTACCATGAAACTGTCCCTATAAAACTCCTAACCTCTTTAACATTCCTCGGTGCTGGAATCCTAACCATACTTTCCACTTTCTCTGGATCTACGTGTAAACCATTTCGATCCACTATGTACCCTAAAAATTTAAGTGACGGCATGCAAAAGTTGCATTTTTCCCTACTAACCTTTAATCCGGCTTCACTTAACCTTTTCATCACCTCATTCAGAATTTCAAGATGTTTTTCGAAATTTTCTGTAATGATGATGATGTCGTCTAAATAGACGAAAACGTATGGTTCGAGGTCGGCACCCAAAACTGTGTCGATAAACCTCTGCCAAGTCGCAAGCGAATTGTGAAGACCGAAAGGCATTCTCCTAAACTGAAAAAGACCCCTACCAGGTACCGTGAAGGCAGTATATGGCTTTGATTCCTCTTCCATAGGAATCTGCCAATATGCTGATTTAATTTCTAGCGAAGACAAGAACCTAGCCCCTCGAAGCCTATCTAAAATTGAATTAATGTATGGGAGTGGATAAGCATCCCTATCTGTATTTTTATTCAGCTTCCTATAGTCCACACAGAACCTATAGGAGCCGTCTTTCTTTTTAACTAAAAGTATTGGAGATGACCACGCACTTGTCGATCTCTCAATAACTCCTGCTTCTAACATCTCGTTTAATTCCCTATCTATGTGTTCCTGCATTGCCGGAGAAACCGGATAATACCGTTGTTTAATCGGTTCCGCCGACGTCCTAATTTTGTGTTCAACCATTGTTGTACACCCTAAGCCTTCTGGCATTTTCCTAAATGATTCTTCAATAAGATCGTCTAACAATTTAATTTCCCTATCACTCAATTCAGAACGTTCTGTAATAGAACAAATCGAAACCGGCTGTTCCGAAAAATTCCAAACGCGTGACCTCAAATCCGGGACGATACCCGAAAGTGCCCAAAAATCTGCACCAAGGATCACTGTTTGTGGAAGAGTTGGTATGACGATACAGTCAACTAAGATTGCTTTATCTTCAACAACTATTGGAAGAGAGACAGTCCCTAACACTCCTACACCTTTTCCATCTGCTAAACGAACGCAGTTAACACTGTCTGTTTTCAAAGAAAGACCTAAGTTTTGGAGAATGTTCCAAGCATCCCTACCTATTATGGTTCTAGAAGCTCCTGAATCTAATAAACCTAAAAATCTAGTACCATATATGCTAATACTTAAAAATGGTCTCCTATCACTACAGTTTGCCTCCAAAGTAAAACCTAAATGAATTTGATCTGCCGGCTGGTTCCCAGCAGACAACCTATTCACTTCCTGCGGACTTCCCGACCTGCTGGCGCAAGAGCCCGTTGCCCGTTTCCCGAGCAGCGACGACAATTCTGTCTCTTCACCCTAACTGCCCACAACCAAAGCAACGCCTAGGAGCGGAACACCTATTTTCAAAATGGCCTGATCCATTGCAATTGTAACATCTCATCAACGAGTTTTGACTTGAAGAACTGGCCTGATTTTTGGTTTGGTCATTCCCCACAACAACCGAAACCATTGGAGTTTCTATACCTACATACGCTAGATCCGGTTCTAGCAGATTCCTATTATCCCTAACACTAGGTGGTGGAAGATATGATTCCACGTTTGCCCTAACCGCCTCTAAGTTCCTACCTAATGCGACCAAGTCGGACACACAACTTGGTTTAGCCAAACCAAGCTGAGTTTGGTAGAAAGGTGTCAAGTTCCTTTGAATCATTGACAACTTCCTACTTTCCGATATGGGTTCAGTTAACCTACCAAACAGATTTTGCATTGTCGCCACATAGACTCCGATGGATTCATCTTTGCCCTGTGTACGACGCCTAATCTCATCTAATAACTGATCATCATAGTTCGGTGGCAAGAACTCCAACTTCATCTCTCGAATGAGTTCCGACCACGAACTAACTGATGGTCTAACCGCCCTGAACCAAATTAAAGCTTTCCCTTCGAAAAGCTCAACAGCTGCCTTAAAAAGTTGGGATTCCGAAACCCCCCTAGCAGAACGAATCTCATCAACCCTTTCTAAAAACGCGTTCACTGAAGCACCACAGCGCTCCCCAGTGAATTTCACGTCCCATTTTTTTATGTTGAAAAATTTATCCGACATAACCTGATTTTCACTATCTCTAATTCTATCCCTATTTGAATCTGCCACTCCTAAATTCTTCGAGGTACCGGCAGCCGTACTACTCGACATACTTTGCTGAGGTTCAGCTGAACGCTGCTTTTCAACCTCACTAACTCTACCACCCGATTTACCTTTTTGCTTCCTATCATTATTTTCTTCTTCATCCTCGACTTCATCTTCTTCCTCGTCTTCCTCATCCTCTTCTAACTCAGCCATGGCCATCACCAACTTATTTTTCAGAACATGTTTTCCCTTCTCCTGATTCTCATTCTCTGGAATGCTCCTATCCATCCTACGTAATCCCCATTCAACCTTTGTAATTATTTTTAAATACTCCTTTGAAGTTTCCGACTTCGGCGGAGTTTCTAGCAACTTCCCTATCTCTATTAATTTCTTCTCTACCGCCATCGAATCCTGTTCGTAAGTAAACGGATAAGCGGGAGGAATGAAAGAATTCCTACGCTCTAACTTTAGTGCTACCCTAAGCGCTTTGCGCATCTCCTCTACTGTCCCTACAGTTAAACCCCGGAATTCTATCTCATAGGTTATCTCGTCCTGAGATAACCTATTAACCTGACTCACATCCATATTACCAACAAAAACTATTGTTCAAAACGACCCACGAAAACGTATTTCAAAAGTATGTAAATAACCTTGAGCCAAAACAAAAATCAAAGGCTCAAAACTCTGTTGATTGTTGCGACGAAAAAAACGTATTAAAAGTAGACGCGAAAGAACCAAAAAGAAAATTAAAGATCTCAAAACTCCTAAGAATTCCTCTTCTTTTTATTTAAAAGCAAATTGATTAAATTGTATAACAACTAACTATAGCAAAAAACCTTCACGTAAACACGTCCTTGCACCAGATTTTATTTTTAAATTTAATTAACAATTATCACAAGAAACAAAATTCAAAAGAAAATATTTTCCCAAGAAGAATTCCAAAACCTAAAGTGGCAACACTTGTCCAATTAATCAATTAATTAATTATTGATTTCAATCAATTAAAAAAAAATCGAAAGAAAATAAGAAAAAATGAACAATTAACAAAAGAATCAAAATATTACACTGGCAACACTTGACTATTGAATAAAACTTCGTTAAAATACACAATATATCACCACACACAGGTGTGAGTGAGAGCGCTATATACTCCCTATCACAAAATGGATTCCAAAAACACTTCCAAAAATCCATTTATATAAAAGTAAATTTAATAATAAACCCACTAAAAACCGATTATATATGTATATAATATGGAACAATATAATATGTAAAAAAGAAATACTAAAGGAATATTAAACGACTCACTTATTTTTCCCGGCACAATAAACCCACTACCGAACTCCCTTCTTCCTTTTGAAGGTTATTTCCTTAGGCCTCCGTAAATTCCCACGACAGCTCACCTAAATAAAAAGAACACCACCAAGTAATTAAATCTTTTAAAAGAATTACAATAAAAAACAATTCACTTCCCTAAGCACAGGACAAAACTAGACAATCACAAGTATTCCAGAAAAAGAATGCCCCACGTTGTGGACGCCAATTGTTGGAAAAATTAACAAACCCGAATTTAGGATGAACTTTAAGTTATGAAGTATAAAACGATGGCGGAGTAATTGTCCACAAACTCAATAATAAAACAAAACTCAATATTTATTAAAATCGCAATCGAATTAAAATTTAATCAAATAGGTAGCCGGCGCGCACGAGTAGTACCTATTTGATATTAAAATAATAAACAACTGTCAGACGCGAATAGGTTTGTTTGTTAATTTTCGCACAGACAGCAAAAGCAGTGCTGTCGCCCGATAGCTCAGTTTTGGGGTGGGTTTGATTATTTGATTTGGGAACACGGTAAGTTTGATTAATGGGAACGATTTAAGTCTTATCAAATTAATTTGATTAAAGACGATGAATAGGGTGTTCTTGAAATATATAAAAAAAAATTAAAAGAAACAATATGGGCGCCAGTAATTTTTTTTGTAAAAGGAAATTACAAACCTTTTGGAGCGGAACCAAATAAGACAATTTGTGAACAAATTAAAAAATATGTTTTAAATAGGTAGAAATATTTTTAATTGTTTTAAGTTTTGCTTGGGAAACCTTACGAGTAGGATTAAAACCCAAGATCTTTTCTGAATTTTTAAAGACAAGGAATTGGTGTATAACACCGAAGATGGACCGTTAACTTTTCGTCCCGACTGGACAAAGACAATTTTTACGCACGGGTCGCGAGTTCCGCTTTCTCGGAATTACCTTTTTTTTTCGAAACGAAAGCCCAAACGATGAATAAACAATTCTCAATAGTAATACTTATAACGCACAAATGAAAGAATTCTACTCTTTAAAAAAAACAAATCAAATACTTAGCTTTTATTGATATTCTGCCAACTTCCCTCTCCTAATGATTTTGCAATCCTTTTTTTTCTCCTTTCCTCCAATTTTCACTTTATTTTCTTCTCCAAAAATTTTCACCTTTTCTACTACTTTATTATTTAAAACACTTCAATTTCTTTTCAACTTGTCAAAGTTTCCTTTCTCAATTTTTTTTCCAAAATCTTCTCGAACCTCCGGCTCAGTTTCTAAATCGCCAAAAAGTGATCTTCCAGGCTTTCACCTTGCCTTGATGACCTCTTCTTTGTTTTTTTTTTTCCCACATGCTTTCGGCCAATCAGAAAGTGTGGGTCTCGTTCGCGTTTTAATTCAGCTACACCTAGCATATTTGCAAAAGTGAGCGAACGCAGTTGAGACACCACTACTTTTCCTACTCGCACGTTTCACCCCAGCTTTATGCACTACCACCGTCATTGGATTCGTCGACCTCTGGTTCTTCTTCCAGTGAGCGGGAATTCAATGGGTGCATTCAGCCACCCTATTCACACCCCCATAATTTTGGATAAACTTTGATAAGTTGCATGAAACTCAAGTGTTTAACGCGTTCATTTTTCCCCTCGTGTGAAATTACAATTTAGTAAAAATTGAAGTTTATCAATTTCTTTTTTTTTTTGTTTTAACTGTCAGAGGTGGAAGTTGGCTGTGATTTTTGATCTCGCGATTCTACTCTATTTTCGTTGGACTTTCGCGCAGACTAGGGGATTAGGGACTCTCGTTAACGTTCCATCTTTTACAATAAGAGATTGGTTTATGTTGGGCATGCAGCCATTCTCATCTGAGTGACATCAGCAATCGAGGACCAAGTGTCACTCGTGCCCTTTTTTTTGTTTGTATTGGTGACCAGACCACCTGTCTGCCACTATGATTGGTATGCGTGCAGACCATCTGCCGTACCAAAAGTCACTTTGTGGACCGCCCGTCACACAACTGCACCATTTTGGCCACATCTGTTTTTGGTTGCTTTTCCAGTATATAATAAGAGCAGGCCACTGACTGATGGAAGACAGGATTCAACTGAACTCTTAAAATATTTTGGAGCCACAACGAAGAAAGGAAGGTTAAACAAAAGGAAAAAGGATATGAGATAGGCTAGTGAAACTTGTTGTGGTAAATTTTACCGCAACAAAACGACCATGAATCACTAAATTAGAAAACATTTTTTTGTCTTATCATTAATACTCTTCGCAGCGTATGCGATGAAAGACATTTTATGGCTAATTTTTGTACACCTTCGGTTGGTTTTAAAAGGAATTTAGAAAGTTTATTTATAGTAATCTAGTACTAAATATAGCCTATGTTACTCAGTGATAATGTAGCTTTGTAATGAAAAAAGATGGTCCGACAGTTTTCTGTAAAAAATCTGATTTAAGGCGCCATCTGTTCGAGACTTATGAAACTTACGATTAATAACAAACATCAACATTGACAATCAGTTTATTGTTAATTATAAATTATTAAGACCATTAATCGAAATATAAACTATCCTATATCTCAAGTTACACCAAATTACACATATAATGCCAACTTTCATCGACATCGGTTGAATTGGTGAAGAGTTCACTGGGAACATACATATGACACTGGATTTTTATATATTTTAGAAGATAGATAGAAAAAGAAGGTTGTAGGATCGAAAATCAATACAATGCAAGGCGTCCACCTTGGATGTGGATAGGTCTGAAGCTGGAGATGAAAAGAACGATTCACGGAAATTATGTCTGCTTTCAGACAAAAAGGAAATTCGAACGTATTCGAAATTGTGAAAGCAATGTTCGAATACTTGGTAACTTGATGACTTTTTAACTTGGTACGGAATTCCGCATAGACAGAAAAATACTCTACAAAGTTGCAAAATAGTTTCAAGGCGGCCTACAAATTTCAATGTTTTTAACGACAGATACTGCCCATTGTGTTTGTATGTACTTCTCCACGGCCATAGCTGCCGCAGGCGTTGACGGTCCAGGTGTTACCATCTCTACCAATAGTCAAACGCATTCAATGCAACAAAACCATCAGCAACAACACCACCAAGTCAATGATGCAAGTGGAAGTTTTGCCATTCAATAGTCGAGCACTAACACCCTTCTCCCAGCACCTGAGTGTTGTTGTTGGAACGACATAACAGCAGCAACTGCCAACTCGGCCTTTTCATCAGCTGCCAAGATAGTTAGTCAACTTCCATTTGAGATTTCCTTATATAATGAAAATTAATTTCCTTATAGTCACGACAATTCAGCAGCGTCATGGCCAACTTGCCGATCAACCATTCACATTGAACAACCTCTATCCGCAGCGGAAGTGTTAGTGGATCAAGCGATCTCTGCGTTGTCGACAATTCGAACACAATGTCATCAAGCCGGAGTACCATCCGGGATCGATCAAGTATCGCATTCAATTGTTCGCTAATTACCATGTGCCCGATGTTCTGCTTGTGCGTTGTGAAAAGTCCACTCAATTGATGCTCAAGCTAACTAACCCAACTATGCATGATATGACCATAACCATTATGGAACTGCTAACCGAGGAAGAGGAACGGCGAATGATCGATTTCGAATAACAGGCGACCGTGCCTGCAGCAATATCGACTCCATCATTGAACACGAGTCTATCGAGGCAGACATCACTGACCGAGGAGTTACGTTGTGTTAAGAGTCCCACCGACGCCATTAGACCTGTGTCAATCGTGATTGATTCGGTCTTATGACCCGTTCATCAAAAAGATTGAGTGATTGCAATCGTAGTAAACCAAATTAATCGTTCTCAATGTCAATCGTTTCATCCAGCTGTCTTTCGTTTTAAAGGAAAAGAAAAGAAATATGTTTCGTTCATCCAAGTTATTCTCATTCAAATGAAATTATATAAAATGGGAATTAAACAATAAACATAGCTTTAAAACAATCAATGTATATTTTGTTGTTTTAATTTTGTGTGCATTTTCTATGACGTATTTCCCATCAATCACAAACAAAATGCACACAAAATTAAAACAACAAAATATAGAGTGCGTTTACTCAAACAACGGAAAACTAAAAAATTTCCTAAGTTCAACAAAAGACAAATCCACAATGACTAATAAATCTGGAGTATATGAGATTAAATGTGGAGACTGTAACGCTGTTTACATCGGCCAGGCAAAGCGAAGCATAGGCGTCCGCTTTAACGAACACTCGAGCCACATCAAGTTCAACCGACCCGAAAAATCCTCCGTCGCTGAACACGTCCTCACCAACAAACACTTCAATGTAAGCTTAGAAGATGTTAAGCTTAAAAAACATGTAACAAACCATCGACGACTTGATGCATATGAAAGCCTCTATATCCACAGAAGCAACAACACTATGAACAATGACAATGGCAATATAACGTCACCTTTGTTTAACATAATTTAACGTCTCTTTTCACTCTAATTGTTATTGTTATAATCAAGAGCTTTTTTCAATTTTCTTTTAAATGTTTTTATGTACTCATTTCTTTCTCTTTTTCTGCCAAATCAGTGTATTGCTGAAGATGAACCACATTAGGTTCGAAATGCATTCAATTTTGACAAAATAAAATTAAAAGCTTACATCGAAAAGTTTCTTGTGTTTGGTTTTTTAATTTTGCTTTGTATTTGTTTGTGGTCAATAAGGTGTATGTTGTTTTGCTTTTTTAAAAGATACAATTACATGTTTTCTTTTATTTTAATTTTACCACTTTTTAATAAAATATAAACTGATTTTTTGAGCCTTTTTTGTTAGGATTTTAGATTGGGATTATGGTTGGGTTTGGTAGGTAGCACGTTCGTTTTTAACTTTTATTTTCGGGAATGTAACCTGGCCAAATTCCGACACTGACTGATTATTCAGATTTGTTTAGCGAAAGTTCTTGATCAGGAGCGATGTGGACAGTAAGACTCTCCACAAAGCTCCGTTGATGGGTCTCGAGAATCTGGCTTGCTTTGAGATTATGTCTAATAAGTTAAGAACAAAATTCTATAAGCAAATTGTATAAAAACTTTTAATTTACTCGTAGGCGATTAGGATACCTGATTGAGCTTTTATTGCCGATTTTCGTACTTCCTCCTTGGAAGATTTTGGGTATTTCGGTTTCAAATACTTGATGCCAATTAAATTATGAAAATCCGAGGTTTATATTAGTACAACCAAGGAAATTCTTAATTTTCTTTTCTTGGAAATTTCACGGTTGTTAGCGGAGATGATGATGGCTTTTGTTAAGTCTCTAATATATAAACATATATACTAGCGGCCCGTCCCGGCTTCGCACGGGTAGACATAAATAGGTACAGATATTTATGTTATAAGCATGCTAATTAAAACGAACATGAATCACTAAATTAGAAAACATTTTTTTGTCTTATCATTAATACTCTTCGCAGCGTATGCGATGAAAGACATTTTATGGCTAATTTTTGTACACCTTCGGTTGGTTTTAAAAGGAATTTATAAAGTTTATATAGTAATCTAGTACTAAATATAGCCTTTGTTACTCAGTGATAATGTAGCTTTGTAATGAAAAAAGATGGTCCGACAGTTTTCTGTAAAAAAATCTGATTTAAGGCGCCATCTGTTCGAGACTTATGAAACTTACGATTAATAACAAACATCAACATTGACAATCAGTTTATTGTTAATTATAAATTATTAAGACCATTAATCGAAATATAAACTATCCTATATCTCAAGTTACACCAAATTACACATAAAATGCCAACTTTCATCGACATCGGTTGAATTGGTGAAGAGTTCACTGGGAACATACATATGACACTGGATTTTTATATATTATAGAAGATAGATAGAAAAAGAAGGTTGTAGGATCGAAAATCAATACAATGCAAGGCATCCACCTTGGATGTGGATAGGTCTGAAGCTGGAGATGAAAAGAACGATTCACGGAAATTATGTCTGCTTTCAGACAAAAAGGAAATTCGAACGTATTCGAAATTGTGAAAGCAATGTTCGAATACTTGGTAACTTGATGACTTTTTAACTTGGTACGGAATTCCGCATAGACAGAAAAATACTCTACAAAGTTGCAAAATAGTTTCAAGGCGGCCTACAAATTTCAATGTTTTTAACGACAGATACTGCCCATTGTGTTTGTATGTACTTCTCCACGGCCATAGCTGCCGCAGGCGTTGACGGTCCAGGTGTTACCATCTCTACCAATAGTCAAACGCATTCAATGCAACAAAACCATCAGCAACAACACCACCAAGTCAATGATGCAAGTGGAAGTTTTGCCATTCAATAGTCGAGCACTAACACCCTTCTCCCAGCACCTGAGTGTTGTTGTTGGAACGACATAACAGCAGCAACTGCCAACTCGGCCTTTTCATCAGCTGCCAAGATAGTTAGTCAACTTCCATTTGAGATTTCCTTATATAATGAAAATTAATTTCCTTATAGTCACGACAATTCAGCAGCGTCATGGCCAACTTGCCGATCAACCATTCACATTGAACAACCTCTATCCGCAGCGGAAGTGTTTGTGGATCAAGCGATCTCTGCGTTGTCGACAATTCGAACACAATGTCATCAAGCCGGAGTACCATCCGGGATCGATCAAGTATCGCATTCAATTGTTCGCTAATTACCATGTGCCCGATGTTCTGCTTGTGCGTTGTGAAAAGTCCACTCAATTGATGCTCAAGCTAACTAACCCAACTATGCATGATATGACCATAACCATTATGGAACTGCTAACCGAGGAAGAGGAACGGCGAATGATCGATTTCGAATAACAGGCGACCGTGCCTGCAGCAACATCGACTCCATCATTGAACACGAGTCTATCGAGGCAGACATCACTGACCGAGGAGTTACGTTTTGTTAAGAGTCCCACCGACGCCATTAGACCTGTGTCAATCGTGATTGATTCGGTCTTATGACCCGTTCATCAAAAAGATTGAGTGATTGCAATCGTAGTAAACCAAATTAATCGTTCTCAATGTCAATCGTTTCATCCAGCTGTCTTTCGTTTTAAAGGAAAAAAAAAGAAATATGTTTCGTTCATCCAACTTATTCTCATTCAAATGAAATTATATAAAATGGGAATTAAACAATAAACATAGCTTTGAAACAATCAATCAATTATTTCAATACTAATCGTTCTAAAGACCGAAACTGAATGAAAATGAAGTACCTTACCTACTCTACTGCAAAAGGTTTCATATGGTTCCACTCGCTTATTTTCCAATTTCCTAAGGTTCGCTTACACTTAAATTCAGTCCACAATCGCATGGATTGGAGATGAATTTTTGTTAGTAAGGTAAAGGTACGCTCAGGCATGGTTAATAAACAATAAGAAAGATTAGAAATTAAATTGAAAATACAGAATATATTTGAAAAAGCTATTTATTTTAGTATCCAAGCTTTTATTTCTGTTATCAATACAATATAAAAAAAAATCAGTTAACTTAATAAGCGTTGGTTGGTAAGCTCCTGTATTAAATTATTCAGCCAAAAAATTGAAAAATATAAACACCCGTATTCATAAAGAAAAATAGCTATTATAACCCCCGTGTTTAGGATAACTTCACAATGGAATAAGAATTTTCTGGACTCAAATGGAGCAGTAATGAATTGCCTTCAGTTTGAGCCAAAATTCTTATTCCATTGTGTATTTTTCCTAAACACGGGGGTTATAATAGCTATTTTTTCTTTATGAAAACGGGTGAAAATATATAAAAAAATATAATTTGTTTATGAAGAAAGTTGAAAATTTTCTAGTAAGGCTCTCCCAAACCAACGTGAATGTGCCGCTTTCGCCGACGCGGCGGCAGTTTTTGTTGTTGTTTAGCATTGTTTATTGAGTGCAGTCTTGCCTCACCAATATTTTTTAATTTGTCTAGAAAATGTTACAGAAAAATCTTCACAAATTAAGAAAAAAATATGTATGACAGCCTTATGAAAATCGTTGTAAATAAATTGAATTCAAATATACATAATTCCAAAAATACAGATTAAGCTGTTGGAGTTTGTTGACTTTTTCAGAAAAATTGCATTATTGTGTAATAGTAGACTATGAATACTACATAATTAAGTAATACCACATTTTCACTAGTCCCAGTGATTATATTTCGTTGAAAATTAACAAATGACATCCGAAACTACATCATTTAAAATTCCGTGTACAAATACATATTTCGAAATAAGATAAATTCAACAAAAAAAAACATATTTTAAAAGCTTGAAAATCTTTAGTATGAAAATAGAATGAGAAAAAAACAAAAATAGCATTTAACTGCCAAATCCAATAAATGAAATGAGCTATCAAACAAAATAAGAACATTTTAGACGAAAAAACACTTAACGTATTCGCAAAATGATCTCATTTTGGCTCAAAGGAAAACGTTGAATAACTGAGCCGAACGATTCCTTATTAGCTGAACCAGTGAACGTAGTTTTCGTTTCGATTCCTGAATGTTTCACTGTCAACACGTGTCACTGTCAGATTTGCTTTTGTTTTGAATTATTTTATTTTATTGTTTTTTTGCGTAAATCAATCGTCAAGTTTTTATTGTTCATAACTATTTAATGGAGTTGCAGGAAAAATGAATTTAAAAATTATTACTGAGCATTTTTTTTCTTTTTTACCACATGGGTAAGTTGCTCTTTTTGTACAAAATTTAAAAAAAAATCGTATTTTAATTGGATACAAATGTTCTTATTGTGAAAAAAATTCATCAAATATATATTAGTTAGGTATGTACCTACATATACATAGTATATTTGATGTATGTATTTATTTCAGAAGGTACCTTTTTTTCAATTTGTACCTTTCTTTACAGATAAATAAAATGGAAGAAGCTGTTAAATTCTGTGAAGAATAAAGGGGTTTATGCAAAGAATTTCATCTTACCTACTGGTCAAGTATGTAGATGTACTAACTACTAAGCGCAAGCCCCATTCCCAATCAACGAGTGAAATAAGTGATTTATAAATTAAGTGCATAGTTTAGTTCAATCAAAATCCTTTCGTAATAGGTTTTTAATATAGTTTTATAGATTTATGTCTGTTTTATTCTGTATGACAGTTGAATTTTTGTGTAACGAAAAAATGTACCGCCACATGCAAAACGCTGAGAAACCAAGTCAAATAAAGTGAAATTAACAAGATCAAAATAATTCTATTTGAAATAAAATACATAATGTCTTTGTAATTTATTATGGAATGTTTATTAAGGTAAGATAGGTACGAGGAACTTTTTTTTTTAAATCGAAGTTATTGCACTCGCTTGAGCTCTTAACACGAGTACAGTAATGAAAGGTACATTTATAAGTCTTATTAAATTTTAAGAGGAAAAAGTATTATTCGACAAAGCCTACAAGTTATAATTTAAAAATAGACATTGCGCTGCTTTTGTGGGCTTTAAGCTGCTACGCCTATTTGAAATTGTAAGACCTGCTTTTGAAAAAACTCTCTCGCATGGTACACTTGTTGCGACAATGCAAAGCCTCTTAAGGGCAAGGTTGTAGAGTCGTGGGTATATGTCTTTCCTTTCCTTCCACCATTTAAGGGGATCATCGTTGCATCGAAAAGGTGTTTCATTGATGTACTTATCAATTTCTAATATACTTGCAGCATGTTGGTTTGGGTTGGAAACGAAACACTCTGTCATCAACAAATTGATCTGCTTGTTTAAATCTGTTTTTAATGGAATTTGCAAGAGTACTAATAATGAAATTAATTTCGTCGATTTCATTATTATTTTCCATAGACATTTTATTTAAATGCGATCTTATCGCTTTGATCATAAGCATCGTTTTTAAAATGGTGACATTTTTTTCAGCCGACATTTGTTCCGTTATAGCATGAAAAATTTTGAAAATATTTGTTGCCCTCTCCAAAATTGTCCAGTCGCTGGCCGACAAGCAATTTAGGTCAGGATTTTCAATTGCCAGAACTGCAAGCACTGCGGATTTAACAATTAGAATTCTGTTGAGCATTTCGTAGGTAGAATTCCACGGCGTTATGCAGGATTGCTTAAGCTTAAGTTCTGGCAAATTGAGCTCCCTTTCCATGCTTGCAATTTTGACTGTTGCTTTTGAGCTTTTTTTGAAAAATGCAACAATATTTTTACCTTCACTATTTTCGACAAGTAGCAAGTCCTTCACCAACAACCAAATTAAGGCTATGTGCAAAACATGGGAAATGGTTCCACTTTTTAAATTTCACAGCACCAACGACATTGGAAGCATTGTCTGTCACAACACAACACACTTTTTCTTCGAGGTTCCATTTATTCAATTCCGAGCTGAGCATGTTTCCCAAGTTAATGATGATCGTTATAAGGAATGCATCCTAGGAGACGTGACTCCAGGAATGAAGTGTCTTGCTGCTCTTGAATGAAGTGGACCGTAATTCCGATATAACTTTGCTGCGTATTGGATGTCCAAGCGTCTGTTTTGATACAAACAGCTGAAACTGAAGCTAATGCGTCTTGTACCTTTACTTTCGTCTCTTCATAGAGCCTAGGTATTAAAGAATTACTAACGGTTTTTCTTGTAGGGAGCTGGTAACTTGGATTTAGCATTTGAACAAATTTCTTGAATTCCTGGTCTTCAACCATACAAAATGGATAATATTGCTTCAGCATAGTTTTGTCGATTTGTTCGTCTAATTGTTTTGAGTAGTTTAAAGAAATGGGTTTTTTAGTATAGCTGGAAATTGTTTGTTGTCGTTGTGCTGTAAGTCGGGGCGTTTGATTAGAGGTTGATGTTGCTATTGTACATGCCGAGGCTGAAGTTGAAGGACGTTCTGTTGTTGCAATTGTGAATGGAGTAGTGGAAGACGTGGTGGATGTTGCTATGGATGGAACTTCTATTGCGATAGTAGGTGGTTGAGAATTTTGTTGTTGTTGGTTGATAGAAGATACAGATGAAGATGGGCTGTTGTTGTCGGGTATATTTCGCTCCTGAATATAACGCGCCTTTTCAATTGTTATGCCAACGTGTTTGGTTTTTAAATGCCTTCCTAGATTTCTGGTGGCACCTCCGCTGATGCTAATAAATTTTTGGCAATAGGGGCATTTTGCCTTTTTCTCTGTTGTCTGAGAAAAATGCATCCAATGTGGACTGCGTTTGTTCTTGATTTCCATTATTAAATTTGTCTTTACAAAGTTAAAAAAATTATGCTTATTTAAATTTTCTATTCAGCTGAAAAAAGAAAGCTACCTGTAAAATTAAAATAAAATTCCCTTGATTTAAATTTTTGTAAGCATTAATTTGCTGCCGGAGCCAATAGGTAGGTAGGTACTTTATGTAATTTTGAATCGCAACCAAGTACCAAATACCAGAAGAAAGAAAATAACGAAGTTTTCCCATTTCATTCAAAACCAAAATGCAACAGAAACCTAAATGATTGAAAAAGTGAACGATTGGAATAGAATGAAATTTCCCCATTTTATTCCCAGCCAAAATGAAACAGAAACCAAAATGATTAAAAAAATGAACGATTGAAAAGAACTAATCATTGAACTGAACGACATATGAACGATTGAATCTTTTAAAATGAACGATTGACACACCTCTAGACGCTGTATTATACCGTAGGTATATATTTGATAAAAGACTTAGTTGTGTGGACAATATATGTTTATTTAATGACTTAAGAATACCAACTGGTGAGCAGCTGCTCGTTTACAAAAGAGCAAACTTGTTGCCAACTACGTATACTACATCTCCCCCTTTGGGAATAAAGTATTTTCTAACATACTTTAAAATAATTAAATTAAAATTTTTTTTTTAACAACATAATTCATTTTTAAATTCATATATAAGTATAATATATTTTTAATTTAATTGATGTACATACCTATTTTTTAAATACAATTTAATAATTGATTGTGATGTGTGACTGAGCAGACGTGTGTGACAGTGTTGCGGTTTTCGGTTTGGTTTAAAGTAGTTTTAAATTTTATGCCAAGGTCACAAACTATACTATCGCTTTCTTAAATGTTCAGTGATTGAAAATGTGCATTTATTTAATGAAAAACTGTCCAAAATAAAAATTTTTAATCATTAAAATTTTGATGAAAGTCAACAAAAACTAACTTAAAATTAAATCAGTGACTTTCTCTCCCTGATATAAACAGCTGAATAAGATTTCCCCAACCTACCCAGACATTAATTTAAACACAAACATTTATATATATGTACATACATGCAAAACTCTATTTGATGTCTTCAAAACGTTATAGAGAACACTTCTCCCAATCTACTTCGCCTTCAAAACAACCGCAAAAAATACCAACACTTTCACGTTCCAAACATTCAAATTTTGATACACCAACACAATTTACAGTTTTACATAAATCGCAGATCGAAACTTTAACGATGCCTGATTCAAATGAAAATTTGTCCGACTCCGAAAAGAGAATAACCGAAAAACTTGATTTCGAAGTAGGAGCTCTCAGGTCGTCTCTTCAAGCTGTAAACAACCGTTTATCTGCCTTTGAATCAAAACAAACCGAAATTGATGTACTTAAAGTCGAGAACGAGGAGCTAAAACAAAACTTACAAAAACAAGACGAGGCTATTTATGTATAAACTTAAAGTCCACGTGGAGTCAAACGATGAAAAACAACAACTTAAGGAGACAATGAGCGATGCGCTTTTACATGGAGTTCCACAATTACCGAACGAAAACTTAGAAATTATTTTTCACAAGCTACATATGTGATTGCTTAAAAATCAAACCACCGACCGTTAAAAACATCTTTCGACTTAGAGCAAAAAGCAAGTCACTTGCACCACCGATAATGATTAAATTACCCTCGCCAAGTGACAAGAACAAGAGTCTTCTTCTGAAGTCGATCGGCAACTACCGAAAAACAAATAAAGTGCAGCTTTGTCTACGTGATCTTCGACTAAATGATGGTTATCGTGTCAACAACAAAATTTCTCCCGTTTACATTCATGAATGCTTAACGATGCGTAATCGTACTCTCCTTCAATACGCACTCAAATTCAAACAAGAAAAAAAAATACAATCTGCATTTACTTTTCGTGGACTTGTTTACGTTAAGAAGAATAAGGAAGAAAATGCGAAATTAATTGAAACTGCTGATGACCTTGCCGTTTTTAACCAAAACGTTACCAACAACAACGCTTCAACCTGATGCCAACTCATGAACTGATGAAAGATATCACCTTTAATTTTAATTTTTTGTATGCAATGTATAATTATTCTTTTTTCTCTTACAAATCTCTATATATTTTATTACTTTTATTTTTAAACATGTTTCTTGAATTTCTAAGATCAATATATTTTTCAGTAATATTTATTTGCATTAATTACCTCTTATCATCACACCTTTTGTTTATTTGTCTAATGTTTTCTTCTCAAAGGAGTTTGTCATTCGTTTGGATCGCAGGTTGGTTCTCTTTTCCATCTTGGTTTTTCGAATATGGTTAAAATAAATAATATTAACCGAAGTTGCACAAACCAATCGCAGCTAAATAATATAGAACGCGCAATGATTAATGTTTTATGCAATCAGCAATCGGGTTTACACGTTGTTCACATAAATGCGCAAAGTATTTTACCAAAAATAGATGAGTTTAGATTCTTATTTGAAGGTTCGAGGGTTGATGTTGTATGTGTTTCAGAGACTTGGCTTTCAAGTAATGTTGGTGATACTGTTTGTTCCTTAAATGGTTTTCATAAGCCTTTTCGTTGTGATAGGATTGGGAGATGCGGTGGAGGGATAGCTATTTTTGTGCGCAGTGAGATAAATTGTAAAATTTTAAGAAAAGCGGAACCAGGAAGTAATATAGATTATGTGTTTATAGAGGTATTGTGTAATGAAAACAAAATATTGCTAGGCTCTGTATACAGGCCTTACAACAACATTGATATTACACCTGTCTTAACAGTAATTATTGATGGATTATCTTTTATATCACCGCTTGTTGTTGTTGTAGGTGACTTTAACTGGAACATATTAAATGATTCATTTCTTGTCAACAATATGAGTACCTTAAATCTCTTTCCTGTTAACACTTCATCACCCACCCATTTCACTTCTCACAGTAGCACCCTTCTTGATGTATTTTTTGTCAGTCATATTTATAAAGTTCTCAAGTTTAATCAAATATCAGTGCCTGCCTTTTCGCGTCACGACCTAATTCATTTGACATTTCAATGTGATCCATTGATTTCGAGCAAAACTATAAGATTTCGCGACTTCAAACGAGTGAATACGAGCCAATTAGAAGATGATTTAAAACCAATTGAATGGTTTCGAGTTTATGAAATGCCTTTTGTCGACGATCAAGTTTTTTTCATTCAAGAGAATATAAGAAACTTATTTGAAACACACATTCCACTGATCACAAAAACGGTAGTAACAAAAAATTCTTCGTGGTTTAACACGCACATTAAAAATCTTATATATGAACGCGACCAGGCCTATAAACGAAGCGTTTTCGACTAAATATTTTGTATATTGAATTTAAACGATTGAGAAACAAAGTTACAGCTGAGATACCAAATGCAAAAAAAAGTTATTTCGCACCATAGTTAGATCCTTCACAAGCGGGTAGAAACCTTTGGAAAAACTTACGTGAAATTGACATTGGCAAGCAAAAAAAGATGAACTATGATGATGTTGACTGTGATGAGCTCGATAAAAAGTTTTTGTCGCTTCCAAACTCTGAATTAAATGAAGAAACATCTTTTGCTTCATACTCTGAATTAAATGAAGAAACATCTTTTGCTTCATTTGAGAATGCGTATTTTTCATTTCCTTGTTTTAGTTTCTCGCAGGTAACTGAAGCTGACGTCTTAGAGAGTTGCATTAATATAAAATAAAACTCTATTGGAATAGATGAAATTCACCAAATCTTTGTTAAAGCTATACTACCCTACATTCTAAGGTACTTAAAACATCTTTACAATACAATATTAATGTCGAATGTTTTTCCATCAGCTTGGAAACAAGCAAAAATTATTCCAATTCCAAAAAACGAACGTGAGTTTCGACCAATTGCGATTTTACCATTTCTTTCCAAGGTTTTAGAGAGAATTATGAATGGTCAGATAAGGAATTACCTAACTGAGAACAATCTGCTTTGTGTTAACCAATCTGGCTTTCGTCCTAAGCACAGCTGCACCACAACTCTCATTAACGCTGTAGAAAACATCAGACAAGCTGTTGATAGCGATAATGTCACCTTTTTAGTTCTCCTTGATTTTTCAAAGGCATTTGATACGGTCAATCATAAAATACTGTTTAATAAACTAACAAATCAATTTAATTTTTCTACTTCTTCAGCAAGTCTAGTTCATTCTTATCTGCATTTACGATCTCAGGCAGTTATTGCAAACTCTTCTTCTTCCGAACTTCTTATGGTTAAAAGAGGGGTTCCGCAGGGTTCAATATTAGGACCACTATTCTTTTCTATGTACATCAATGATTTACCCTTATGTATGCAGAACTCTAAATTGGATATGTATGCTGACGATGTTCAAATAAGTAAAAGTTTTCCTTTAGGATTGGTTGAAAACGCTGCTGTTGAAGTCAACGAAGACCTTGCCAATATTTTTTACTGTGAGACTTTGTCTAAATTCAGTAAAATCAAAATGTTTGGTAATTTAAAGAAAAGCCATCGACACGTCTTATTTTCCCGTGATAATTTTAAATAATAAACAAATTAAGTTCGTCGATTCAGCCAAAAACTTAGGGCCCTTTCACACCAAACGAATCCGAATCAATCAGAATCACTCCGAATCAAGTTGAATCTGATTGACCAAGATTCGGCTTCGAGCGCTCCGTTTAAATGTGAAGGGATTCTTTTCCCGCCTTCAGACCGGACGAATCTGGTTCAATCAGGTTTGATTCGAGGTCGCACTTGATTCAACCTGTCCGATTCCTTGATTCTTGATTCTTGAATCAACAACCATACGAGATGGACGTGGAGTTATTAATTTTAAAAGTTAAAGAAAATAGTGCGATTTATGATTCAGGTTGATTCAGCTGGTGTGAAAGAGTGGAGATGACGAATCAGATTCAACTTGATTCAGAGTTATTCTGATTGATTCGGATTCGTTTGGTGTGAAAGGGGCCTTAGGTTTAATGTTTACAAAAACGCTTTCTTGGAATTACCACATAAGATTGACAATAGGTCGTGTTTACGGAGGCCTTCGTCTACTTTGGACAAATCATAAAATAACACCACTCAAAACTCGTATGATACTGGCTAAAACATTGCTCGTGCCTATAATGCTCTACTGCTGTGAATTTTTTCATAATTGTGATTATGAGCACAAGCGCAAACTTAATGTTGCTTACAACAGTATTGCCAGATACATTTTTGGATTAAAAAGATACGATCGAGTTTCTAATTTCTCAAGGTCTCTCTATGGCCTTACTCTTGAAAACCTTTTCAAGTTTAGATCACTTGTATTGCTAAATAATGTTATACAAACGCGTCAACCACCTTACCTTTATGATAGGATACGTTACTCACATTCTACTAGAACATTAAATATTGTACCCATACGTTACACTTTCTTAGTATCAGAACGCCAATTTTTCATAGCTGCGATTCGTCTGTGGAACTGTCTTCCTCGATCTTTAAGAATGATAAACTGTACTAAGCTCTTTCGAATTAAAATTGAGGAATATTTGCAAATCTTAAGGTAGTGATGATTTGAGTCCTTATTATTTTTTTTTCTGTTAGTTATAAAGTATTAATTCTTGATTTTTATTTTGTATTAATTTAAATTAAACTTTTTTTTAAACTGTTCACATACATACATACAATTTAATTTAATTTTCATTTTGAAAATTCACAAACAAATATACACAACACATAATATTATAATAATTAAGTTTATACTATTTTAAAAGATAATGTATCTTACAGTATAACCTGTTCAATAAAATATATGAAATATGAGGAATTCTTTTGATTAAATTAAGTTGTTTTTTTTTAACAACATAATTCAATACATAGCATCTCATTTTTAAATTCATATATAAGTATAGTATATTTTAAATTTAATTGATGTACATACCTTTTTTGTAAATACAATTTTATAATTCTTTTGATTATTTAAATTTTATATTTTAAAATTTATATATAAGTATAATCTTATATATAAAAATGAATCGCAAAATGTGTTGGTAAGCGCATAACTCAACAACGCCTGGACCAATTCGGCTAAATCTTTTTTTAAAATGTTCGTTGCAGTTCAAGGATGGTTTCTACGTCGAGAAAAATTCGAATAATTGCCGGAAAAACCATAAGAACAGCCCTTTTCTTTTTCCCATACAAATGTTTTCTAACTAAAACGTAGTCGAGTTAAAGGATTTGACTTCAAGTCATGTCAAATTAAAACAAAAAAAAAAGTGTTGATGTCGATTTTCCGGTGTACAAGTGTTGTTTTTCTTGGATTTTCTGTTACCCAATCTAGTGAGTTTCCTTTTATTAGCAGTGATTCCACGATCAACGCCAGTTGATGAAATCAATGCATGTCTAAGGTCCTCCAATTTGTGAAAACCTGTCAAAGTACTTCATTTAACCAAGAATATGCGTGTCGAGTTGCGAAATGATAAATCTAAAAACATATTCTCTAAACAACTCATTGACATTGGTAATGGCAAATTTCCTATAGACATATTGACTGGCTGCATTAACTTTCCTCAAAGTTTTTGTCAGTTAACTCAATCAAAAGATAAACTTATTCAGAAGGTGTTTCCAGATGTTTCTCTAAATTACAGAAACCATGATTGTTGAGCGAACGAGCGATATTGGCTGCAAAAAACATATGTAGATGAAATGAATTAAATTTCAAAATTCAAGGACAAATTACAGGCGAATCGAGGATATATAAATCAGTTGATTCGGCTCCTAACCAAGATGATGTAGTCAACTATCCACCGGAATTTTTAAACTCGCTGGATTTGCCAGGATTGCCACCTCACAGTCTTCAATTAAAGGTTCGATCAATAGTTATAATGTTGCGAAATATCAACCAACCGCGTCTTTGAAAATAAAAATAAAAAATAAAATAGAAAAATTACTAATCAACGTAATAAAAGAGTATACTCAGAGGAAAGTATAAAGGAGAAGATGTTCTCATACCGCGCATCCCAATGATTCCGACTGATGTGCCATTTGAGTTTAAACAACTGCAGTTTCCAGTGCGGCTTGCTTTTGCTATGACCATAAACAAGTGCCAGGGCAGGGGCAATCATTAAGTGTTTGTGGTATTAATCTAGAAAACCCATGTTTCTCACATGGTCAATTGTATGTTACCTGTTCCTGTGTTGGAAAACCATTAGATTTGTTTGTCTATGCGCCAAGTAATCAAACAAAAAAAGTCGTATATCACAAAGCACTACATGATTAACAATAAAGGGATTACTTACTTTTAAATCATTATATATGTTTCATTTAATTATTTTTTATTCACAACGCCCTATCACCAGGGTGACGGTTCTTGTTCAGAAGAATTTTTAGCCACGACTATAAAATACGTATGTAGGAACAAAAAACTGCCACATTACAAATATTTATGACAGGACGAAGTCTGTCGGGTCCGCTAGTATATTTTAAATTCAATTGATTTACCTGTTATTTAAATTCAATTCTATATAGGTTAGGTTAGGTTAAAGTGGCTGTTGGTTGGGACGTCCAACACACTTAGACCAAAATATGGTCCGTTGTGATACCTTGACTCGTTGAACCAATTGGAGCTTCGAATGAAGCGTAGGAGACAAGTAATGTCTGAATTTTTTAGATCGCTGGTATCATTAAAGTAGTAGTCTCCAAGGTGGATTCTACGTCTTTGTGATAAGGCAGGGCATGTGCACAGAAGATGAGAGATTGTCTCATAGTGAGTTAGTGGAGACAGAGTCTAGGGACCTTAACGCAGCTTGGCTATCCGAGAAGATGCGTATATCATTAGTTGATATAACGTTTTCTCGTTTAACGTTTTTGATCCGTCTGTATAAAAGTTTATAGGACCATCGTTCAAAAATGATGTTTTCTCCCAAGAAGAACTGGGAGGTATAGTCACTTTGAAGCTATAGTTATTAAACTGAGGATGGGGTATGGTCAATATTACTGTTTATAGTTCTGAACGAATTCAAAATAGTGGTGTGGCCAATTCCATTATTGATCCACAGAGAGGAGGCTTGAAGCCGTATGGCAGTATTAGCGGCCGTTTGCTTGCTGAAAATGTCCAGCGGTATTAGATGGAACAGAACATCTAGTGAGGCGGAGGGGGTAGAGCGAAGTGCTCCTCCCATACACAGGCAGGCTGTTCGTTGGACTTTGCTGAGTTTATCGCGATTTGTCGCTGTATCTAGCGCCGTCCACCATACCGCTACTCCATAAGTAAGGATCGGCCTTATGACCGAGATATATAGCCAGTGTGTAATGCGGGGCTGAAGGTCCCATTTATTACCAATGGCCTTTTTACAGGAGAACAGGGCTACTGTGGCCTTGTTTATTCTCTCTTGAATATTAGGTTTCCAACTTAATTTCTTATCTAAAATGAGACCCAAGTATTTTGCTTGTACAGAGAATTTAAGTGGTACACCGTTTATGAGGGGAGGGTCAATAAGTGGGGCTTTTTATTTCCTTGTGAAGAGGACAAGGCCGGTTTTTTGTGGGTTAACGCCTAGTCCACACCGATTTGCCCATCTGGTGAGCTTATTTAAAGCGTTTTGTAAGAGTTCTTTTAGTATATTGGGATGTTTACCCGTTACCGCAATAGCAACATCGTCCGCATAAGCAAACACTCTGTATCCCTCTCTTTCTAGAGTAATTAGTAATTCATTTATTACTAAGTTCCAGAGGAGAGGGGATAGGACACCACCTTGTGGCGTACCTCTGCTGACACCGCTTTGTGCAGTAAAATCGCCCAGTTTTGAATTTATAATCCTGCTTATCAGCATCTGATTAATCAATTCGCTGATCGACTTATCTACCTTCAGAGATGTCAATACACGTGCAATTGCAGATGTGTCGACATTGTTAAATGCACCTTCTATATCTAAGAAGGCAACTAAGGTGTACTCTTTATGATGGAGGGAATATTCGATTGTACGTACTATACTGTGCAGAGCCGTTTCAACTGATTTCCCTTTGTTGTAGGCGTGTTGAGCCTTTGAAAAGAGGGACTTATCAATACTTGCCCTTAAGTGGATATCGATCAAACGTTCAAAAGTTTTGAGAAGGAATGATGATAAGCTGATAGGTCTTTGGTCTTTAGGGTTAACGTGGCTGGATTTTCCAGCTTTTGGAATAAAAACGACTTTAACTTGTCTCCAAGACATCGGGATGTATGCCAATTTAAGGCATCCCTTGAAGATGTTTTCTAGGATGGGTATTAGAAAACTTGCATTTTCTTGCAGTTCAGCTGGAATTATACCATCCGGACCTGCAGTCTGCAGATTTATATGGCTTAAAGCTGTTAATAGCCCATTTGAGTTTTTCCCTAGCGACTAGACCTTGTGGGGGATATAATGTATTGTCTATTGCACTATTTGGTGCAATGTTATTAATAATATTAGAGCTACCAGGAAAGTGAACGTCTGGTAGCAAGTTGAGCGAGAGGCGTTTTTCAAGCAGCTTGGCATGATTGGATTTGTTTGAGAGGATTTTGCGCAACCTGGATGCTTCAGAGCAATCTTCCACGTTGCTGCAGAAGTTTCTCCAGAACGATCGTTTGGTTTTCCTCAGTTCTTTTTTATATATCTTCAGTGATTCTTTCAAGCTTTCGCTCTGTTAAAGAGTTTTCTGCATTCTTTTCTAAGTGGATCTAGCCCTGAGTTCCACCAGTGTGGTTTATGGGTACCTTATTTTGCGTCGTTTTAAATTTTTTTTTTAGTGTCTTGGACGTAGAAAATATGAATTTCTTCTTATGTCTGTGAAATTGTTTTCTTTGTTTACCCAATATGAACGAGGAGATGAATGTTTTGCCATGATTGTTCCTTTTTTCCCATTGTTATCATTATAATTTTTAACCCAAACTTTTTCGTTTTCAGTAAAAGGATTTTTAAATTTAGTTTCCTTATTATAATATGTTTCATTACGTTTATTATTTAAATCATTACAGTTTTGAATCTCTTTGGAGTTTTCAGCTAGAAACAAATCTGATTTTATAGGTAATAGAGTTCTCTGTTTCCTTCCCATTAATATTTCTACAGGGCTTTTAGTACTACCTTTCAATGGAGTGTTCCTATATTCTAATAAGCTAAGCCACATCTCTTCGCCTTCATCTTCACACTTTTTTAATAGTTTTTTCGCGATTTGAACACATCTTTCGGCAAAACCATTTGCTTGTGGATAGTGTGGGCTAGTTGTTATGATATTTATATCATGTTCAGTACCAAATTTTCTAAAATTGAATGATCCAAAAGACATATTATCAGCTATAATAGTTCGATGAATCCCATGCGTTGCAAACAAACTTTTTAACTTTATAATGACTTCACTAGTAGTTTTATTTTTCATTGTCACAATTTCAATATATTTTGAAAAGTAGTCTGCCACAACAAAAAAAAATTTTCCCGAAAATTCAAAAATATCTATACCTTTTTTATTAAATGGAAATGGTGGAATTTCTAACGGTATATAAGGTTCCTTAATGTTACGATTGCTATTTTTCTGACAAACTTCACAACTACTTACTTTGCTTTCTATTTGATCTGCCATACCTGGCCAATATAATACAGCTCTAGCTTTGGTCCTTTCGATACCTAAATGAGGTTTGTGTAAGGTTTCTAAAACTTCTCCTCGTAAACTTTGAGGAACTACATATAATCTTCTCATTCAGAAAAATAAACCCTTATCCCAAAGTAATGTGGTCCTTCATTTTACAATATATTTTTATGTTTTCTGGAAGATATTTTTTAAGTTTTGGCCACCCATTTAATAAAACTTCATTTAATTCTTTAAACGTTGGATCCTTTTCTGTTTTCTCAATAAATTTCTGTTTTCTTTCTGGGCCTACATTAATTGCATGAATTACCATGTCTAGATCATTTATTTCTGGCGAGCTTTCATTTTTTAAGAAATTTCTTGAAAGAAGGTCTGCTACGTGAATGTTGTTATATGATGTTACTTAAGCATCCATAAGTAACCCTCCAAACCCTAATCAAAATATTTAAAACAACCAAATCAAGCAACCACAACAAAACATAAACAAAAACAAAAACAAAAAGTATTTGTTTATTGTGTTGCAAAAAATAAAAACAAACTTGCTAATCGACGTTATCATTGAAGTTCAAAGCAATTGTGACCTTTAAACGGTCAAAAGCAATGCTTTGGATTCTCGATGAAGTAATTCGAAGCGTCATCAGAAAGTTTGTCAACAAGACGAACATTGAACCAAAGCACAGGTGTGAAGTGCGGAAATGCATGGTAATATGATGACACCAATATGAAAATAAGGTAAGTAATGTAATAATATTAAGAAATTAATGTGAAGTAGGTTAAGAAATAACATCAATGTGAAAATAATTTTAATAATATTAAGAATTTAATGTTAAGGAAGTAGGTTAAGGAATTTAGTAAGTAAGCATAAAATTAATATAAATAGTTTAAAAGTTTATGTCAATAGGGCAGTCTAGAAACTAAAAAGAGAACAGTAGAACCACTGTAAGGGAAGTTATTCAGGAGGATCATAAGATAAATAAAGAATACTTACAACATCCCACTAAAGGATTATAAACAAAAAAGGTAATTGTTGTTTGATTTATAATTCGGCGCCGAGCACCTAGATCTCTGGCTTACCCTAGCGAGCCCTTAAAGCCAAGGAAACCCCCACATCCCTTCCCTAAACTCCCCATTATACAACATTGGCGCAGCCGATAGGATGGCGTGTCAATTTGGAGTCTAAACTTTTGACCTAAAGACCCTGAAGCATACTCCACTTCAGAAGCGTCATCCAAACCTACCATTTCCATAACCAAAAAATCAATAGTGGTTGGAAATTCAATTTTTTTAATTTTTATTTTCGATTTCCGAATTCTTTTAACAAAAAAAAAAACAAAATCCTTCTGCTCTTTTAGATGAACTAAACTGAGCTGCAGGAAAAAATCCGTGAAAACCATACAGTCGGACCCAAGCCAATCAGCTTGGAGGAATACCGTCGACGAAAGGGGCAGCCAGAGAAGGTTCCCGAACTAAAAACTAAACCCCCTCTATTACCCGGAGGAACTTCAAACGCTCTGGTCGAGGGCAAGAAAAGACGCCGGGGCGGGCGAATAGTCAAAAGACGCCAAGAGCTTGGGAAACTTTACTTCCTCGCCTCTCTTTGCACAGGGGAAGCAAAGAAAGCTTTCCTGGAACAAGCTAAGGCGTTGACTAGGGAAGATATAATAAGAAAAAATAATTGTATATAATTGCACTTCAAAAAAAATAAAAATTAAAATGAAATAAGAACAAAACAAAAAAAAAATATATATAACTCTTTTCTTTTGCTGGTTTTCGTGATTATTTCTCAATTTTCGGATTGTAACCTAAAGGTTGAGGTTATCCTATTGGTGATATTCTTCGGAATACCTCTTCTATCGGTTTTGTTTGGTTCGTTGTTGTTTATGGATCTCAATCTTCAGGTTGAAGAACTGCTCAAGGAGGTCCAATAACTACATAAAGAAAGAAAGGAACAAGGTATCGAGATAAAATACTTCAATAACACCCTACTAGGCGAACTCAAAGCTCTAGTGGGTAGAGAAGTATTTGCTCTTAAATTCACCAATACACAGTGGGGACAATTAACCAAATTGGAAACCACTGACACGATCCTTTCTATCTTCATCGAAACTGTCCAAAGACAATAAACCGAGCGCGAGTATAAACTCTCGGAGTTGCAGCAGCAATTCGATAAACAAACAAAAGCTCTTGACCAATTGGTGATTAACCAAAGAGAGGCTGAACAAATAAACAAACAAGCCGAAGCAACGATCACTGACCTAAACAACCAAATAACTACATTGGAAAACAAAACCAGAACATTTCAAGAAGACATAAATCTCTTGAAAACAAAAGAAAAGCAGTTTCTCGCAAAAGCGAAAAATTTTAAAACTCAAGAAGCTATTTACGTCTCCAAAATTAAAAAATTACAAGACAAAATAGAAATTCAAAAAAGGGAAACCGATCACATTGAAAAACGGAAAGAAACATCAGAAGTTAAAATCACTGAAAAGATCGAACCCAAATTACCTACCAAAATGTCTCTGGGTTTCGAAAAACTTCTGAAAATCTCCCAAGGGATCCCTGAATTCGCTGGAGGTACCGACGCAAGGGTAGCCCAGAAATTGCAAACCTTCCTTACGTGTATACGTCCTATAATAGAACATATACCAGAGGAAGATGAAAAACTCTTTCTCCAAATTCTTCAAACAAAACTCAGGGAAGACGCTTTAGATTTGGTGCAAACTGCAAAACCAAAAGACTTCAAGGAGTTCGAAGAGACGCTCAATCGATTGAAAACTACAGCGATCTAGTTAACTGTCTAATAACTAGTCGGCAGAGTCAATTCGAAACCTTAAATGTGTTTTTTGGTAGGTTACGACACTCCATAACCCAATGTAGAGAAGCTGCCGAAATAAAGTACGGAGAAAAGGCAGATATCGTAAAAACCCAGTTATTTGATTTTGCGAAATCAGCCCTAGCATCCGGAGTATCCAATAAACAGCTAGGGCAGTACCTTTTCACCCTGGAAAACAAAAGTTTCGAGGATTTGATAAGAACCGCTCTCAGTATGGAAAAACATGTACAGAGAGTTGAGACAATACCGATGATGTCGTGCAATTCAGCTTTCACGGGGAACGAAAGTACCCTTGGGCGAATTGTGCAACAAACACCATCCATCACAACTGAAAAATCAAACATCATCTGCAATTTCTGTAACGTGAAAGGCCACACATACAGTGAGTGCTTAAAACGACAGAATACCCCTATTTGCCAAATTTGCAAATATTATGGGCATGAGGCTGCTACCTGCAGAAGGAAAAATGATAACCCTAACAGGGGCGGTGATAGTAATAAACCACGCGAAGGTAACAATAATCAAAATTCTCAGTATCAACAAGGGAATTCGGAACATCGTAAATAACATAACAACTCGATGTGACTGGTGTGGAAGATACAGCCACACAATAGATCAATGTCAGTTTAAAAATAATTGGCAAACAAACCGATCGGGAAACTCTCAATAGTCGATCGAAAGTTCCCCGACTCGACTTTAAATAACACAAAGAGAAAAAACGGGCAACCCAGTATTTTCAATATACCACCCCACATTTCTCTACCTTCAATAAAAATAGGAATTGAACTAGGGAAGAAAAAAACGATACAACTGTTAATAGATACAGGTTCGGAGGTAAGCCTTTTAAAGAAGAGAGTTATTGATGATATTAACTCATTAAACTCGCATAAAAAATTGACCATTAACACACCTTGTGGAATCGGATATACATTAGGAGAAATCACTGCTACTATGCAGATACCCTCATTACCCAATTGCGTATTTCAAGTAGTAGAAAATGACCTAGCCATCCCGGGCGATGGAATCACAGGGTATAATTTCTTAGGAGAATACTGTAACGTAGACGGGCCTAACAACTTATTAACATTTTCAAAACTGCCAACGCAAGGTACAAAGGAATATAGCATACCACTGTTCAATTCTAACAAGACTGAGTTAAACAATCCACATAATGGATGCTGTTACACAGGTAATCACTCGCATGTGAAAAGCAACAAGTACCAGCAAACTCAGTCACACCGTGAGCGCAAGGCAAGTCAAGAAATCGGCTTACCGCACGACAACTGTACAAAGAGTTTACACGAAGAGAAGTGTTGCTTGCAGTATAAAAAAACTGGACCAGACTCTGATTTCGATACTCCAGGGGCATTACAAACGGATTCTCTAAAAGCCAAATCTTTCTCATCCGAAACTTCACCTCGCAAAGTGAAAACAAGAGAAGAAAAGGCACCAAACAAAATGACTAACGAAAAGGTAAATCTGCGTGATTTAAATCCAAAAAAGCAGAAAAACCTTAAAGTCAACAAAGAAAGGAAATCCAAAGATGTCAACAGTTGTAAAACAATTGTGGGAAATATGATAGATACAAATATAGATACAGATTACATAAATCAAATTAATGAAAGCAATTCAAACATTAATATAACACTGCAAAAAACAGGTCAATTAAATAATGAGTCGCAAGCAGAGACCCTGCATGACTCAGAACCCATTGAAATAAAAATAATTTATAACTTTGCATTTTGTTTACTATTAATGCTGACTGTAATAAAAACAGTATGCAATTTGACACTGTCGATTTTAAGAAGAAAAAAGAAAAATGAAAATAAAGAGAATATACAAATATGTAATTTGAATATAGTAAAGAAAGAAAAAAATAGGTCAATAAAAATAAACCTAAATAAAGAATTAAAATTACTTCCAAGGTCTAGGTCGATTATAGAATGACCAGTTAGATATAAGGAACCTAAGATATGCTTATCCAAAGAAATAAGGAAAGGCGTATTTTTAGGAAATTGTATAATAGCTAATGAATGAAACTAATAGAACAGCATTCTGTTACCATAATAGTATAAAAAAACAAAACGAACGAATAGAAAATTTCACCAAACAACTTGACAGAGACAATACATTAAATAACGAGGAACGAAAAGCAATACTAGACCTTTGCATACAATATAATGACATTTTCTTTTTACCAGGCGATAGACTTTCTCATACAATGACTTTAGAACATCAAATTCCTATAAAACAAGATCAAGCCCCAATAAACACAAAGATGTATAGACTTCCAGAAAAACAAACAAACAAAGCAACTAACTGAAATGCTGAAAAACGATATCGTTCAACCCAGTAAAAGTCCATGGAATTCACCACTTCTGGTAGTACCAAAGAAAGCAGGTCCAGATGGTGAAACACGATGGAGAGTAGTGGTTGATTTTAGGAAACTCAATGAATGTACCATAGGGGACGCTTTCCCATTACCAAGAATTGAGGACATACTTGACCAGTTGGGTCATTCTAGGTATTTTACCACTCTAGATCTAGCTAGTGGGTATCATCAGGTATTAGTGGCACCCGGTGATAGGGAAAAAACTGCTTTTAGTACAGCTTATGGGCATTACGAATTCAAGCGTATGCCATTTGGACTAAAAGGTGCCCCAGCCACTTTTCAACGACTAATGAATTACATATAGTATGTGATTGTAAATATTCCTTATTGACCGCAAATTTTAAAAATAAAAATCAAGCACAAAATTTTTTAATTTTTTGTTTTCAATATTTATTAAACAATCGAATGCATTTCGGACTCATTTGTGAGACCATCATCAGCGAAATACGCAAATACACTAAAGGAAAGAGGAACAACAATGTAAAACAAAAATTAAGAAAATGAAAAAGTTATACAACAAAAATATCATATTAGAAAAAGAGAGCAAGTACATTAGACATTAATTTATGATTACAAAAAACAAAAACTTTAAAAAAGAGAAAAAGAAAAACATTATTTTGCAAGTGAGAATAAAAAAGATTCTATTGGGCTATTGTCAATGTTCATTAAGTTGTCTTTAATTGAGATGTAAACAGATTCGTAGGCATCAAGTTTGGAAGGTTGTTGAACTGTTTTTATCAATTTATAGTTTTCTTCTAATGGGGTCATGAAGTGAGGCGCATCATGGTTCAGATCAAATGTATGAGCTGCTACTGCTTTGGTAACGTCCTTCTTCTCGATGTAGCGACGGTGTTCATCAATGCGAAATTTTACTGCTCTTCTCGTTTGTCCAATATATTTGTAATGGCAATCAGGGCAGGTGATTTCATATATGCCACTCTTCTCTTTAAAAGGTTTCTTGTCTTTTGTTGAGCCTAGTAGCGTACATAATTTGTTGTTGTTAGTATGAACGATGCTCAAGTTAGCTTTTTTGAATACATGATTTAGTTTATTAGTAATGTTCGGTATGTACGTCATGGCAACCCTTCGTTCAGTCGAATTATTTTGGCTTTGAGTAAAAAGGGTAGACATATTTTCCCTTCTTACCTTATCTGAACGCTTCTTTATGTTTTTCTTTTTCTCTTTTTTAAAGTTTTTGTTTTTTGTAATCATAAATTAATGTCTAATGTACTTGCTCTCTTTTTCTAATATGATATTTTTGTTGTATAACTTTTTCATTTTCTTAATTTTTGTTTTACATTGTTGTTCCTCTTTCCTTTAGTGTATTTGCGTATTTCGCTGATGATGGTCTCACAAATGAGTCCGAAATGCATTCGATTGTTTAATAAATATTGAAAACAAAAAATTAAAAAATTTTGTGCTTGATTTTTATTTTTAAAATTTGCGGTCAATAAGGAATATTTACAATCACATACTATATGTTATAGACCACAAAGTTTGTTCATACTTAAGTGATTAAAAGCTTAAGAAAATTAAATTTAATGAATTACATTCTAACAGGATTACAAGGGTTGGAATGTTTTGTTTATTTAGATGACATTTTTGTATACGGAAAAAACATCGAAGATCACAATAGAAAGCTTGAATTAATCTTTGAAAAAATGAGAGAACATAATTTAAAATTAAATGTAGAGAAATGTCAATTTTTGAGACGAGAAGTAGTATATTTAGGACACAAATAATCTTCAGAGGGAGCACATCCAGATCCAGGTAAAGTAAGTTGTGTACAAACTTTTCCAGTTCCTAAAAACTTGAAACAAATTCAATCATTCCTAGGATTAGCCAATTACTACAGAAAATATATTCCCAATTTTTCAAAAATAGCCAAACCCCTCACTAATTTGACAAGAAAAGACGTTAAGTTTAACTGGACAGACAAATGCCAGGAAGCTTTTCAAAGCTTAAAAAACCTATTAGTATCCCCACCTCTTCTTATCTATCCCAATTTTGATGAACCCTTCATACTTACAACTGACGCTAGTGACGAAGCAATAGGAGCTCTACTTTCGCAAGGAACAGTTGGAAAAGATAAGCCAATTGCATATGCAAGCAGGACACTAAGCAAAACAGAACGCAACCATTCAACAAGCGAAAAGGAAATGCTAGTAATAGTATGGGCTACAAAAAACTTTAGATGTTACTTATTAGGTAGGAAATTCACTGTATACACAGATCATGAACCCCTGACTGGAAATTTTAGAACTAGAGACCCAACGTCTAGACTTATACGATTTCACCAAAAACTTTCTGAATACGACTGTACACTTAAGTACAAAGCTGGAAAAAATAACATTAACGCTGACGCTTTAATTAGAATACCGACTAACGAAAAACTTGAAGAACCTCTTACAAACGCAACATGCTTAGCTGTAACAAGAGCACAAGCAAAGCTACAACAAACAGAACCAAACAAAATCAAAGATACGGAGGACGAGACCAGGACCGAAGCAGATGAACCCAATAAGACACCAATACACGCACTACCTCAGAAAGAAGACACGTCTGAAAGCATAAACTCTCCCGAAGACATAAGAACTATACTAAGAGAATACCACGACTCACCATTTGGAGGTCATCAGGGAGTGATCAATACATATAAACGCATTAGAAGGAGGTATTTCTGGCCAAAAATGTTTGGAGATATATCCAAATACATAAAACAATGCCCAAAATGTCAAAAAATTAAGTCAAGTTTAGAGACAAAAATGCCAATGGTAATAACAGACACTTGTAGCAGACCATTTGAGAAAGTGTATTTAGATATAGTAGGACCACTACAAGAATCGCATATGGGAAATAAATATATACTCACTTTCCAAGACAACCTGACGAAATTCGTTGATTTTTGCGCTATACCTAACAAAGAAGCAGAAACAGTAGCACATGCATTCTTTGAACAAATCATAACTAGGTACAGAATTCCCAAACAACTAGTTACAGACCAAGGGACACATTTTTTAAGTAAATTGTTTAAGCAGGTGTGTAAACTACTTAAAATAGAGAAGCTCCAGACAACCGCTTACCACCCACAATCAAATGGGGCATTAGAAAGAGCGCATCGACCTTTAGTAGAATACTTAAGAACAATTTGCGATGAAAACACAAAATCTTGGGACCAATTTCTTAGAACAGCAGCTTTCGTTTATAATAATAGCATCCATGAAGGAACAAAATTTATTTCAATGGACTGTCTTTTTGGTTTTACGGCCGATATTCCTTCAAGTCTAAAAAAAGAACCTGAACCCATATACGATCACGAAAACTACTTTTATGCCTTAAGATACAAATTACAAAAAACATACGACATCGCTAGACGGAACTTAATAATCAGTAAAAAGAAATCAAAAACGTATTATGACGAAAAGAATAAAACGGAAACATTCCACGTAGGTGACAAAGTACTTATCAAAAACGAAAACAGACAACATAAATTATCCGAAATATGGACAGGACCATACGAAATAATTAAAATAATTAGTCCCACTGACAGCGTCGTTCTAATAAAAAAGAAACAGTGTACCATTCACAATAACCGCCTCAAACATTACTTTGAAAGAATTTAGTAATAACTCGATCATTAAAATAAAACCATTTATTTCTAGCACTATGGGTAAATTCACAAACGTCAAATTTTTTGGTAGTGATTAGGCATCACTGCTTTTTTGCGATGCTGATCGTTGCTCAGCTGATTACGATCACTGCTGTCGTTTTTGCTACTATAGTAGTATTTTACTCCTTTCGAGAGTCAACTGCTACTCTACTAGCCACGGACGAAAACTACTCCCAAAAATAAAACGCAAAAGAAATTTGTATTTGGTTTACAATAAGAACCAAAATTTACATTTAACTACTAACATCTCTGTTGTGTTCTATTTCTATTCCAAATGTTCGTTCCATTCTTTCCGGATTGCGATAGCGAAATATTTCAAATAAAAAACGCAAATAATGATTTAATGTTTCCCCTGATTAAAAAAATTGTCGGTTCATTCATCAGTTTGCCCCATAGTAGTGCAACAGCAGAGAGAACATTTTAAGATGTTAGCCTTATAAAAAATAAAAAAGAAATTCACTCAAGGTAGAAACGGTGAATGCCTTACTAACTGCTAAGGAACTTCTTAAAAACAATTTCACCGAAAAATGCGAGCCATCGAAAACTTTAAACGAGAATTACCAAAAAATTGTATTAGGCGCTAATTATAGCTGTCATTGGTTTTCATCATTGAAAAAAAAACATTGGAATTTTTTGACAGGTTGTTTAATGTTTATAGCTAGGTATCCTTAAAAATTTCTGTCATTGAAAAAAATTTCCTGATTGAAATCCACCGAAAAATGTTTACTCACAGCAATCTGTCATTGGAACTGTGTAAAATTGGAACACAAATCAGTGGAACGATTCGTTTCAGTTTTGAACACAAAAGTATCAGCTGTTCAGGAGAATGAATTTCCGTCCGGAAAATATAAAAATGCATTTTTAGCAAAAAATAAATGCGCAACTGAACTGAACAATAATGAATTGAAAATTTATTTATTTATAGGTTTAAGGCTTTATTTTTGTCGTTAGGGTGAAAATATTTTTTTAATTGCCAATTTCTTATTTAATAAACAAAAAGTGATGAATTTCAAATCTTTTTTATTTATTTTAACTATATTATTTTAAAATGTTGGCCTTTCAGCAGTGAAAGAAAAAATTTGCCATGACATTAGATCCTTCTATTTGTCTGTTTTCGGAACATTAACCTTCGCAGTAGATCAATTAACTGCGAATTTTGACATTATTGTTTTCAGTTTTTTTTATGGGCTAAGCATGTGTTTGTTGTTTTTTGTTTTACTCCTCAATCTAAGAAAATACTCCCCAAAATGACAGAAAAATACTACTCTTGAAATTTGTAAAACGACAGCACTGATTACGATGCGATGCTGATTGGAAAAAAGTTTTACGTTTAAAAACAACTTTTGCTTTGTGATGGATGTTGTTCTAATAAAAACTCTCATTGATAATTATGAATCGAAAAATAACACATTTCTTCAAAAAATGCGAATTTCGAGGGTAAAACGTCTCAAGAGAATGCAAACGTTCATAAAAATTTCATCCAGGAGTAATATTCCAAAGATAAAAAACTTTTTCAAAGTAATTGAAAAATACCCGAATGATGTCTTCCAAAGCCATTTTCGGATGGATCGCTCAACTTTCAATGTAAGTTCAAACACGTTTTAAATTCACTTAACTATTTTATTTATAATTTATGATAAATTTGTAGGATCTGTGCAGAGCATTAAATCATTTTTGGAAGGAATCTCGCACTGGCCGAATCGGATTTTCTTTAGAAAAATGTTTACTCATAACTTTATGGAAGCTTTGCAATAGCAGGGTTAGTTTTAGAGCACTTTCAGATAGATTTGGGATTGGAAAAGGAACTTCCTATAACATATTTTTGAAAACCATTTCGGCAATCGGTCTAATGAAAAAGGAGATAACCTGGCCTTCCGCTGCAGAACAAAATATAACTATGGATAGTTTTGCAAGAGCAGGGAAAACCCATTCCCGTTCGTTATTGGATGTGTGGACGGAACGCATTTCAACATTCCCCCTCCCAAAAGTGACCCATCCAGCTACTATGACCGTAAAGGAAACTATACAATTACCATGCAGGTATAAATCACTTCTAACATCTTGTGGACAATGTTTTAAAATAATAATATTGTTAAAGGCTATCTGCGACAGCAACTTTCGATTCTTAGACGTATTCATTGGGTTTCCAGGAAGTTGCCACGACGCGACGCAAATGTGTGGGTAAATAGCCCAATATACAAATCACTTTTGAACAACACAATCGAGTTAGCAGAAGGTTCTCATATATTAGGAGACAGTGCATACCCACTATCCAAATACCTTATGGTCCCATATAAGGATAATGGACATCTAACACATGAGAAGAGAAAGTTTAATACTTGCCTTAGTTCAACAAGAGTCTTCATTGAACAAACTTTCGGGATTTTAAAAAAGAAATTTCAAATTTTGCATTATATCGATATGAGAACAACAAAAGAAATTTCAAAAGTAATACTTGTCTGTTGTATTTTGCATAATTTTGTGATAAACAGAGAAAAAGATGTAAACAATCTGAATTGGAGTGCATCAATTAACAACAACGAACAGGAACAGCATACAAGTTTGAGAAATTCAAATAACGTAGCGGTAGAAAACACTCGAGAAGGCATTGAGAAACGCAACAATTTGGCAATGCTTTTTGTATCTTAAAAAAAGAGGCTGGAAAAAAATTACTGAATATCGAAACAAAATAATGTGAAATAAAATAAATTTTTACAAAGTTTTAGTATCCTTTTTTATAGGTTTTTATTTTTTTGTAAAAAAAACTCAATTCGATTTTCTCAAAATTTGCACAAAAAGATACTTGTTTTGTATCACGTTTCAATATACAATATAAAATTTAATTCAAGTCTCTAGCGTCATTGTTTCATGAGATATTTAGGTTTAACCAAAATGTTCATCTTTTTTTCAAACTGCTAGGTAAAAAAAACCACCCACGCAATTTTCTTGAGAGCCCTTTCTGCATCTTTCTGCATTATTATCTGTATAACAAAATTTATTTGAAGTCGATATCTCTTCTTGTTCTTGAGCTATGGACGACGAAAAAAACGTTGCGGACGTACAAACGTACGTACACACGCACGCACAGACATCTTTCTAAAAATCTTTTATTTCGACTCTAAGGACCTTGAAACGTCGAGAAATACCAACATTTTCAATTCGTCAAAACGGACCCATTACAATAACTTCCAATGGGAAGTTAAAAAAAGAAATTGATTTCAATTAAATATACATAAATAAGTATATATACTTTCTTTATTTATTTATAAATAAATTAGATAAACATAACAAAAACTTCATTAAAAAACTAAAAAAAAAAAACTTCAATAACAAAAACTTATTTATACATCACATTGAATAATCTTTGTACCAATATACATAGGTATATGACTAGTTTCAGTTTTTATTATGCAGCATTTGCTGCAAAACTGTTTTTAACTCTCGAATTTCTTGGATTGCTGGTAAAATATTCCCTGAAATTCATCAAATTAATTAATTTATAAACAATTTAAAATTTGATTACATACTTTCCATTCTCCTTTTCCGCCATTTTTGCAACTAATCGCGGCATCAACAAGTTATCAAGAAAATTCTTGATGCTTTTTTTTTAATATTTGCGCATCAGTTTATCCAACTTTGCAATAATGAACATTTGACATTTTAAGTGATGCCAATTATTTGCGTTTATGAACGTGATACAGGGATGATCGCAAATCATCTCTGCAGTGATGCGTTTGTAAATTTACACTATGTTACAAAACCTCGCACTTAAGGGAATAATGTTACTACTTACAATAACCAATGTAATTGGAAACTTTGACACATATTCGACACAAACACTGAACAATACGGGAATACTTTACGAAGACATTGGAAAAGTGATTTTTTACCACGATACATGGAACCTTTTAACCGAAATTAAAATAACAGACATAGAAATATTTACATCCATAATAAATCAGTCGGAAAAATTTTGGTTAACAATTTGCAAGTCAATAGGAAACAACGACATATGTGAAAGACAGACACCACTGTTACATAATTTAATTACGTCAGTACGAGAAAACGCAGAAATTATAGAAACACTATTTACACCCAAACGCACAAAGAGATCTTTATTTGATGGAATCGGAAAAGGGCTCCACTATCTATTTGGAACAATGGATAATGAAAATGAAATCCAAAGGAGGCAACAAACGCTAATGGATATACTAACAACTTTGGACAACAATAAAATACATCCATCTTTAATAACCCCAAACGCACTTTTAGAAAAATATGAAGAAGCATGCCCAGTCCCAACAATAAAGAACAAAGAAACACTCCTATTAGTTCTTAAAAAAACATTGGATGTAAGAACTCATTGTATGAACGGAGTACTAGTTGTTCGGATAATACTACCCATTTTTAATATGGAAAGCTTTGATCTTCACCAAATACACCTCTTTCCAATTCAAAACAACTCAACGGTAACAACAGTTTTAGACATACAGGATGATTTCTTGGCAGCAAATTCACTAACTAAAGAATTTATTCCCATGAGCCAACAAGAATATAATCTATTAAAGAAAGTATCTATAGAAACAAACAAAAAATGGTATGTAGGACCGTTAATGACGACCATTATTAGGGGGCCCAGCACACAAAATTGTCCGATATCATTATTATTCAACCCTTACAATGAGGAAAATAAATGTAATTACCTAATACAACCTAACCCGAGAGATTACATAATAAAACTGATGCATAAGAATTCCTGGTTATATTCCTTCAGAAACTCTAAGAAAATTAAAATTCAGTGTCCTGGAAAAATGGATGGAGCAAGTTTAAATGGAACTGGCATAATTTCATTACTACAACCATGTTTGTTCCAAATAGAAACACAAATAATAATCTATGAAGAGACAGACCACGTTAACTTAACATTCAAACAATCAGATATGGAGGTACCTAAAATTGACGCACCAAAAAATGAATTCACTGTCAACAGAATAAGTGACCGCGTACTGATATTAAAAGGAGTAAATGCGAACAAAGTACTAAAGGAAAACACCTTGGACGTTGCAACACTGAAACAAAACATTTTAGACTTTGAAAAAAGACATACAGAACGAACAAAATATAAAATATCAACTATAACATCTATTTCATTCAGTACATTAGCTATACTTTGTACAATAGTAGTTTTGATTCTAATAATCATCTCAAGAAATAAACAAAAGAACAATACCAGACCCGACTACGAACTACCAAGACGCACACCCACTATCAGCATAAAACACCGCCTAAATGAATTCCCAACACCCGCGAACACAATAAGACCACCAGTAACGCCACTACCACCGGTACCAACAAACAATCCAACTGACAACCTTAAGAAAACAAGATCCTTGAGGAGACCGAAGAAACTACAACTATACCGATGATTTTTTTTTACAATACCAAAAAGAACATCTTCACAAATGGCAACATTCTCCGAAAAAACTCAGGAAAACAAAAACTTCCTAAATGAAAACCGAGTATACCAATTCATAAAACGGGTGCAAGATCAACCGGAACACTCTATTTTCAATCTACAGTTCATAACAAACAAAGTCCTTAGAAGAGAACAGAGTGTTGAGATGACAAAATGGTTAGGACAAATCAATGTGTTCGATTTCAAACTACTTTACATCCCAATAGAAATAAAGGGACTGCACTGGTCGCTTATAGTGGTGAACAATACAAACAAGGCCATAAAATATTACGACGGCCTAGGAACCTCTGGAACAAACGCAATGAGGGCAACTGAAAAATTCTTGGAAGGAGAGTGGAAGAGACATTTGAAAGAAACAAAAACACCGGAATACACCACAAAAAACGTACGGGTCCCAAACGAATTAAAGGCTTCGATAACGGAATCCTGACGTGTAGCCTAATCCACCACCTAACAGAAGGGAGAAAACTGCCATTTAAGAAGGAGGAACTGTTACTACTGGAATTAATATTAAAAAAAAAAAAATGTATTTTTGAAAAGAGGTTTATATACCCAGAATCAAAATTTAAAAGAGGGAAAATCCCCATAAATTTCAATTTTTTTGTATTTTTGAAAAGAGGTTTATATACCCACAATCAAACTTTAAAAGAGGGAAAATCCCCATAAATTTCAATTTTTTTGTATTTTTGAAAAGAGGTTTATGTACCCACAATCAAAATTTAAAAGAGGGAAAATCCCCATAAATTTCAAATTTTCAGCACATACCCCTACCCTAAACTATGAAAGAAGGAAGAAGAGTTCCACACAAACTGACCGACAAAACTACAACGGAAGAGATCCATGCAAACCAAAAACCAAAAACACGTGACACCGATTTATCAGCACATCATCATCATTTTTCCTGTATTTTAATAATTTTCGTGTATTTACATACTTTTTTGAGCGATATGTTTAAGAAATATTTGTATTTTTATATAATGCAATTTATTTGAACGTTACTTAATTTGTTTTTGTTTTTAAAATCATATACATTCCTTTTTTCAAATATATAAAATAAACGTAGAAGAACAAATAAACATATTCAATTGAACTATTTCAATCCTTAACCTTAAAACTCATCAATAGAAATATGTAATATATAAAATTTAAATTGAAATCGTTTTACCAATATACACAAACATGTTTAATAATTATTAAATTATGTATATACAGAATACTATTTATATACAAATTACTTACATACATATATCAACTATTATTATTAAAGCAAAATAAATATTAGAGACGGCATCTTTATAGATAAATTTTAAAGTTTAAGATCAAAAGAAAAATAAACTCAAACATTTTTAAGTTTTTGTTAAATCCCTTAAAGACAAATAAGAATAAATCAAAAATGAACAATGAAAAAAAAAAAAAACAAAAAAAAATTCAACAAATATCAAAATATTACATACATATAACCCTTATTTTCATATTGATTCTAAATCACTTCCGAAAACCACTTCAAAATAAATACCTAAGCATGGTTCAGAAACTTTTGTCTCTTCAATACAAACATTTTTTTTTAAAAGGGGGGAGGTGTTATATGATGCTACTTAAGCATCCATAAGTAACCCTCCAAACCTTAATCAAAATATTTAAAACAACCAAATCAAGCAACCACAACAAAACATAAACAAAAACAAAAAGTATTTGTTTATTGTGTTGCAAAAAGTAATTCGAAGCGTCATCAGAAAGTTTGTCAACAAGACGAACATTGAACCAAAGCACAGGTGTGAAGTGCGGAAATGCATGGTAATATGATGACACCAATATGAAAATAAGGTGAGTAATGTAATAATATTAAGAAATTAATGTGAAGTAGGTTAAGAAATGACATCAATGTGAAAATAATTTTAATAATATTAAGAATTTAATGTTAAGGAAGTAGGTTAAGAAATTTAGTAAGTAAGCGTAAAATTAATATAAATAGTTCAAAAGTTTATGTCAATAGGGCAGTCTAGAAACTAAAAAGAGAACAGTAGAACCACTGTAAGGGAAGTTATTCAGGAGGATCATAAGATAAATAAAGAATACTTACAACATCCCACTAAAGGATTATAAACTAAAAAGGTAATTGTTGTTTGATTTATAATTCGGCGCCGAGCGCCTAGATCTAGATGGTATAGTTGTTTTATCGAATCCAAAAGATGTAGCGGATGAATTTAGTTCCTTTTTTGCGTCTGTTGGGCATAGTTCTTTTTCTGAAAGTGTACATACTTTATTTGACTGTTGTTATGAGATTGTTTCTCAAGAAACCAGTTCGAACAGTTTCTTTTTTGAGCCAATTACAGGACTTGAAATACTTAAAACAATAAACTCGTTAAATAATTCAACTTCTCATGGCAAAGATGAAATATCTAATATAATGCTTAAAAAGGTTGGACCAAATTTGGTAGATATGTATATTGACACACATTTTTAACTTAAGCATATACTCTGGAAAGTTTCCTGATTATTTAAAAAAAGGTATGATAGTTCCATTATTCAAAAAAGGTAGTAAAACAGATAAAGGAAATTATAGACCAATAACTTTGTTGTCTTCAATATCGAAATTGTTTGAGAAGGTAATTAAAACAAGAATTCTGTCTTACCTTAATAAAATAAACTTTTTGAGTCCATTCCAATTTGGATTCAGGGCTGGGCTTTCTACTGAGGAGGCTCTTCTAGAATTTTGCTGCATTTTACAAGAAGGTTTTGATGCTAAGAAAAAGTGTGCTCGACTATTCGTGGATATAACTAAAGCCTTTGACATGGTGAACCATAACATACTCTTGGATAAACTGTATAAGATTGGTTTTCGTGGATTCATCTGGAATTGGCTGGTCTTATCTAAAAATTAGATCACACAATGTAAAAGTTGGGTGCAGCATAAGTTCCTCTAAAAATAGTCTTTTAGGAGTCCCACAGGGATCCGTGCTGGGCCCAATTTTATTTTTGGTTTATATTAATTCCCTTTTTTCACTTCCTTTCCGAGGTAAAGTCAGAGCCTTTGCCGATGACCTTGGAATTGCATACTGTAGCAATAGTCCTTTGAATCTAATTTCAGATATTAACTATGATGTTCACTTGCTAGGACTTTGGTTTGCTAAACATGAGTTAATTGTGAGCAGCAAAACAAAGTTAATGTTTTTCAGCCTAAGAGGTAGTATCTCTCCGGACATACCACTAATTTTTCATTCTCACGATTGCCTCAGTCATAAGTTACTTTATGGTGAATGTAATGGTCATCATACTCAATCATACCATCACAATGTTAAATGCAGTGGAAGCTGTTTTGAAATTGAAATAGTTGAAAACTTTAAGTACCTCGGCATCTATTTATATTGATCAAAACCTTAACTGGGACAAGCACATTGCTATTTTAAAAAACTATCTTCTATCATCCACCCGTTGTTTCTACCATCGAGAAAGAACTAATAGAGAGAACCAACTTCGACGGTTTTTCTCTTTTTGACTACAAGCTTTGATTTGGCCACCAACTTGCTTATGTATTAACTCCATATAAAAAAAATGTGGGGAACAAATACTTATGCAAGTTTGTGTACATACTCACCACGAGAGAGAAAAAACTTTTCTCTCTTTTCTCTTTGCTCACCACCTTTTAAAAATGGCGACCACCTTTGAAAAATGGCGGATGTCGTCAGCTGTTCGGAGGTGTTCAAAGAAAATTCAAAATTGTGTATGAACAACTTTTTGGTACTCTCATTGTGTTCGTTTGAGAGTAATATCATTCGAATATGAAGTGAAATTAATTACTCTTGTTAGGTGCCAGAACAATGAAGATTTAGAAACAATTCTAAATTACGCATTTAGATAAATATTAGTTAGTTATTTGAAGCCAGTTTTAATCATTAAGTAAGTAGAATAAATTAGGTGGTGCAACAGTCCAATGAGAAATAGGACCTAGAAACATAAAACTCTGAAAGCACTACAACTATTATTTTTATTATAAGCTGCGTTTATACGTTTAATTTTCGCTCAGACCGTTGAAAGATGCAAAAAAAACTCCGATTTGTTTCAATTTTCAGAGTTTATCGACTTAATTTTGTCGATGTGAGAGTTGCAGGAACATTGAAAACGAGAGTTACAGAATGTAAACATGGAACATTGAAAACATTTGTATATACTCATCTCTTTTTTCCATTCCTATTTTATTTGTTTATACTCGTTGTTAATTTTCTTTACATTACTCACGACATTTCCAAAATGCTGAAAATAAGTGATTTAAGTAGAGACTAAATAAAAAGACCGTCAACTTGTTACTTCTGCCAATTTTCATTGCATAAGATTTGTGAATAGGTGATAAGCTATTCTTACTGCCTTCCACTAAGCTAGTGTGTTGCTTTTAAAGGCTTAACTACATAAGCTGGGTCAGTGGTTTTGTGAAAAGAATATACAAATTTGTTCTTCAACCAAAATTTAAGTCTTATGCATCATTTTTATAAATTTTCCAGTTCTAAATATTTATATCTTATCTTTCAGTTATATAGCGACAAGGAAAAATCTGTGAGGGAAAGTTCTAACTACAGTTTTTCTGAAAGTGCATTGTGGCTTATTCATAGATGTTTGCTAAACGTTTTAGGCTATTCATAAATAAATGCAAATCAAAGTTAAGGGCTAAACCTGAATAACTATAAACAATGAAAATGCTGTGTTCAAGTAGTTATTATCGCAGCCAAATTTCATAATTGATTTTTTTGGTGTATAAAAAAGCTGAAAGAGTAATTCATGACAAATAAATGTTACTAAGTTCCAGAAAATATCGATTGATACCGCAATTGCAGAAGATGTGGATATTTTATATAAATATTCCTGGTAAACTGTAGAACTTTATTATTTCCGTCTTTTATAATTCAATGTAAAATAATTCAATGCAGTATATTTTAGATAATACAGTAGTTAAGTTAGTAGTTAAGGCATTACTATTGAAATAAACATAACATATGTTCATTTATAAAAAACATGTACTCGTTCAAATATACAAATAAAGTCTAGTCTAAAAAACCTTAACCTTGTTATACTCTTTCTGCACACATCCTTTCTTGTTTTGGTTGTTAATGCCATCTATCTGTAACTCAGAGAAGGTTGTTAATGCCATCTATCTGTAACTCAGAGAAAGAGAAGAGAAAAACAAATTCACCACGAACTACCGGTATAACTTCTTCCGGTATTTATTGACAAACAAAAATGTTTTCCTAGAATTAATTTGAATTATAGGAGTATTTTTGTAGATATAAAAACGACAAGATGTTAGTAAAATTAAAGAAAGAAATTCATGAGAATTACAAAAATATTATAATGAGACTTTAAAAAACATAGCCTTCTTGGCTATCAATAAACAAAAATGAGAAATGTCGCATTTCCCGGAACTGATGTTTTTTGTGTACTCTTTTCCGAGGTGAAAACATGTATACACCGATACGAATTCAACACGCTATAAAAAATGAGAGTAATAGGTTTCGAAGAGACGGAGACGAGGAAATTTGGTTCTCTCATTTAGTTTTTTCTCTCTGCTCGGTACTAACAAAATAAAAGAACAGATTTGTCTAAAGAAAATCAAAACAATACAATACAAACAAGTTTTAATAAATTATTATCTTAGTAGGTAATTACACTAATGCAAACAAAGGAGAACAAATATTTCCATTATCTGTGTTCATAACATTTTTGGTCTTAGAAATTAAGAGAGATTCAAACGCATCGAGCTTTCTTTGATTGCGTACGTTCTTAAGTAACCGAACACTCTCTTCAAACGTCCCGATGGTGTGTGGTGGTCAGTGTTGGGACTTCTACCACTTAAGTGGTATTTCTACCACTTTTTGGTATTCATGAAAATCTACCACCTAAAAAGCAAATTCTACCACTTTTTGCAACTCACCGTTCACCTATCATTAAACTCTACCTTCTACCATATACCATACGCATACGACTACAACTCCACGTGTCCACTCCACAAACACAACAGTATATAAAATGGCTATGATGGATTTCTCCCATGCACTTTTTCACCTCAGTTATCTTTTTTTTGTCTCTGTGTTGCTGTTGTGTGATCTTCCTTGTACAGATCTTACATAGTTGTCTAAAATCTGTACAAAATAGATTGTTTACTTTTGCCACAGATAGATGAAACAAGTTTTTTGGGTTGTTTAAACTAGAGGACTCAACAGCCGAATCAATTTACAGTAAAATTGTAGAAACATTAAATCATTTTAATGTTCCCATTCAAAATATGATAGGATTCGCTTCAGACAATGCTGCTGTTATGACGGGTTCATTATTAAACCTAATATTTTTACCATTGGATGTACCTGCCATAACTTGAGTTTGTGCTCCACTTATGCTGCTAAATGTTTACCAGGGCAAATAGAGAAATCAATAAGGGATATCTATTTCTATTTTTGCCACAGTGCGAAAAAACAAAAGGATTTCCTTACCTTCCAAAAAGCACTTGGGGTTAATGAACACCAAATTTTAAAGGTTTTAAATGTTTGCCAAACTCGTTGGCTTTCAATGAAAATGGTCATAAACCGAATTATAGAGCAGTGAGATCCCTGGTTTCATTACTTTATTTTGCTCGCATTTGAAGAACCTTCTTCTAAGGCTTCACAAATTTTTAATTTTTTAAAAAACAAAGACAATTTTTTTTTTTTTTTTTTTTTTTTTTTTTTCCGCAGGAAGGTGAGAAATCTTCATGAGACACTATAAGCCCGATGCTTATAGTAGTGTCAGATTTTTACTGACTAAAACTCACCTCCCTTATCTTCTATATTATTACTACAACTAAGTCCAGCTTAACAAGTAGTTTTAGCGTCATTTTGTTCGCGTTTTGTCAGGAAGCTCCCCAACGAGAGGACCTGAAGATTCCACAAAATTCGAGTGGAGAGATTAATTTGTTTGCGCTAGATCAGAAGGTCTTGTTCGGTGCAGACGCCGAAAAACGAACGCCTCGCTAACAGATTGTTGGATTAAGTTATTACTATGAGTTCTAAGTCGTGATCTTAGCTCTGTAGCAAATTTTTTAATTTCGTCTTCTACATATTTTATATTTAAATCTCTATGTAAGTCGCTATTTCTTACATACCATGGAGCATTTACTATTATTTTAAGTACTTTGTTTTGGTATGTTTGCAAAATTTGTATATTTCTTTCGTTGGTACAACCCCAAAGTTGTATGCCGTACGTCCAAACTGGTTTCAGTACTTGCTTATAAATAAGAAGCTTGTTATAAACGCTTAGATTGGAATATCTTCCAATAAGCCATGTCAATTCGCGGAGTTTATTTTCGAGTTCATCGCGTTTCTTTTTTACATGAACTTTCCATTTAAGTTTCGCGTCTAGAGTCATGCCTAGATACTTCGCTTCATTAGCGTATGGAATTTGCACAGAATTTATATAAATAGGTAAGTTATATACTTTTTTATACGTAAAATTTGTGTGCGTCGATTTCGTTTCATTAAGAGCAATTCGCCATTTCTTTGTCCAATCTGAAATGCTATTTAATGCCTTTTGAAGCTTAGAGGTTGCCGTTTCTATTGAATCCGATATTGCGAGTACAGCTGTATCATCGGCAAAAGTGCCTAAAGTTGTGCCTTCTGTTTGGGGTATATCACGGGTATAAAGAACAAACAAAATCGGTCCAAGGACGCTACCCTGGGGAACCCCAGCGTTTATTTCTTTAAACTCCGAATACTCCGTTCCTTGCTTAACTCGAAAGAATCTATTTTCTAGGTACGATTCAAGAATGTTATATATTTGCTCTGGAAATACTTTTAATTTATATTTTAGCCCGTCATGCCAAACTTTGTCAAAAGCTTGAGAAACGTCAAGAAATGCAGTTGAGCAAATCTTTTTTTCTTCAAATGCTTTTTCAATTTCGTTAGTTATTCGGTAAACCTGATCAATTGTCGAGTGATTATTCCGGAAACCGAATTGGTGGTCGGGAATTAAACGTTTTTCTTCAATAATTGGTAGCATTCGTTTAAGAAGCAATTTTTCAAATATTTTAGATATAATTGGTAAGAGAGAAATTGGTCTATACGATTTTTTCTCATTCGGTGGCTTACCCGGTTTGGGGATCATTATTACTTCGGCGACTTTCCATTGCGTGGGTACGTAAGCAAGTCTTAAAGCAGCGTTAGTGAGCTGTAAGAGCTTAACCATTGCTTTTTTAGGCAACTCTTTGAGGACACGACCGTTAATCAGGTCGTAGCCAGGAGCTTTATTGTTTTTCTGCCGTTTTATTTCCTGGACAAGTTCAGTCAAAGTAATATTCCTGATAGAAAAATTTTCCGGCGCTGGTTGGAGCTCTCCGTCATTAGTCAGAAGCTCTTGACCATCGAAAGGTTTGAACGTTTCCTCAAGGTGCTTAGCAAATAAATCCGCCTTTTCCTTATCAGTTTTTGCCCATTCAGAATTATTTTTTCGAATAGGTGCCGACATTATTTGAGGCTTTTTAATACCTTTTATCGTCTTCCAAAGAGAATAATTCGTTTTTTTTTGTCTGCTGTTAGGCTTTCAAGATAGGCAGAATTCTCGCTGTTTTTAAAATTTCGTAACAAATTTTTAATCTTGTTTGATAAAAAGTTGACGACACTTTTATGCTGAGGAGCACGTGATTGCTGCCATACTTTTCGAGCTTTTCGTTTTTCGCGTATCAATTCTTTTATATCTTCTGGAATTTTTTCTTCGTATTGCCTTGACTTTTTACTACAGATCGGAGTATTATTCCAAGCTGCTTCTTGAACAATATTTATAAATTTTTCTGTTTCATCTTCTAACTCAAACGGAGTTTGCAAAGAGACGTTCAGTATAATTCTATTTTCGCAATCTTCTTTGAATTTATCCCAATTTGTGTTATTATTTGTTAAAATTAGGGGCTTTTCTTTTTCGATTACGTTACTGTTTATTGTTAAGATAACGGCCGAGTGATCCGTAGAAAAATCGAAGTTATCATCTACTGTCATATATTTTCTGTTCATTCCTCTTGCGATGAAAAAGTCAACAAGATCGGGTGTTTTCGCTGTATCGGTTGGCCAATACGTTGGTTTTCCTGATGAGAAAAATTCAACGTTACATTCAATACCCGCTTTGTAGAGTTGTCTACCCTTCGTCGAAATGCAACGTGATCCCCAAAATGAATGTTTCGAATTGAAGTCGCCGCCAATAATAAATTTTGGACCTAAAGCGTTGAAAAGATCTTTAAAATCGTTTTTGTCTATCTTGGACCGAGGAGGACAGTAAATAGACGCAATATTAAAAAATACGTGTCTAACTTTTATGCTAACGGAAGTAACTTGCATTGTATCGAGCTCGATATTTATCTCAAACGAATGATTGATATTTTCTCTGATAAATACGGAAGAACCACCCCTTGCTCTTTCGGATGGATGGCATGCGTGGTAAGCCGAATAACCTTTAATACTTAAATTTGAGTCTTTTTTCAAATGAGTTTCAGAGATCAAACAAATATCTATTCTTTCGTTAAGTAGAACCGTTTCTAGTTCTTCGATTTTTGCGGTAAGTCCGTTCGCGTTCCATGTTATTATTTTGAGTTGTTGAGACAACTGATCCATGTTTACGGTAAATTTGGTGTTTTAAGAGCCGCCGACTCAAATTTGTCCAATTTCTCAAGAATAATTGTGTTAATTCTCCCTTGTTCTTCTAATCGTTCAAGTATAAGGGAAAATACATTTTGAACGGAGTCAGGTTTAATAGTTTTAGGTTTTTCGGGCGCCGTGACTTGAGCGTACGTGTTCGTCTTTTTTGTTTTTATGTTTTCTGAGGGTAAAACGTTTTCATTATTTTTCCCGTCCGTTTTACTCGACGCTTGAGTATTAGTCTTGGTTTTTAATTTTAATTCTTTGTTTTGCTTTGAGGTATTTTTTTTAGTTTTCTTACTAAATTCTTCGCGCCTCTTTAACATTTCCTTTGCGACCTCACAGCCACGGTAATTTGCTGGATGATTACCTTTGCAATTCGCGCATGTAGCCGGAGTTTCTTTTTTAAGACGGCATACATCAGTCATGTGCTTTCCCGCGCATTTAACGCAAACGGGGTCCTTCTGACAATAAGCTTTTGTATGGTTAAAACCTTGACATCGCTTGCACTGAGGAATAAGGCGTTTGTTCTTTCTTAGTGGTTCGATTTTTACAACAATATTCATTATAGTTTTAATATTATAAACATTGTCTACATTTTCATTTTTATCGAAACTTAGAATAAAAAGCGGAAGAGCGCGTTTTATATAAGCGGTTTCGATTCCTTTTTCTCGCTTCAAAAGATTTGTTGCGTCAAGAATCTTAAATCCTTTGGTTTTTAAGTCCGAAAGGATGTCTTCTTTTGAACAAGAGGGATGAAGTCCTCTAGCAACTACACGTAGAGGTCTTTCTTCTTTAATTGAATAACTATACCATTCAATTTTTTCATCGCTGAGTTTTTTCGACAGTTTTCTATAAGAATCTGAATCATTTACGTTAATTTTCCACGTATTATTGTGAGTGGATGTAGCTTTGAAATTCTTTTGCGCCGTTTCTTTTAGAATAGGAAGAATTTTGTTATAATCCGCTTGACCAACGATGTTTATCGGTGGAGGAAGTTTCTTATACGCAGAAAACTGATCTTTCCGTGTAATTTTATTTGGTTTTAGCTGATTTTGAGACTTAGGCGAATGTTCAGCCTTCCGTTTTTTACAAAGACAATTTAGTATATTTAAATTTTTTGTCAATAAATCTTAAAATTATAAACGAGTTAAATAAAACATTTCAATCTGAGAACACAAAAATACACTTGATATTCGAAAGTATGACTACATTAAAATTAAATTTAATGAAAAATTTTGTAAAACCAGAAAATATTAATGTAAACACAAATATAAAAAACAGTGAAAACTATTTACCATATTCTCAAATGTATTTTGGCCTTTACTTTGAAAGGTACTTACTTGAAAATGATATTGTTGAACAAGATGTAATGCAACTACGAAAAGTTATGTGCAGCTATTATATTGAATTATGTGTTCAAATTGGAGAAAGGTTTAACCTTTCAAACAATGAACTAAAATTTTTCAAATAAAACCCGAAAAACGTCATTGATGGAACAATGTCATCAGTTTTAGGTCTCACGAAACATTTTTCACCAACTATAAATAACTCAGAACTAGAGTAAATTAATAATGAGTGGAGAAAATTAATTGGAGAAAATCAATTACTCCAAATTTTTAAAACTGATGACATTGTTTCACAATGGCTTTTGATAAAAAACTTAAAAGACGGAATGGACAATTTAATTTTTGAAAACATATCTTCTTATATGTTTTAGCTTTGTTGCTTACCGCATAGCAGCGCTGCTGCTGAACGCAAATTTTCAGATTTAAAAAATGAAAAAAGAAATAAATTAAAAACTACAACCGTTCGCAATATTTTGGCTGCAAGGGAAATTTCAGTAAATTTTCAGAATTTTAATCCTCCGGAAGCATTACTGAAATATGCTTCAAAATTTAAATTTTCCGGTAGTCTATATAGCAAAAAATAATTTTAAGTTTTTCTAACTAATTTAATTATTGTGAATTGTGATATTTAAAACTGAACGAACTGAATTATTGTTTATTTAATTTTTTGTATTTTTTAATAAGTTATTAAATATAAGATTTGCTACATAAAAATGGGTTTTAATTTCTACCACTTTTCTACCACCTTTTTGACATCATTTCTACCACTCTTTTGCTTCTGCGAGGTCCCAACACTGGTGGTGGTTCGTTGTCATCACAAGAAGCAAAGACATGCGCAGCGACTGATGAACGATTCAACTGCTTATTTTTTATGCAATTGATGTGCTCTTTGAACCTGGTTTTGATGCTCCGTTTCGTTTGTCCTATATATTTGTTGTTGCAGTTTTTACAGCTGATTTCGTATATGCCACTCTTAGCGCTTGTTGGTGTTATACCTTTGGTTGAACCCAAAATATTCTTAAGCTTTCCATTGTTGTTGTAAACTATGTGTATATTTTCTTTTTCTAATGTCTTCCGTACTTGGTTTGTTATTGTTGGTATGTACGAAAACGATACACGAAATTTTGTTGTTGTTTGATTTTGGCTAAATAATGTTGTTATGTTATTTTTTCTTACATGGTTTGCTTGTTTTTTCACGATTCTCTCGATTAAAGGCTTTTCAAAACCATTAACGTCTGCCAAATGAACTATAAAATCAAATTCTTTTTTGAAGCTGGAAATTGAAAGTGGCAGTTTACACAATCTGTATGCCATGGAATGGAATGCTGCGATTTTGTGTTGATAGGAACAAAATGAATCTTTAGTGATGTAGCGATCGGTTGCTGTGTTTTTTCTGAAAACTTCGAATTCTATTTTATTGTTGCGTTTTTTGCATAACACATCTAAAAATGGTATACAATTTCGGTTGTCTTCTTCTTCAAACGTAAACTTGATGCTGGGATACCTGTTGTTTAGAAGATTTAAAGTGTCGTTTGTTGTGCTCTTTTTTATAATGCTGAAGACATCATCTACATATCTTAGCCAGATTCTCGGAAGCAAACCTTCGTTTTTTAGGTCTATTTCGAATTTTGACATAAATGCTTCCGCAATGAGTGGTGACAAGGGATTTCCCATGCTTGTTCCATTTTCGTTTTTGTAAAACTTATCACGAAAAACAAAACAATTGTGGGACATACAGACTTTGGCGGCTTTTAAGTACATAATCCTCTTTTTCTCTTCTATGTTTTTTGTTTCAAGATGTAATTTAAGGGATTCTAAAGCCACGTCAACGGGAATACTAGGAAATAGTGCCTGGACATCAAATGAGATCATGGTTTCGTCGTCTTGAAGGTTAACATCTTTCACTCTTTCAACAAAGTCAAACGTGTTCATAACACTTGCACTTTGAAATCGTCCATACATCTTCATTTCATTCACTAACCATTTGGAGACATTAACAAGGGGGGAGTTTATATTCGACACAATTTTACGCATTTTCTCACCTGGCTTATGAATTTTTGGTAAGCCATATATCTTTGGTACCTCTGGATTCGAAATGAGAAATTTAAATTTATTGATATTAAACGTTTCACATATTTCTCTAATGATTCCTTTGGCGTCATCTATCATTTTGTTTAACGGTGACTTCTTCATGATTGTGAAACCATCTTCAGTTATTGAATTTTCCATTCTCTCTTCGTAGTTCAACTTGTCTAAGATGACTATGTTGTTACCTTTATCTGCTTTTATGTAATATACATCTTTTTCTTTTAATTTTTTAATTATTTGATTACAGTTTTGTTGGTTTTTTGAAATTTTAGTTGACTTTACTTTTTTTATTACTTTTTTTGCCACTTTTCGAACTTTCTCTTTGCATTCTGTCGATTTAAACTGGATCGCTGATTCAATATCCACTATTGCTTGTCCTATGTCGACTTTATTCATATTTGGGGTGAAATTAAGTCCTTTGTTCAAAAACTCAAGTTCCTCCGGTTCAAACTGATAAGATGATTGGTTTATAACTAAATTTTGAACTGGTTTTACTTTAATTTCTTTTATGTTAGGTTTTTGTTTAATTTTAAGAAAGTTGAGTTTATGGTTTTGTGTGATTGTTTTATTTTTAAATGTGTTGTTTGGAATATCAATAATTATATTTTGTTTTTCGATAAAATCATAAAATTCACAATCGTTTAAACTTTTTGTCAGCTCTAATTGCACATCGTAAAGCTTTAATTGTGTGTCATTTAATTGACTATAATGAAAACCTATTTCACTTTTAAGCCATGATTTTTCGGCCATTTTAATTATTTTATTTGTTCGAGAATTAGAAATGCTGCAGTGAATTTTAATAAACGATGGCATAACTTTTTGTTTTTTGCACTGTTTTTGTTTCTTTTTGTTCTATTAATTTTGTTGATTTAATTTTTCTAAAACAGTGCAAAAAACAAAAAGTTATGCCATCGTTTATTAAAATTCACTGCAGCATTTCGAATTCTCGAACAAATAAAATAATTAAAATGGCCGAAATATCATGGCTTAAAAGTGAAATAGGTTTTCATTATAGTCAATTAAATGACACACAATTAAAGCTTTACGATGTGCAATTAGAGCTGACAAAAAGTTTAAACGATTGTGAATTGTATGATTTTATCGAAAAACAAAATATAATTATTGATCGTCGTCTTCGACGCATCTTGCAAGAGCGTTAGTTGAGTGTCATTAAATGATGTGCAATTTTCTGGTGCTAAACTTCAGGACGATCTGTCGGAAATCATAACACGTTTTCGGTGCTTCAAGATTGCAGTTTCGGCGGACGTCGAAAAAATGTTCCGCCAAGTGAAGGTGAATCCAGAGCAGTGGGATCTCCAGAGGATTTTCTGGAGGGAGAGCCCAAATGAGCCAATGAGAGAATACTGCCTGACAGTGATCACGTACGGTAAGGCATCCAGTGGATTTAATGCAGTGCGAGCAAAGCATCAGTGTGCGAGCTATCATCAGGACTCAGGAGTCCTATCCATTGGCCTACAAGGCTATATTGAGCAATTTCTGCATGGACGACATGTTGACCGGCGCAGACACAAAGGAGCAGGCGACAAGTAAGTGCAGGCAAATTCAAGTTGAGCAAGTTCATGTCATCAAGTCAGCGCGTGCTATCGAAGCTTACTAGCACCTGGTCGAGCGAAAGAGAGCTAACTTTTCCGGAAGACAACAACGCTTACATGTTGGGACTTGTGTGGAACTGTGCAAGAGACGAGATCTCATTCAAAGTCAGAGCTAGAGATGAAGGTGTTTCCACCACCAAGAGAGCAGTTGTTAGTGCAATCGCAAGGTTGTACGACCCGAATGGCTACCTTGCGCCAGTGATAATCAGTGCAAAAATCCTCATACAAGACCTATGGTGATCCGGAATTGCATGGAACGAGTAAATACCCATGTCCATTCTGCCGTCATGGCAGAAGTACAACGAGCAGCTGTCGCACTTGGAAGCAATACAAATTCCGAGGTGGCTAGGCAGCAATGAGCAGCATAAATTGGAGCTTCACGGTTTCGCAGACGCATCCACCAGAGCTTACGCTGCAGTAGTTTACATGCAGGCAAGTTCACTTGCTGGCAAGACTACTTGCATAATTATCGCGTCGAAAACCAGGGTAGCTCCAATCAAGACGATTTCTGTTGCTAGGCTGGAACTATGTATGTGCAGCTGATCTTTTGTGCAAACCGATGGAGCAGGTGAGCAGTGCATGTGCATTTCAAGATTTGGCGAAAAATTATTGGTCCGATTCCACGATTGCCTTATGTTGGATCAGTAAAATGCCATGCGAGCTGAAGACGTTTGTGGTCATTGGGGCTAGTCACAGCTGTTCATCAAGGCAAGGACGGACTTGTGCGGAGTGCGGACGTCCGGTTAGAACATACGACCTTGGTAAGAGCTATCCATAAGTTGTGCGTCCTACCTCTAGAAGAGCCTACAATTGCAATTGAAGACGAGCCTTCAATTGGGGGGGAGGAATGTTAGAGATTCACATCTGAGAAAAATCTATAGTCACTGAGCGACAAACATAGGAGCCACCCTATCATCCAACGGGACACCCTAAAACCATCACCAAGTGCAAGTTCAACTTGCACAATAACCATGTGCACAGCAACGGCGGCGCCGACAAGAAAGTATTCTTCGTCCGGTAGATTTTTGGGAACGAGCACAACAACAACGCTGCGCATCCTCATAATCGACGACGTTGACGATCGAATCGAAATCAGACCATCAACATACAAGTGCGCAGGCCACACCCTTTTTCATAGTGTCGTGATAAGCGGTACTTGCGACCGAGAACGACGTCATCGAGGGAAAACAAATATCAACGGGCAACTGCAACGGGCTAGCTGCAGCAGCAGCAACAACAATCAACATTGATGACTGGAAGTGGTGCGATATGGAGAGCAGTGATCTTGCGCTTTATATTTTTATATTATTCAATATTCTGTATTATACATATGTTATGATTCTAATTTTAGAGCTTGAGCGGTAAAGACGTGCCTTAACAATAAAGGATGGGTTTGCTCTCTTTCGGCCTACAAGCTAAATTGAGAGGGTTTTGTCCATAAGGATAAGCATGTGTTAATTGTCCCGTGCATTTCTTATGGGACCAAGCCATTATGAATGTAGTTGTTGTGGAATTTGTGATCAACTTGCTCAACCGCGGAGGAAAAAACTATGAGGTGAACTCAGCCGTTTAAAAAAGTAGTCCGTTGAATTGAAAAATGAATGCAATAATTTAAGAAAAATGAATTGTACAACTTCTTTTCAGTGAAAACTGTGCTAAAAATCATATTTGACTGCTTTTGGCATACAAATACAAACAGAAAAAATCATGCAGAAAGTATAGGCGCACCCTAGAACTGCAATGCGAACATGGCCCAATTTGAGTTGGTCCCGGTTATGACAGATTAACAACGAGGTGAGTATTTTGACAGCAAAAATGAAAACAAAACAAACAAAATGTAATGGATATTTTTCTTTCAAATGCAGATTTTGCATTTTTAGAATCATGAAAGCTTGCGTCTAACCAGGAGATTCCAAAATCTCGAAGATGGAGTCACGTTTATCGGCCTCAAACTCGTCGGATTCATGGGGTGGTAATAATTTGCCGAAAAATTCAGTAGCATCAAACCCAGAAACACCAAAACTTTCGAAATCTGGATCGGTTAAATCGGCAGCATCTATCAAGTCATCAATCATGTAGTATCGTGGTCGTCGCGCATAAGTTCACGATAAAGTTTAGGAAGCTTGAAGCATGATGAGGATGTCCTAGATTAGAAGCCGAAGAAGAAGAATGTTTTGAAGGGAGCACAGAGGAACAGTATAAAATCGATCTCGAAGATGTAAAGAAGACCATGAAAATTCCGATGGCTGTTCTTAGATGATTCTGAAAATAACAACTACTTCTTTAAGAAGAGAGCTACACCACCAGAGCTAAGTTTATTTAAATCCAAAACGAATATTAATTAATTTATTTACCCATTTAAAGGTTGTTTCATAATATCCAAGACATCAGAATTATCAAGGAACAATAAGTCCGATTTCACCTCCTGAAGAACACCACTACATGATTTAGATCCTTATAGCCGCAGTGCTAGATAAAAGGGACTGCCAGCACATAGGATTCCTCATTATGAGGACAAGAGAGGAGTGCGTCCAACACGTAAAGTGATTGTACAAAGAGTTAAACTCCCAGGCCGGGTTGATGAATGGAATTATCCTTTGATGCATTCCAAGTTCCCTTGTGGTTGTGCTCTTTCGAATAGTGAGAGAAGCGATAAAAATCGCAGTGACAGACGTAGCTGTAGCAGTAATGCATCTTATACCAGTTCAACAAGTTTAAAATCAGGTTAAAATTCTGAATCAAGTCGATCTCCAAGTCCAGAGCACAGACGTCGCTACAATAGCAGCTGATAATATACATAGCTAATAAACGTTAAGCAGTGGGAAAGAGTGAGCATATTTTAAGAGTTATCTAAACTAAAGACATTTCTAAATAATGTTATTTCAGTGGATACTGTTAAAAAACGATCGCCAATTTCAATACTACGGTTGGAGCATCAGCACTAACATCACCTACCATTTCAAACTTATCAGACAAACCAGAAGGCAAAGACGAAGGCCACTGCAAAAAAAAGATCCAAATTGACCGAATAGATTTCAATAGGTAGTACACTACAATTATGACAACTCACACTTAAACATCAAAAACAAAATATCAATTTTCCAAGAATGTTTCGTTTCATAATCAACAACGGTGACACAGCGTTGCCGGGAAAACCCCAAACCGTTCAACTATGAATTTTTGCTATGTTCCTCCAAATCATATTGCTGCTTAGAAGTAAGGAAGTTTACTATAATGATTTTCTAGTTGTTTATTTCTTATGTTTTCTTTTGTTCATAGTTTCCGAATGTTTGATGTGGCTACAATGAAGCATACATATCGGTTTGGAATCTATCCGTTCAAAATGTTAAATGTCTCCTTTTTGTTGGCAAGGATGAGTATATGAATAAAAGCAATTTGTTTAGCTTATATCTATATTAAATTTAACATTAATTAAAAGTCTTTAATAATAATATTGTATTCTTTTTTTGTGATAAAGAATTATTTTAATCATAAAACATGATTGAAGACTTCTTGGTTTGTTAATTATGTTTATATGTTTTTTTAAATGAAAATAAATTAATACAAATATGTTTTTAAATTCTATTCGATACTCAACCTTACAATTAGTGACATAATATACATACATATACGTCTTTTCGAGGCTCACTAAATTCATGAAGTAGCTTTTTTCAAAAAAAATGAGTGATGATTTTCCAAATCTACAATATCTTTCTTCAATATTTCGTTTAAATTTGTTTCGTACTTTTTATCTTGTAGTATATTGAACAAATACAAAAATAATGTTGAAAATTGTGTTTTTCAGTTTGAGCACATGTAGCTCAAATCGAAGTTTAGATTCGTAATCAGCATCAAAAATTATCTCTTAACCGAACTATTTAAACCATTAGAGTTACAATCAAGGTTTTTTAAAACTTGAGGTAGAATCAAATGAAGACTCATGAGTCTGTTGACCACATGAAATCGCGAACACACGATGAGCCAAAACATAAGAAGAATAAGAAATTTAAATATTATATTTTCAACTTTGTTGAATTGAACATATGCATCAATAAAAAAAATAGAAACTTAATACAATTTTACGTTTTTATTTATTATTTGCCAAAAATTCCAACGAACATTTAAATTATGTAGGTTCATTTTGTTCAAGGTTTGAGTTGTGCTGCCCCCAAACGACCGAAAATGGGATGTTGTATATTGGCTAAGCCGATCAATTTGTACATTACCATTTGTATTTTCTTCAAAATTCACTTGATTCAACCGAATTCAACCCCTGAACCAAAAAGCACCAACATCTTTGAATTCAAAACAAATAAACATCTTTATTAGATGAAAGCTGTTCCTTTATTATTAACACTGTGCATAGGTAAAGTAAAGCATAAATAATTTTGAATAAAAATAATATTAGTCAGCAAAGAAACAGTAGAATATAGAATATAGAATGTAGAATATATAAAAAAAACTAGCTGACCCGACAACCGTTGTTTTGTCAAAGAAATAATTTCTAGAAAATATGTTGATAGAAATAAATTACTTATTGTAAGTGTGTAGGATGTGGTATATAAGTAGGATAGGTATAGAGCACTGTAAACGGTGACAAAATATTAAAATAACAAATCACCAAGCAATTTTTTTTAATTTATTAAAATCAATTCTATAAAATTATATACATATCGCTAATTACGACTATACTACAAAAAAATAATATCAATCCCTTAATGCAACAGAGTGTACAATATATTTTGTGATCCCATCTTTCGCCAATACAAACAAACTGGATGGTTTGTCCACTCAAGAGCACGCCACGTACATATAATTGTCCGTGTTAAAAACATGAAGTGCTCAAATCTAAGCCGCAGGCAGACATTGTTTGGCCTTGAGACTTATTGATAGTCATTGCAAATGCCAATCTAATTGGAAATTGAAGGCGTTTAAATTGAATTGGCACATCTGTGGGTAAAATAGGGATTCGTGGTAATAATATAATTTCACCTCGGAATTTGCCATTTAGAATTCTGGCTTCGATAACATTTTTCATTCATTTTTTAATTACTAATTTCGTGTCGTTGCACAACCGTGGTGGGTTCAAATTACGAAGCAAAATTACCGGAGATCCAACCTTCAGTTGTAAATTATGCGCTGGCATGCCTGGTAAATCTAATGAGTTCAAAAACTCAGTTGGATAATTTACAGCTTCGGTAGCATCACAAACTGTATCAATAGATTTGTATGACACCAAGACTCCTGGTAACAAATGTTGTATCTTGAGATTTAATTCGTTGACATCCACATTTTTTTCTGCTAAAATTGCTCTTTCTGCCTTTCATGATTTGTATATTATCTGTGTATATCGGGAAATATCTGGTCAATGAGAGCATCTTGTGAATCAATAATCGTGGAGAAATTGATCAGTAATTTTATGCATCCAGTTTCATCTGTATTATCTTTTCCGTCGCCTATATCTAACAGTTGTTTTGAGAATGTTTCAGCGGATGGATCTTGAAGCATTTCAACACGCATATTTACTTTCAGTTGTAATTTTTCGACATTACGCCACAGTGACGATGATTTTAAGCACGCGTTGATCTCAACAGCGTACGTTGAACGCGGAATAACGGGAAGTGTTTGTCTGAAATCACATGAAAGGAGTAACAGAGTGCCGCCAAATAGTCTGTCGTTGTTTTTTATATCTTTCAATGTCCTGTTCAACGCCTCAAGCGAATGTTTGCGTGCTATAGTGCATTCATCCCAGATAATAATTTTAAACTGTTTCAGCACTGTGGCCATGGATGATTGTTTTTTTATATTTAGTGGCAGTTTAAATACTGAATGAGCTGTTCTGCCTATATCCAATAAAGTTGCCGCGATCCCAGAAGATGCAACAGCCAATTGGATACTATTATTTGATCCTATTTTAGCAAGAATTAGCGAAATAAGGAATGTTTTGCCAGTTCCACTTGGTGCATTAAAAAAAAGAGCATGATGAGTTGAAAAATGGTTCTTTATTCTTCATTAATTAGTGGGACATTGCGGGCAACAACGCTGCCATTTCTACAGTATTGTATTGTAGTTCACGATTCAATTCAGTGTCTATTAAATTAGATGCATTTCGATTTGGTGAATGCATACCGAAATTACTGAGTGGTAAGTTGGCAATGATAATGCAAAGATCGTCAATAGCAATCAGTGCTTCATTGTACATAGCATCACTGAATACTATCGTAAGATCGTTGCACCTTGTACGATGTTGATGCAATGAAACAATAGCACTTAGGAATATAAAAAAAAATAAAAACCTATTCTCAGACCTACCGAATGTATATGCAAAATTTCATTGAAATCGGTTAAGCCGTTTCGGAGAAGTATGACAACTAACACTGTGACAGGAGAATTTTATATATTAGATTACATTATAACTCAAAATAAATAAACAAGTTGTTTGCAAAGAATTGCATCAAGAAACCAAGAGTAACATCATCGCCTGGTTTGAGTCCTTCTTCAAGTGTAAAGTTCAATTTGATTGTTACTTTATTGGACTTTCTCCAAGTGATGAATTTATAAAAAAAATTGGAGAAACAACATAGAAAAGGAATTTCCAATTAGATTTTTCTGTTATTTACTTTGGTTCCTCTCGTTGAACTTGAAATCCTTCGTCGAATTCCGTTGAATCGTCGTCGCGTTGATTCAAGACATACGAAGAATCCAACATCTCTAGAATGGCGTCTGTAGTTTACGTAGTTGGCAACACGCTATTATGAGTTTCAGTAAGTACCATCCATGTGAGAACTAACTCTATTTTGTAAGCTTGCTCTTTTGTAAACGAGCAGCTGCTCACCAGTTGGTATTCTTAAGTCATTAAATAAACATATATTGTCCACACAACTAAGTCTTTTATTAAATATATACCTACGGTATAATACATGGCGCAGTCGGTAGTCGGTACAATATAAAAAAAAAATTACTGTATAGCATGTAAAGGACAGCATCATCACGTGGATAATATTATCAAGATGGTAAAACACATTTAGCATGGGAAATGACAAAGGGAAAACATAAAAACCTTGATAACAAAAAACCTGTGGGAAGACCTCCGAAAATAAGATACCAAACAATAATACAAAAAGGAATGGATTATATTCGCCAAGTGGATCAATTGAGCTTGGAAGGCTCTTAGTTGGCAGAAAATTGGCGCAAATTTTGGCAAAACTATACGATATTTACTATAGCTGCCGAGATCGATAAAAAAAATGATGAAGTAAAAATTGCCATATTTCTCAACGCGATTGGCCCAGAAGCAGTAGAAATATTTAATTCATTTAACTTAGATGAAGCCAAAAGCAAAAAGTATGATGAAGTTGTAAAATGTTTTGAAGATTCTTACAAACCAAAGCAGAATGGAGTATATGAAAGCTCCAAATTTTACAATAGGAACCAGGAGATTTGAGAACCGTTCGATAATTTCTTAATGGACATCAAGAAAATGGTGAGAAATTGCGCTTTTTCGGATGAGCTCAGAATGTTACGGGATCGAATAGTTTTAGTGACAGTAAACAAAACACTCCAAAAACGGTTTATGGAGACGGAGAAACTGGACTTGTCAAAAACAATTGAAATGGCACGTGCAGCAGAAATTTCCAGTACACAAATGAATCACATACAGCATGGACCAGGAAGGAGCAAGCAACTCGACACAGTTATGAATACACCACATAAAAATAACATAAATAAAAAAACTGATACAAATTATTTCAATTACAGAAAAAGTAATTATGATACATCACATGGTACAAGTAAATTTAAAAATGATCAAAACCAACAAAATGGGAAAGGTCATAGTAAAATAATATCGTGTTCTTATTGCATGCAGAAACACGAGGTAAGAAAATTTCCGGCATGGAATACTAAATGTAAGAAATGTGGTCGTAAGAACCATTTTTCAAATGCATGTAAATCAAAAATAAACAAGAAGTGCATGATTTAGAAATAATTATTGTTATTTTTATTGTACTATTCGTACTAGAATGTCAGCTTGTTAGACTTGACCATTCTTTATTCCGTCAATTTCATTGTATGTTTTGAACAACAACAACAACTTAAAGGTGCTACCACTCATTGTTTTTAGCTATTTCGTGCTTTGCCACTTTTGCACTCATCAGTCTCCTTTTTTGTGGTGCTGAGCTTTAATCCAATTTTATTTGAAAAACTTTTTATGCACACCATAGGTTTCGAACCCACGCATATCAGATTTGCTCAGTCTTAGAAGTCGTTTGCACTTTTTTTTCCAAATTCATTTTTATTACTTCAATCTTAAACCTATCTTAAAGCTAGACAAAAATTCATAAAACTAGCCTAATTAACCATAACTTACAACTAACTTACTGGTCCCATACGGACACTCTAAGTTAAACAATAATACTTAATGCTAATGCCTTTCGGCCCTAAGATCTATTTAACTTCAATTCATTTTATTTATTTTTATATTCATTAGAAAATTTAGAAAAAAAAACTAATGTCAATATCCTTTTTTATTTTTACTTAAAAAACTACTTAAAATAAGGTCCTTATGATAAAACTTAAAGCTAACTAAAACTACCTATTCTACCTACAAACTACTTAAAACTAGAACAACCACAGCAGCAAATCTAACTATCTAACGTTTTGTTTTTCATATTTTGTTGTCTTTTTTTTTTTATTCCATTTTATTTTTTTGTATTTTTTTTTTGTATTTTTTGTGTATATTTTGTTTGTATTTTTTTTGTGTGCCACCATACCTACTCTACTTAAAACTAAACCCTAAAACTATAAAACAAGTATGTAAGCCGGCCAAGGCTTAAAACCCCATCCCGACTACTCACTATCAAGTGCAGATTGAAGCCACCAAAACTGGTTCTCCTGCTTCACATGACAACCATAAACGATCATCGGCCGTATGAGGGCCATGTAGCAAATTACCTTCACTCTGGGGTCAAGCCGACTGCTAAAAAACAGCCGTTTCGTCAGAGCGAAGGCTCCTCTGGCCCTGGTCAGAGCAGCATTTATATGTCTGTCGAAATATAAATACTGGGGTGGAATCGGCTAAGGTGATAGTTGACTATCATTTTTTTGATAGTCAAATTGACTATCATTTTCATTCCGTCTGTGTAAGATGATTCAACTCAATTCAATTCGATTGAAAAATTTCAGATTCAAATTGTCAAAATTCGTTGTTGCCTTGGTGAAATTTCAAATTGGTTTTTATAAAATATCTAAATAAAAGTATCAAGTTGGCTGATTTTAAATAAAATTCTTGCTTTTTTCGCATGTCGTAAGCTTTGTCGGTCACAGGAATGTGTTTTTTTAAAGAAACAAAGTGAACTAAGAAAATTTTCCAGTCGTTTGTGTAAGCGTGTGGTAGCTCTATTCGGAATAAACATATTTGTTTGAAATTGACTATCATATTTTTGTGTGACAGCTTTTTAGGTATCAATTTGACTATCACCTTACGTAGATCAAATTCGATCATTTTGATTGTCATTTATCAACAATCACCTTAGTCGATTCCACCCCTGATCTAACCAGATACCGAGGTACTTCACTACACTTTTGCTCGTTAATCGCTGCCCGAGAAGATCAACGATGACCATCTTGCACCAATTCTTGCACGTATCCCTCGTGGCCCTAGCCAACGGAGTCCTTTAATTGAATTGTAAGTCTATCAAAATGAGGTATGGAGAAAAATGGAGGCGGAACAAAACAGCATACTTAAAGGAGCTTATAAAAATGTTGATGCTTCAAATGCATTTGATAAACAATAATTATCACATCTCGACCTGTGACGTCAGTGGTCTAAAGTGGTGGAGTGCGTAGTGCACACGACTTCTAAGACTGAGCAAATCTGATATGCGTGGGTTCGAAACCTATGGTGTGCATAAAAAGTTTTCAAATAAAATTGGATTAAAGCTCAGCACCACAAAAAAGGAGACTGATGAGTGCAAAAGTGGCAAAGCACGAAATAGCTATATCTCCAGCCAAAAACAATGAATGGTAGCACCTTTAAGTTGTTGTTGTTGTTCAAAACATTCAATGATTTAGAAATAGTGAATTTTGATTCTAGCGATAGTGATTATTTTATTGATATGATTGAATCGAAACAGTTAATTAAAAGTTCTTGGTTTGAATTAATTAAAATATTAAAAATATAAGTTCAAACTCGATAATGGGGCTGATATGAATGTGTTGCCATACAAGTTCTTTACCGAATTTAAAAACTTGGAATTAAAAAAATGTGATACAAAATTACAAGCATATGGTGGTACAATTTTGAATGCCCTAGGAGTTGTGGCTTTAAAGTGCATAGTTAAAAATTCGATAAATTTAATAGAGTTCATTGTGATGCGAGAGGGAAATATACCTATCTTGGGGTTAGAATCATGTGTAGACTTAAATTTAGTAAAAAGAGTTAATGAAATAAAAAAAAAATATGTGGACAAAAAACAATTAATTGAAGAAAACAAAAATTTATTCGAAGGTTTAGGCAGCTTTCCACAAAAAATAAACATAGAACTGAAAGAGAATGTAAGGCCCACAGCTAAGCCAGCTAGGAGAATTCCAATGACTTCAAGGGACGGGTTTTAGAAGAACTCAATCGTTTGATTAAAATGGGGGTTATAGAGAAAGCGGATTCGGCATCTGAATGGATATCGAATGCTGTTGTTGTTGAAAAAACAAACAAAAAGGTCAGAATTTGCATCGATCCAAAAGATCTTAATGTAGCTATAAAACCTTTGTATTATCCCATTCCTACAGTAGACGAAATAATGCCACAATTAACAGGAAAACAAGTTTTCTCTGTTCTTGATCTTAAAGATGGTTATTATCAGATTATTTTAGATGACAGTTCAAGAAAATTGTGTACGTTCAGTACACCATTTGGGTGCTATAGATTCAAAAGATTATCTATGGGCATAAAAATAGGTCCAGAACTGTCATATAGATAGATAGATAAGTTCTTTATTCTTATTAATGAATTCATATATTACATTGCGCTCGAATACATAGACATAGTTAACAATAACATTGTATAATAAGAATAGTTAGTGACAACAATTATTTTTAAAAAATAGTGGTGATGCCACATCGATTTTATTTTTGTGTGGGGTTACAAAAAATATAATGGAAGAAAAAAAATTAAATATAAATTATACATTGAAAATTATGAATTAGAAAAATAAAATAGTATTAGCAAAAATAAATTTGAAAATTAAAAAAATCTCTTTTAAAGTTAAGTTTCAGCAAACAAATCGTATTTGGTTATATACATAAGTTTAATTTTAGACAGTGTAACGTAGCAAAGTTTCTATTTCTTACTAGTCTACGGCAAGAAGCCATGACTTTATTTCTTTCAAAAACGCTTCTTCTATAGGAAGCGTATTAAAAAGTTTGCAGGAAGCAATGGAATAGGAGTTTCTGTAGCTTGTCGTACGAAAATATGGGATATTTACTATAAAGGTGGAATTACTTCTAAGACTTCGTATGTCGGAAATCGGACTTTCCAAATATCCAGCTCTTTTAAAAAACACTTTTAAAACTTTAAAAAAATATAAATGTCTAACGGGAAGAATTTTTAAAGACCTAAAAAGTTCCATTGATGGTGTTAAACGACGGGTTTTACAAACGTTACGTATAGCTGATTTTTGAATAACGGTGAGTTGTTGTAGTTTTTTGACATATGCACCGCCCCAACAGGGTATTCCATATTGCAACTTGGAATGAAAAATGCCAAAATAAACCATCTTCAACAAATTTGAAGAGCAATGTTTTTTCAGGTGGTAGAAACCAGAGAGAAAAAACTAAATGAGAGAACCAAATTTCCTCGTCTCCGTCTCTTCGAAACCTCTTACTCTCATTTTTTATAGCGTGTTGAATTCGTATCGGTGTATACATGTTTTCACCTCGGAGAAGAGTACACAAAAAAACATCATTTCCGGGAAATGCGACATTTTTCATTTTTGTTTATTGATAGCCAAGAAGGCTATGTTTTTTAAAGTCTCATTATAATATTTGTAATTCTCATGAATTTTTTTTTAATTTTGCTAACATCTTGTCGTTTTTATATCTACAAAAATACTCCTATAATTCAAATTAATTCTAGCAAAATATTTTTGTTTGTCAATAAATAACGGAAGAAGTTATACCGGTAGTTCGTGGTGAATTTGTTTTTCCCTTCTTTTTCTCTAAGTTACAGATAGATGGCAGTAACAACCAAAACAAGAAAGGATGTGTGCAGAAAGTGTTTAACAATGTTAAGGCTTTTTAGATTAGACTTTATTTGTATATACATATGTATGAACGAGTACATGTTTTTTATAAATGAATGTTATGTTTATTTCAATAGTAATACCTTAACTATTAACTTAACTACTGTATTATCTAAAATATACTGCATTGATAATTATTAAACTTTCGAATTTATTAATCAAAAGAATTAAACCGATATTGTAGTCGAATTTTAATCAAATTTAGGTAGAAATTCCTTTATGGACTACAAAAACATGAAAACAGAAAAAAATTTTAAAAATAAAAAAGGAAACACGAACTACAGTCGATATTTAGTCGATATTTATTTCAATTCGTTAAATACTAACGTGAACAAAAGCTTAATAATAATGCTTAAAACTACTTAACATCTAATTTTAATCCAAACTATTATAAAACATTGTTTTAAACTTAAAATTTTTAAAATTGTCATTAGGTGATGTTATTAGAAAATACAATTTATTGAATATTTCTATCAATTGATTAAGTGGGCTATGAGCACCATAGTTCGACCTACTAAAAATTATATTTACTGGTTTTTGGAGCCGTATACTCGATCGACTAAAACTAAAGTTGAAACGATTAAGAACCGATGGTGATGATACTGTTCCATTTATTATTGCTGCAGCAAAACAAAATTGTAAATATTTTCTATGGTTTGTCAAGGAAGGAAGATTAATTAAAGTGAGCCTTTGAGAATAAGGGGGCAGAGAATTTTCGTAGGGAAGAGAACGGAGACAAAAACGCAAAAATCTCCTCTGAATCGCTTCAATCCTCATTTCGGTTGTAGAATAATAAGGTGCCCATACTACACAGGCATATTCCAGAACTGGTCTCACAAATGAGACAAAAAGTATCTTTAGAACATAAGGATCACGGAAGTCACGACTAAATCTCTTAATGAAGCCAAGGACTTTATTTGCTTTTTTAACAACAAAGCTAACATGCTCAGTAAATGTAAGTTTCGAGTCTAAGACTACACCTAGGTCAGTAAAAACAGATACTCTACTTAAAGAACAAGAATCGAACATATAATCAAAAACAATTGGAACTTTTTTGCGTGTAAAACTCATGGTCTTACATTTGTCAACATTTAAAACGAGACGATTTTTATTGCACCATTCCCTAAATAATATTAAGTCATCTTGCAAAAGTAGACAGTCAGATGTAGTGTTAATTCTTTTGAAAAGTTTAATGTCATCAGCATAAATAAGGACAGACGAATTTTTTATGATCGAAACCAAGTCATTTATAAATAAAATAAATAAGATTGGGCCTAAATGGCTGCCCTGTGGAACACCAGAATTCACAATAAACGGACTCGAACATTCATTACGAAATATTACGCTATATTGTCTATTTTCTAAATAAGATACGATCCAGTTTAAGAAATTTTCATTAAAACCTTGACGAGATAATTTAAAAATTAGCGTTTTATGACACAACTTGTCAAACGCTTTACTAAAATCAGTAAATACACAATCTACTTGTCCACGTTTCTCAAAAACATCTAAACAAAAGGACGTAAAATTAAATAAATTAGTAACAGTAGAACGTTTTTTAACAAAACCATGCTGGTTATCACAAATAATTGAACTACAATGAAAGGAGAGGACACTACATACGATAGACTCAAATAGTTTAGGTATCACAGATAGCTTAGCAATAGGTCGATAGTTCATAATATCATTTTTAGGACCTTTCTTGTGCACTGGGGTTATAAATGAGCATTTCCAGATAAATGGAAAGACCGAACTTCTTAAAGACGTGTTAAAGAGAACACATAAAGGATACGACAAATAAGAGACACATTTTTTTCAAAATAGAGGATGGCAAACCATCAGGACCAGGACTAAAACACTCATCTAGTTTCAATATGCTTTGTGCAACAGTATGTTCACTTATTTCAAAATTGATATTATTTAAATGCTGAAAGTTCAAAACTGAAGAAGAAGAGGAAGAAGTATTTACTGGATTAGATTCATCAAACGCTTCCTTAAAATAGCTAGCAAACATGTTTGCAATAACTTTTGGTTCATGGCTAGATGATGTTGCACTTGACATAGAGTTAGGGTACCCACAGGTTTTTTTCTTATTGTTGACAAACTTCCAGAAATTATCAGGATTAGTTTTAAGATCAGTTTCAATTTTATGTATATAATCTTCGTATAAAGAGTTTGAATATTCATTAAATAATTGCTTAAGAATAAGGAACGTTCTATAATCACCATCAGCTCTTGTTTGATTATATTTTACCCACGCTTTGTTTCTCTTGTTTTTTAAGTTTTTGATATGAGAATCGAACCATGGTGGAGCATGCGAGTTTTTACGAGCTTTTTTTAGTGGAATACTTTTACTGAAACAGTCAAAAAGTGTATTGTAAAAAACGTTACACATATCATTAATATTTAAATTTAAAAATAATTGGTTCCAGTCGATGGTAAATAACAATTCAAACAATATTTCAAAATTACACTTGCTAAAGTTAAATTCAAGTTTGTTATAAGAATATTTATAATTAGGAGAAGACATATTTAAATTAAGTGAAATATCTATAGCAGGATGATGTCGATCTTCTTCTATAAGTTTAACAGCAGAAGCAATTACTGACGTTTCAGTACAAACTGTATCGGAGAAAAAAACTAAGTCGAGTGTTCTTCCCAAACGATTGGTTACTCCATTAAACTGATTAAGACCACACGAACACATACCATCTATTACAGTAAGTTCATTTAAGCTGGACGCGTTTATTGGAACGTAGAAGTTATCATCGTCAATTTGCATCCAATTTAGATTCGGTAGATTAAAGTCACCTACAATCAAAATTTCATCTTCTGGCTCCAAAAGAGTATATAGATTTTCTATACAGCTGTTTAATTTTTCATAAATGTCATTGTTAGAACTTTTTTTGTTTTTTAATTTTTGTCCACTTTATTTGGATGCATTTCAAGCTGTCATGCAGCCCATCATCAGCAAATTACACTCGGTACTAACAAAATAAAAGAACAGATTTGTCTAAAGAAAATCAAAACAATACAATACAAACAAGTTTTAATAAATTATTATCTTAGTAGGTAATTACACTAATGCAAACAAAGGAGAACAAATATTTCCATTATCTGTGTTCATAACATTTTTGGTCTTAGAAATTAAGAGAGATTCAAACGCATCGAGCTTTCTTTGATTGCGTACGTTCTTAAGTAGCCGAACACTCTCTTCAAACGTCCCGATGGTGTGTGGTGGTTCGTTGTCATCACAAGAAGCAAAGACATGCGCAGCGACTGATGAACGATTCAATTGCTTATTTTTTATGCAATTGATGTGCTTTTTGAACCTGGTTTTGATGCTCCGTTTCGTTTGTCCTATATATTTTTTGTTGCAGTTTTTACAGCTGATTTCGTATATGCCACTCTTAGCGATTGTTGGTGTTATATCTTTGGTTGAACCCAAAATATTCTTAAGCTTTCCATTGTTGTTGTAAACTATGTGTATATTTTCTTTTTCTAATGTCTTCCGTACTTGGTTTGTTATTGTTGGTATGTACGAAAACGATACACGAAATTTTGTTGTTGTTTGATTTTGGCTAAATAATGTTGTTATGTTATTTTTTCTTACATGGTTTGCTTGTTTTTTCACGATTCTCTCGATTAAAGACTTTTCAAAACCATTAACGTCTGCCAAATGAACTATAAAATCAAATTCTTTTTTGAAGCTGGAAATTGAAAGTGGCAGTTTACACAATCTGTATGCCATGGAATGGAATGCTGCGATTTTGTGTTGATAGGAACAAAATGAATCTTTAGTGATGTAGCGATCGGTTGCTGTGTTTTTTCTGAAAACTTCGAATTCTATTTTATTGTTGCGTTTTTTGCATAACACATCTAAAAATGGTATACAATTTCGGTTGTCTTCTTCTTCAAACGTAAACTTGATGCTGGGATACCTGTTGTTTAGAAGATTTAAAGTGTCGTTTGTTGTGCTCTTTTTTATAATGCTGAAGACATCATCTACATATCTTAGCCAGATTCTCGGAAGCAAACCTTCGTTTTTTAGGTCTATTTCGAATTTTGACATAAATGCTTCCGCAATGAGTGGTGACAAGGGATTTCCCATGCTTGTTCCATTTTCGTTTTTGTAAAACTTATCACGAAAAAAAAAACAATTGTGGGACATACAGACTTTGGCGGCTTTTAAGTACATAATCCTCTTTTTCTCTTCTATGTTTTTTGTTTCAAGATGTAATTTAAGGGATTCTAAAGCCACGTCAACGGGAATACTAGGAAATAGTGCCTGGACATCAAATGAGATCATGGTTTCGTCGTCTTGAAGGTTAACATCTTTCACTCTTTCAACAAAGTCAAACGTGTTCATAACACTTGCACTTTGAAATCGTCCATACATCTTCATTTCATTCACTAACCATTTGGAGACATTAACAAGGGGGGAGTTTATATTCGACACAATTTTACGCATTTTCTCACCTGGCTTATGAATTTTTGGTAAGCCATACATCTTTGGTACCTCTGGATTCGAAATAAGAAATTTAAATTTATTGATATTAAACGTTTCACATATTTCTCTAATGATTCCTTTGGCGTCATCTATCATTTTGTTTAACGGTGACTTCTTCATGATTGTGAAACCATCTTCACAATCATGAAGAAGTCACCGTTAAACAAAATGATAGATGACGCCAAAGGAATCATTAGAGAAATATGTGAAACGTTTAATATCAATAAATTTAAATTTCTCATTTCGAATCCAGAGGTACCAAAGATGTATGGCTTACCAAAAATTCATAAGCCAGGTGAGAAAATGCGTAAAATTGTGTCGAATATAAACTCCCCCCTTGTTAATGTCTCCAAATGGTTAGTGAATGAAATGAAGATGTATGGACGATTTCAAAGTGCAAGTGTTATGAACACGTTTGACTTTGTTGAAAGAGTGAAAGATGTTAACCTTCAAGACGACGAAACCATGATCTCATTTGATGTCCAGGCACTATTTCCTAGTATTCCCGTTGACGTGGCTTTAGAATCCCTTAAATTACATCTTGAAACAAAAAACATAGAAGAGAAAAAGAGGGTTATGTACTTAAAAGCCGCCAAAGTCTGTATGTCCCACAATTGTTTTGTTTTTCGTGATAAGTTTTACAAAAACGAAAATGGAACAAGCATGGGAAATCCCTTGTCACCACTCATTGCGGAAGCATTTATGTCAAAATTCGAAATAGACCTAAAAAACGAAGGTTTGCTTCCGAGAATCTGGCTAAGATATGTAGATGATGTCTTCAGCATTATAAAAAAGAGCACAACAAACGACACTTTAAATCTTCTAAACAACAGGTATCCCAGCATCAAGTTTACGTTTGAAGAAGAAGACAACCGAAATTGTATACCATTTTTAGATGTGTTATGCAAAAAACGCAACAATAAAATAGAATTCGAAGTTTTCAGAAAAAACACAGCAACCGATCGCTACATCACTAAAGATTCATTTTGTTCCTATCAACACAAAATCGCAGCATTCCATTCCATGGCATACAGATTGTGTAAACTGCCACTTTCAATTTCCAGCTTCAAAAAAGAATTTGATTTTATAGTTCATTTGGCAGACGTTAATGGTTTTGAAAAGTCTTTAATCGAGAAAATCGTGAAAAAACAAGCAAACCATGTAAGAAAAAATAACATAACAACATTATTTAGCCAAAATCAAACAACAACAAAATTTCGTGTATCGTTTTCGTACATACCAACAATAACAAACCAAGTACGGAAGACATTAGAAAAAGAAAATATACACATAGTTTACAACAACAATGGAAAGCTTAAGAATATTTTGGGTTCAACCAAAGATATAACACCAACAATCGCTAAGAGTGGCATATACGAAATCAGCTGTAAAAACTGCAACAAAAAATATATAGGACAAACGAAACGGAGCATCAAAACCAGGTTCAAAAAGCACATCAATTGCATAAAAAATAAGCAATTGAATCGTTCATCAGTCGCTGCGCATGTCTTTGCTTCTTGTGATGACAACGAACCACCACACACCATCGGGACGTTTGAAGAGAGTGTTCGGCTACTTAAGAACGTACGCAATCAAAGAAAGCTCGATGCGTTTGAATCTCTCTTAATTTCTAAGACCAAAAATGTTATGAACACAGATAATGGAAATATTTGTTCTCCTTTGTTTGCATTAGTGTAATTACCTACTAAGATAATAATTTATTAAAACTTGTTTGTATTGTATTGTTTTGATTTTCTTTAGACAAATCTGTTCTTTTATTTTGTTAGTACCGAGTGTAATTTGCTGATGATGGGCTGCATGACAGCTTGAAATGCATCCAAATAAAGTGGACAAAAATTAAAAAACAAATTATGTAGTTCGTGTTTCCTTTTTTATTTTTAAAATTTTTTTCTGTTTTCATGTTTTTGTAGTCAATAAAGGAATTTCTACCTAAATTTGATTAAAATTCGACTACAATATCGGTTTAATTCTTTTGATTAATAAATTCGAAAGTTTAATAATTATCAATGCAGTATATTTTAGATAATACAGTAGTTAAGTTAATAGTTAAGGTATTACTATTGAAATAAACATAACATTCATTTATAAAAAACATGTACTCGTTCATACATATGTATATACAAATAAAGTCTAATCTAAAAAGCCTTAACCTTGTTAAACACTTTCTGCACACATCCTTTCTTGTTTTGGTTGTTACTGCCATCTATCTGTAACTTAGAGAAAAAGAAGGGAAAAACAAATTCACCACGAACTACCGGTATAACTTCTTCCGTTATTTATTGACAAACAAAAATATTTTGCTAGAATTAATTTGAATTATAGGAGTATTTTTGTAGATATAAAAACGACAAGATGTTAGCAAAATTAAAAAAAAATTCATGAGAATTACAAATATTACAATGAGACTTTAAAAAACATAGCCTTCTTGGCTATCAATAAACAAAAATGAAAAATGTCGCATTTCCCGGAAATGATGTTTTTTTGTGTACTCTTCTCCGAGGTGAAAACATGTATACACCGATACGAATTCAACACGCTATAAAAAATGAGAGTAAGAGGTTTCGAAGAGACGGAGACGAGGAAATTTGGTTCTCTCATTTAGTTTTTTCTCTCTGGTTTCTACCACCTGAAAAAACATTGCTCTTCAAATTTGTTGAAGATGGTTTATTTTGGCATTTTTCATTCCAAGTTGCAATATGGAATACCCTGTTGGGGCGGTGCATATGTCAACAAACTACAACAACTCACCGTTATTCAAAAATCAGCTATACGTAACGTTTGTAAAACCCGTCGTTTAACACCATCAATGGAACTTTTTAGGTCTTTAAAAATTCTTCCCGTTAGACATTTATATTTTTTTAAAGTTTTAAAAGTGTTTTTTAAAAGAGCTGGATATTTGGAAAGTCCGATTTCCGACATACGAAGTCTTAGAAGTAATTCCACCTTTATAGTAAATATCCCATATTTTCGTACGACAAGCTACAGAAACTCCTATTCCATTGCTTCCTGCAAACTTTTTAATACGCTTCCTATAGAAGTTCGTAAAATAAGAAATATTGGCGCGTTTTTGAAAGAAATAAAGTTATGGCTTCTTGCCGTAGACTACCAAGAAATAGAAACTTTGCTACGTTACACTGTCTAAAATTAAACTTATGTATATAACCAAATACGATTTGTTTGCTGAAACTTAACTTTAAAAGAGATTTTTTTAATTTTCAAATTTATTTTTGCTAATACTATTTTATTTTTCTAATTCATAATTTTCAATGTATAATTTATATTTAATTTTTTTTCTTCCATTATATTTTTTGTAACCCCACACAAAAATAAAATCGATGTGGCATCACCACTATTTTTTAAAAATAATTGTTGTCACTAACTATTCATATTATACAATGTTATTGTTAACTATGTCTATGTATTCGAGCGCAATGTAATATATGAATTCATTAATAAGAATAAAGAACTTATCTATCTATCTATCGGGTGATTTTTTTGAGGTTAGGATTTTCATGCATTAGTATTTGACAGATCACGCGGGATTTCAGACATGGTGTCAAAGAGAAAGATGCTCAGTATGCTTTGACATTTCATCATGAATAGACTTACTAACGAGCAAAAACGCTTGCAAATCATTGAATTTTATTACCAAAATCAGTGTTCGGTTCGAAATGTGTTTCGCGACAAATTTTGTTCAGCGATGAGGCTCATTTCTGGTTGAATGGCTACGTAAATAAGCAAAATTGCCGCATTTGGAGTGAAGAGCAACCAGAAGCCGTTCAAGAACTGCCCATGCATCCCGAAAAATGCACTGTTTGGTGTGGTTTGTACGCTGGTGGAATCATTGGACCGTATTTTTGCAAAGATGCTGTTGGACGCAACGTTACGGTGAATGGCGATCGCTATCGTTCAATGCTAACAAACTTTTTGTTGCCAAAAATGGAAGAACTGAACTTGGTTGACATGTGGTTTCAACAAGATGGCGCTACATGCCACACAGCTCGCGATTCTATGGCCATTTTGAGGGAAAACTTCGGAGAACAATTCATCTCAAGGAATGGACCGGTAAGTTGGCCACCAAGATCATGCGATTTGACGCCTTTAGACTATTTTTTGTGGGGCTACGTCAAGTCTAAAGTCTACACAAATAAGCCAGCAACTATTCCAGCTTTGGAAGACAACATTTACGAAGAAATTCGGGCTATTCCGGCCGAAATGCTCGAAAAAGTTACCCAAAATTGGACTTTCCGAATGGACCACCTAAGACGCAGCCGCGGTCAACATTTAAATGAAATTATCTTCAAAAAGTAAATGTCATGGACCAATCTAACGTTTCAAATAAAGAATCGATGAGATTTTGCAAATTTTATGCGTTTTTTTTAAAAAAAAGTTCTCAAGCTCTTAAAAAATCACCCGATATATGACAGTTCTGGACCTATTTTTATGCCCATAGATAATCTTTTGAATCTATAGCACCCAAATGGTGTACTGAACGTACACAATTTTCTTGAACTGTCATCTAAAATAATCTGATAATAACCATCTTTAAGATCAAGAACAGAGAAAACTTGTTTTCCTGTTAATTGTGGCATTATTTCGTCTACTGTAGGAATGGGATAATACAAAGGTTTTATAGCTACATTAAGATCTTTTGGATCGATGCAAATTCTGACCTTTTTGTTTGTTTTTTCAACAACAACAGCATTCGATATCCATTCAGATGCCGAATCCGCTTTCTCTATAACCCCCATTTTAATCAAACGATTGAGTTCTTCTAAAACCCGTCCCTTGAAGTCATTGGAATTCTCCTAGCTGGCTTAGCTGTGGGCCTTACATTCTCTTTCAGTTCTATGTTTATTTTTTGTGGAAAGCTGCCTAAACCTTCGAATAAATTTTTGTTTTCTTCAATTAATTGTTTTTTGTCCACATATTTTTTTTTTATTTCATTAACTCTTTTTACTAAATTTAAGTCTACACATGATTCTAACCCCAAGATAGGTATATTTCCCTCTCGCATCACAATGAACTCTATTAAATTTATCGAATTTTTAACTATGCACTTTAAAGCCACAACTCCTAGGGCATTCAAAATTGTACCACCATATGCTTGTAATTTTGTATCACATTTTTTTAATTCCAAGTTTTTAAATTCGGTAAAGAACTTGTATGGCAACACATTCATATCAGCCCCATTATCGAGTTTGAACTTATATTTTTAATATTTTAATTAATTCAAACCAAGAACTTTTAATTAACTGTTTCGATTCAATCATATCAATAAAATAATCACTATCGCTAGAATCAAAATTCACTATTTCTAAATCATTGAATGTTTTGAACAACAACAACAACTTAAAGGTGCTACCATTCATTGTTTTTGGCTGGAGATATAGCTATTTCGTGCTTTGCCACTTTTGCACTCATCAGTCTCCTTTTTTGTGGTGCTGAGCTTTAATCCAATTTTATTTGAAAACTTTTTATGCACACCATAGGTTTCGAACCCACGCATATCAGATTTGCTCAGTCTTAGAAGTCGTGTGCACTACGCACTCCACCACTTTAGACCACTGACGTCACAGGTCGAGATGTGATAATTATTGTTTATCAAATGCATTTGAAGCATCAACATTTTTATAAGCTCCTTTAAGTATGCTGTTTTGTTCCGCCTCCATTTTTCTCCATACCTCATTTTGATAGACTTACAATTCAATTAAAGGACTCCGTTGGCTAGGGCCACGAGGGATACGTGCAAGAATTGGTGCAAGATGGTCATCGTTGATCTTCTCGGGCAGCGATTAACGAGCAAAAGTGTAGTGAAGTACCTCGGTATCTGGTTAGATCAGGGGTGGAATCGACTAAGGTGATTGTTGATAAATGACAATCAAAATGATCGAATTTGATCTACGTAAGGTGATAGTCAAATTGATACCTAAAAAGCTGTCACACAAAAATATGATAGTCAATTTCAAACAAATATGTTTATTCCGAATAGAGCTACCACACGCTTACACAAACGACTGGAAAATTTTCTTAGTTCACTTTGTTTCTTTAAAAAAACACATTCCTGTGACCGACAAAGCTTACGACATGCGAAAAAAGCAAGAATTTTATTTAAAATCAGCCAATTTGATACTTTTATTTAGATATTTTATAAAAACCAATTTGAAATTTCACCAAGGCAACAACGAATTTTGACAATTTGAATCTGAAATTTTTCAATCGAATTGAATTGAGTTGAATCATCTTACACAGACGGAATGAAAATGATAGTCAATTTGACTATCAAAAAAATGATAGTCAACTATCACCTTAGCCGATTCCACCCCAGTATTTATATTTCGACAGACATATAAATGCTGCTCTGACCAGGGCCAGAGGAGCCTTCGCTCTGACGAAACGGCTGTTTTTTAGCAGTCGGCTTGACCCCAGAGTGAAGGTAATTTGCTACATGGCCCTCATACGGCCGATGATCGTTTATGGTTGTCATGTGAAGCAGGAGAACCAGTTTTGGTGGCTTCAATCTGCACTTGATAGTGAGTAGTCGGGATGGGGTTTTAAGCCTTGGCCGGCTTACATACTTGTTTTATAGTTTTGGGGTTTAGTTTTAAGTAGAGTAGGCATGGTGGCACACAAAAAAAATACAAACAAAATATACACAAAAAATACAAAAAAAAAATACAAAAAAATAAAATGGAATAAAAAAAAAAAAAGACAACAAAATATGAAAAACAAAACGTTAGATAGTTAGATTTGCTGCTGTGGTTGTTCTAGTTTTAAGTAGTTTGTAGGTAGAATAGGTAGTTTTAGTTAGCTTTAAGTTTTATCATAAGGACCTTATTTTAAGTAGTTTTTTAAGTAAAAATAAAAAAGGATATTGACATTAGTTTTTTTTTCTAAATTTTCTAATGAATATAAAAATAAATAAAATGAATTGAAGTTAAATAGATCTTAGGGCCGAAAGGCATTAGCATTAAGTATTATTGTTTAACTTAGAGTGTCCGTATGGGACCAGTAAGTTAGTTGTAAGTTATGGTTAATTAGGCTAGTTTTATGAATTTTTGTCTAGCTTTAAGATAGGTTTAAGATTGAAGTAATAAAAATGAATTTGGAAAAAAAAGTGCAAACGACTTCTAAGACTGAGCAAATCTGATATGCGTGGGTTCGAAACCTATGGTGTGCATAAAAAGTTTTTCAAATAAAATTGGATTAAAGCTCAGCACCACAAAAAAGGAGACTGATGAGTGCAAAAGTGGCAAAGCACGAAATAGCTAAAAACAATGAGTGGTAGCACCTTTAAGTTGTTGTTGTTGTTCAAAACATACAATGAAATTGACGGAATAAAGAATGGTCAAGTCTAACAAGCTGACATTCTAGTACGAATAGTACAATAAAAATAACAATAATTATTTCTAAATCATGCACTTCTTGTTTATTTTTGATTTACATGCATTTGAAAAATGGTTCTTACGACCACATTTCTTACATTTAGTATTCCATGCCGGAAATTTTCTTACCTCGTGTTTCTGCATGCAATAAGAACACGATATTATTTTACTATGACCTTTCCCATTTTGTTGGTTTTGATCATTTTTAAATTTACTTGTACCATGTGATGTATCATAATTACTTTTTCTGTAATCGAAATAATTTGTATCAGTTTTTTTATTTATGTTATTTTTATGTGGTGTATTCATAACTGTGTCGAGTTGCTTGCTCCTTCCTGGTCCATGCTGTATGTGATTCATTTGTGTACTGGAAATTTCTGCTGCACGTGCCATTTCAATTGTTTTTGACAAGTCCAGTTTCTCCGTCTCCATTAACCGTTTTTGGAGTGTTTTGTTTACTGTCACTAAAACTATTCGATCCCGTAATATTCTGGGCTCATCCGAAAAAGCGCAATTTCTCACCATTTTCTTGATGTCCATTAAGAAATTATCGAACGGTTCTCAAATCTCCTGGTTCCTATTGTAAAATTTGGAGCTTTCATATACTCCATTCTGCTTTGGTTTGTAAAAATCTTCAAAACATTTTACAACTTCATCATACTTTTTGCTTTTGGCTTCATCTAAGTTAAATGAATTAAATATTTCTACTGCTTCTGGGCCAATCGCGTTGAGAAATATGGCAATTTTTACTTCATCATTTTTTTTATCGATCTCGGCAGCTATAGTAAATATCGTATAGTTTTGCCAAAATTTGCGCCAATTTTCTGCCAACTTAGAGCCTTCCAAGCTCAATTGATCCACTTTGCGAATATAATCCATTCCTTTTTGTATTATTGTTTGGTATCTTATTTTCGGAGGTCTTCCCACAGGTTTTTTGTTATCAAGGTTTTTATGTTTTCCCTTTGTCATTTCCCATGCTAAATGTGTTTTACCATCTTGATAATATTATCCACGTGATGATGCTGTCTTTTACATGCGATACAGTAATTTTTTTTTATATTGTACCGACTACCGACTGCGCCATGTATTATACCGTAGGTATATATTTAATAAAAGACTTAGTTGTGTGGACAATATATGTTTATTTAATGACTTAAGAATACCAACTGGTGAGCAGCTGCTCGTTTACAAAAGAGCAAGCTTACAAAATAGAGTTAGTTCTCACATGGATGGTACTTACTGAAACTCATAATAGCGTGTTGCCAACTACGTAAACTACAGACGCCATTCTAGAGATGTTGGATTCTTCGTATGTCTTGAATCAACGCGACGACGATTCAACGGAATTCGACGAAGGAGTTCAAGTTCAACGAGAGGAACCAAAGTAAATAACAGAAAAATCTAATTGGAAATTCCTTTTCTATGTTGTTTCTCCAATTTTTTTTTATAAATTCATCACTTGGAGAAAGTCCAATAAAGTAACAATCAAATTGAACTTTACACTTGAAGAAGGACTCAAACCAGGCGATGATGTTACTCTTGGTTTCTTGATGCAATTCTTTGCAAACAACTTGTTTATTTATTTTGAGTTATAATGTAATCTAATATATAAAATTCTCCTGTCACAGTGTTAGTTGTCATACTTCTCCGAAACGGCTTAACCGATTTCAATGAAATTTTGCATATACATTCGGTAGGTCTGAGAATAGGTTTTTATCTATTTTTTATATTCCTAAGTGCTATTGTTTCATTGCATCAACATCGTACAAGGTGCAACGATCTTACGATAGTATTCAGTGATGCTATGTACAATGAAGCATTGATTGCTATTGACGATCTTTGCATTATCATTGCCAACTTACCACTCAGTAATTTCGGTATGCATTCACCAAATCGAAATGCATCTGATTTAATAGACACTGAATTGAATCGTGAACTACAATACAATACTGTAGAAATGGCAGCGTTGTTGCCCGCAATGTCCCACTAATTAATGAAGAATAAAGAACCATTTTTCAACTCATCATGCTCTTTTTTTTTTAATGCACCAAGTGGAACTGGCAAAACATTCCTTATTTCGCTAATTCTTGCTAAAATAGGATCAAATAATAGTATCCAATTGGCTGTTGCATCTTCTGGGATCGCGGCAACTTTATTGGATATAGGCAGAACAGCTCATTCAGTATTTAAACTGCCACTAAATATTCAAAATAACCCAGACGCGGTGTGCAATATAAAAAAACAATCATCCATGGCCACAGTGCTGAAACAGTTTAAAATTATTATCTGGGATGAATGCACTATAGCACGCAAACATTCGCTTGAGGCGTTGAACAGGACATTGAAAGATATAAAAAACAACGACAGACTATTTGGCGGCACTCTGTTACTCCTTTCATGTGATTTCAGACAAACACTTCCCGTTATTCCGCGTTCAACGTACGCTGTTGAGATCAACGCGTGCTTAAAATCATCGTCACTGTGGCGTAATGTCGAAAAATTACAACTGAAAGTAAATATGCGTGTTGAAATGCTTCAAGATCCATCCGCTGAAACATTCTCAAAACAACTGTTAGATATAGGCGACGGAAAAGATAATACAGATGAAACTGGATGCATAAAATTACTGATCAATTTCTCCACGATTATTGATTCACAAGATGCTCTCATTGACCAGATATTTCCCGATATACACAGATAATATACAAATCATGAAAGGCAGAAAGAGCAATTTTAGCAGAAAAAAATGTGGATGTCAACGAATTAAATCTCAAGATACAACATTTGTTACCAGGAGTCTTGGTGTCATACAAATCTATTGATACAGTTTGTGATGCTACCGAAGCTGTAAATTATCCAACTGAGTTTTTGAACTCATTAGATTTACCAGGCATGCCAGCGCATAATTTACAACTGAAGGTTGGATCTCCGGTAATTTTGCTTCGTAATTTGAACCCACCACGGTTGTGCAACGACACGAAATTAGTAATTAAAAAATGAATGAAAAATGTTATCGAAGCCAGAATTCTAAATGGCAAATTCCGAGGTGAAATTATATTATTACCACGAATCCCTATTTTACCCACAGATGTGCCAATTCAATTTAAACGCCTTCAATTTCCAATTAGATTGGCATTTGCAATGACTATCAATAAGTCTCAAGGCCAAACAATGTCTGCCTGCGGCTTAGATTTGAGCACTTCATGTTTTTAACACGGACAATTATATGTACGTGGCGTGCTCTTGAGTGGACAAACCATCCAGTTTGTTTGTATTGGCGAAAGATGGGATCACAAAATATATTGTACACTCTGTTGCATTAAGGGATTGATATTATTTTTTTTTTTTTGAATTTTTATTTTGAATTGATTTTAATAAATTAAAAAAATTGCTTGGTGATTTGTTATTTTAATATTTTGTCACCGTTTACAGTGCTCTATACCTATCCTACTTATATACCACATCCTACACACTTACAATAAGTAATTTATTTCTATCAACATATTTTCTAGAAATTATTTCTTTGACAAAACAACGGTTGTCGGGTCAGCTAGTTTTTTTTTATATATTCTACATTCTATATTCTATATTCTACTGTTTCTTTGCTGACTAATATTATTTTTATTCAAAATTATTTATGCTTTACTTTACCTATGCACAGTGTTAATAATAAAGGAACAGCTTTCATCTAATAAAGATGTTTATTTGTTTTGAATTCAAAGATGTTGGTGCTTTTTGGTTCAGGGGTTGAATTCGGTTGAATCAAGTGAATTTTGAAGAAAATACAAATGGTAATGTACAAATTGATCGGCTTAGCCAATATACAACATCCCATTTTCGGTCGTTTGGGGGCAGCACAACTCAAACCTTGAACAAAATGGAACCTACATAATTTAAATGTTCGTTGGAATTTTTGGCAAATAATAAATAAAAACGTAAAATTGTATTAAGTTTCTATTTTTTTTATTGAGGCATATGTTCAATTCAACAAAGTTGAAAATATAATATTTAAATTTCTTATTCTTCTTATGTTTTGGCTCATCGTGTGTTCGCGATTTCATGTGGTCAACAGACTCATGAGTCTTCATTTGATTCTACCTCAAGTTTTAAAAAACCTTGATTGTAACTCTAATGGTTTAAATAGTTCGTTTAAGAGATAATTTTTGATGCTGATTACGAATCTAAACTTCGATTTGAGCTACATGTGCTCAAAATGAAAAACACAATTTTCAACATTATTTTTGTATTTGTTCAATATACTACAAGATAAAAAGTACGAAACAAATTTAAACGAAATATTGAAGAAAGATATTGTAGATTTGGAAAATCATCACTCATTTTTTTTGAAAAAAGCTACTTCATGAATTTAGTGAGCCTCGAAAAGACGTATATGTATGTATATTATGTCACTAATTGTAAGGTTGAGTATCGAATAGAATTTAAAAACATATTTGTATTAATTTATTTTCATTTAAGAAAACATATAAACATAATTAACAAACCAAGAAGTCTACAATCATGTTTAATGATTAAAATAATTCTTTATCACAAAAAAAGAATACAATATTATTGTTAAAGACTTTTAATTAATGTTAAATTTAATATAGATATAAGCTAAACAAATTGTTTTTATTCATATACTCATCCTTGCCAACAAAAAGGAGACATTTAACATTTTGAACGGATAGATTCCAAACCGATATGTATGCTTCATTGCAGCCACATCAAACATTCGGAAACTATGAACAAAAGAAAACATAAGAAATAAACAACTAGAAAATCATTATAGTAAACTTCCTTACTTCTAAGCAGCAATATGATTTGGCAACGCTGTGTCACCGTTGTTGATTATGAAACGAAACATTCTTGGAAAATTGATATTTTGTTTTTGATGTTTAAGTGTGAGTTGTCATAATTGTAGTGTACTACCTATTGAAATCTATTCGGTCAATTTGGATCTTTTTTTTGCAGTGGCCTTCATCTTTGCCTTCTGGTTTGTCTGATAAGTTTGAAATGGTAGGTGATGTTAGTGCTGATGCTCCAACCGTAGTATTGAAATTGGCGATCGTTTTTTAACAGTATCCACTGAAATAACATTATTTAGAAATGTCTTTAGTTTAGATAACTCTTAAAATATGCTCACTCTTTCCCACTGCTTAACGTTTATTAGCTATGTATATTATCAGCTGCTATTGTAGCGACGTCTGTGCTCTGGACTTGGAGATCGACTTGATTCAGAATTTTAACCTGATTTTAAACTTGTTGAACTGGTATAAGATGCATTACTGCTACAGCTACGTCTGTCACTGCGATTTTTATCGCTTCTCTCACTATTCGAAAGAGCACAACCACAAGGGAACTTGGAATGCATCAAAGGATAATTCCATTCATCAACCCGGCCTGGGAGTTTAACTCTTTGTACAATCACTTTACGTGTTGGACGCACTCCTCTCTTGTCCTCATAATGAGGAATCCTATGTGCTGGCAGTCCCTTTTATCTAGCACTGCGGCTATAAGGATCTAAATCATGTAGTGGTGTTCTTCAGGAGGTGAAATCGGACTTATTGTTCCTTGATAATTCTGATGTCTTGGATATTATGAAACAACCTTTAAATGGGTAAATGAATTAATTAATATTCGATTTGGATTTAAATAAACTTAGCTCTGGTGGTGTAGCTCTCTTCTTAAAGAAGTAGTTGTTATTTTCAGAATCATCTAAGAACAGCCATCGGAATTTTCATGGTCTTCTTTACATCTTCGAGATCGATTTTATACTGTTCCTCTGTGCTCCCTTCAAAACATTCTTCTTCTTCGGCTTCTAATCTAGGACATCCTCATCATGCTTCAAGCTTCCTAAACTTACTTATGCGCGACGACCACGATACTACATGATTGATGACTTGATAGATGCTGCCGATTTAACCGATCCAGATTTCGAAAGTTTTGGTGTTTCTGGGTTTGATGCTACTGAATTTTTCGGCAAATTATTACCACCCCATGAATCCGACGAGTTCGAGGCCGATAAACGTGACTCCATCTTCGAGATTTTGGAATCTCCTGGTTAGACGCAAGCTTTCATGATTCTAAAAATGCAAAATCTGCATTTGAAAGAAAAATATCCATTACATTTTGTTTGTTTTGTTTTCATTTTTGCTGTCAAAATACTCACCTCGTTGTTAATCTGTCATAACCGGGACCAACTCAAATTGGGCCATGTTCGCATTGCAGTTCTAGGGTGCGCCTATACTTTCTGCATGATTTTTTCTGTTTGTATTTGTATGCCAAAAGCAGTCAAATATGATTTTTAGCACAGTTTTCACTGAAAAGAAGTTGTACAATTCATTTTTCTTAAATTATTGCATTCATTTTTCAATTCAACGGACTACTTTTTTAAACGGCTGAGTTCACCTCATAGTTTTTTCCTCCGCGGTTGAGCAAGTTGATCACAAATTCCATAACAACTACATTCATAATGGCTTGGTCCCATAAGAAATGCACGGGACAATTAACACATGCTTATCCTTATGGACAAAACCCTCTCAATTTAGCTTGTAGGCCGAAAGAGAGCAAACCCATCCTTTATTGTTTAGGCACGTCTTTACCGCTCAAGCTCTAACATTAGAATCATAACATATGTATAATACAGAATATTGAATAATATAAAAATATAAAGCACAAGATCACTGCTCTCCATATCGCACCACTTCCAGTCATCAATGTTGATTGTTGTTGCTGCTGCTGCAGCTAGCCCGTTGCAGTTGCCCGTTGATATTTGTTTTCCCTCGATGACGTCGTTCTCGGTCGCAAGTACCGCTTATCACGACACTATGAAAAAGGGTGTGGCCTGCGCACTTGTATGTTGATGGTCTGATTTCGATTCGATCGTCAACGTCGTCGATTATGAGGATGCGCAGCGTTGTTGTTGTGCTCGTTCCCAAAAATCTACCGGACGAAGAATACTTTCTTGTCGGCGCCGCCGTTGCTGTGCACATGGTTATTGTGCAAGTTGAACTTGCACTTGGTGATGGTTTTAGGGTGTCCCGTTGGATGATAGGGTGGCTCCTATGTTTGTCGCTCAGTGACTATAGATTTTTCTCAGATGTGAATCTCTAACATTCCTCCCCCCCAATTGAAGGCTCGTCTTCAATTGCAATTGTAGGCTCTTCTAGAGGTAGGACGCACAACTTATGGATAGCTCTTACCAAGGTCGTATGTTCTAACCGGACGTCCGCACTCCGCACAAGTCCGTCCTTGCCTTGATGAACAGCTGTGACTAGCCCCAATGACCACAAACGTCTTCAGCTCGCATGGCATTTTACTGATCCAACATAAGGCAATCGTGGAATCGGACCAATAATTTTTCGCCAAATCTTGAAATGCACATGCACTGCTCACCTGCTCCATCGGTTTGCACAAAAGATCAGCTGCACATACATAGTTCCAGCCTAGCAACAGAAATCGTCTTGATTGGAGCTACCCTGGTTTTCGACGCGATAATTATGCAAGTAGTCTTGCCAGCAAGTGAACTTGCCTGCATGTAAACTACTGCAGCGTAAGCTCTGGTGGATGCGTCTGCGAAACCGTGAAGCTCCAATTTATGCTGCTCATTGCTGCCTAGCCACCTCGGAATTTGTATTGCTTCCAAGTGCGACAGCTGCTCGTTGTACTTCTGCCATGACGGCAGAATGGACATGAGTATTTACTCGTTCCATGCAATTCCGGATCACCATAGGTCTTGTATGAGGATTTTTGCACTGATTATCACTGGCGCAAGGTAGCCATTCGGGTCGTACAACCTTGCGATTGCACTAACAACTGCTCTCTTGGTGGTGGAAACACCTTCATCTCTAGCTCTGACTTTACATGAGATCTCGTCTCTTGCACAGTTCCACACAAGTCCCAACATGTAAGCGTTGTTGTCTTCCGGAAAAGTTAGCTCTCTTTCGCTCGACCAGGTGCTAGTAAGCTTCGATAGCACGCGCTGACTTGATGACATGAACTTGCTCAACTTGAATTTGCCTGCACTTACTTGTCGCCTGCTCCTTTGTGTCTGCGCCGGTCAACATGTCGTCCATGCAGAAATTGCCTTGTAGGCCAATGGATAGGACTCCTGAGTCCTGATGATAGCTCGCACACTGATGCTTTGCTCGCACTGCATTAAATCCACTGGACGCCTTACCGTACGTGATCACTGTCAGGCAGTATTCTCTCATTGGCTCATTTGGGCTCTCCCTCCAGAAAATCCTCTGGAGATCCCACTGCTCTGGATTCACCTTCACTTGGCGGAACATTTTTTCGACGTCCGCCGAAACTGCAATCTTGAAGCACCGAAAACGTGTTATGATTTCCGACAGATCGTCCTGAAGTTTAGCACCAGAAAATTGCACATCATTTAATGACACTCAACTAACGCTCTTGCAAGATGCGTCGAAGACGACCCGAAAGCTCTTAGTGACGCAGTGGTGTGGTATGCTCGCTCGCTCGTACTTGGTCCAATCACTTGCTTCATCTGCCCAAGCTCTTCATATTCGCGCATGAAGTCGACGTATTTTTGTCTCAGCTCTGGCTCTGCACATAATCGCTTTTCGGTTTGTAGGAACCTCTTCATGGCCACAGCTCTTGTGGGTCCCAATTCTGCTGCTCTGGGATTTATTGGTATAGTTACCACGTAACGGACAGCTGCAGTTCGGTAATGGGTGCTCTTAAAATTGTCTTCAACCCATTAGTCATCCGCAGACGGCAAACATTTCCAGCTAGGCTCTTTAATTTCCCAGAATTTCCTCAGCAATTGGTTAAGCTCTACATCTGAAGGTTCCGTCACGATGCACATTGTCTTGCCTGCACGTTCATGCCTTGGTTGAAGCTAGCCAAAAACGATCCAACCAAGGGACGAATCCTGCGCCGTCAATCCGGAACTGAATCTCTTGATGCACTCTCTGAATATTTCCGCCCATACCTGCGCTCCCAACAACATTTCTATTCTAGCTGGCTCACTGAATCTGGGATCAGCCAACTTAAGCTCACGCACTTCGTTCACTTGTGCTTGCGATAAGCATCTTGCAGGTAGGCAAGACGTGATTTTCCTCACGACAAACATTTCGCATTCCAGATTGAAGCTCGGATCGATTGTAGACCGGATGCTCACATCCACTATTCCGGTCGGCCTCAAGGCAACGCTCGATCCAATGCCCTGCACAGAAAAAACGCAATGTCGCTTGCTAATGCCCAATTTCTGCACGCACTGCTCTGTGACCAAGTTGACTTGACTTCCGCTGTCTAGAAGCGCCCTTGCCTCAACGGATTGTCCTGCTCTGATTTGCACCTTGACGCATGCTGTAGCTAGCAGTACGCATTGCACGTCATCGCTCTGAATTTGCTCTTGCTCAATGTCAATGTCCGCCGATGCTGCGACATTCCCAAATATCTGCTGCTCTGCAGTCATCATCTCAGTTGATTGCTATTGTGTTGATTTAGTTGGCGTATCTTTGCTCTCTGGGTTCATGCTCGAACCCGCCACAGCCGCAAGTCCAGCAGCTGGCGCACGCTGTTCTGGACAAAGGACACTGTTGTCTTTCTTGTTGCACCTCCTGCAAGCTCCAGCAGAGCAGGATTGCGCAAAATGTCCTGGATGTAGGCAGTTCGCACCTAGCTTCCAGTTCCGCAGCTCCTCGTTCCTGACTGGGACCGACATACAGTGCCAGAAAATCCCCACAGCGATAGAGGATATGGCTCCTTGCACAGTGGGCACCTTCGTGAGGTTGTTGCTCTAGGTATGCTCGGTCCAGCGTTGCTCTTCTGCACGGTCCTCTGCACATTGTCGTCTGGCTTCTCTCTTCCGCATACGCTTTGCTCAGTGTCTAAGAAGGCTGAATCGAGAGCACCGCTCTGCGCTCAAGAAATTCGAAAAATTCCTTTAGGGTTGCTATTTGACGCACATCATCCCTGGTCATTTACCACGAATGGTTCGACTCATGGTACGCATTATATGCTGCCGTTAATTTTGCTCTTAATAGCGCCAGACTCGCCTCAGAAAAATCTGTGGAGTCGACAAATATCGAAATTCTCAAAAGAGACGAGCGGAAGACGTTCCTGCGTGACACGTCACCCATAGCTCCCGTTTAATTGCACTGCACAGTTAGGTTTGCACTTTACCGTAAGACCGCACAAAACCGTTACAATCCAGGTCGACCCTTCGAAAATCGCAACAATTTTGAACGGAATCAATGCACAGTTTAAAAAAGTTTTAGTTATTTGCGCTCTGCAATATAATTACGCACACAAGATAGTTTTTTGAAAAATGCACGAAATGATAGTGGACTGTATTTAATCATTGCCCAAAAAATAGCACTGCACTGAGTTTTTTAAATTCACGAATTTTAATTTTCCATAGGCACTGGTAAAATTATTCGGCTCGTAAGGATCAGATGTTTATTGTTTAGGCACGTCTGCACGGCTCAAGCTCTCACATTAGAATCATAACATATAATACAGAATATTGAATAATATAAAAATATAAAGCACAAGATCACTGCTCTCCATATCGCACCACTTCCAGTCATCAATGTTGATTGTTGTTGCTGCTGCTGCAGCTAGCCCGTTGCAGTTGCCCGTTGATATTTGTTTTCCCTCGATGAAGTCGTTCTCGGTCGCAAGTACCGCTTATCACGACACTATGAAAAAGGGTGTGGCCTGCGCACTTGTATGTTGATGGTCTGATTTCGATTCGATCGTCAACGTCGTCGATTATGAGGATGCGCAGCGTTGTTGTTGTGCTCGTTCCCAAAAATCTACCGGACGAAGAATACTTTCTTGTCGGCGCCGCCGTTGCTGTGCTCATGGTTATTGTGCAAGTAGAACTTGCACTTGGTGATGGTTTTAGGGTGTCCCGTTGGATGATAGGGTGGCTCCTATGTTTGTCGCTCAGTGACTATAGATTTTTCTCAGATGTGAATCTCTAACACCCATTAAGTCGGGACTCTAGATAATATTATTTCCTCTATGACATAGAGTGTCCTTGTGTCAAAATAACTATGAAACAAGGAAACATTTAATAAACTTTTGTTAATACGAAAATACGATTAATGGAGGCTTGACAATTCCAACAAGACAATTCGTAAATTATGTAAAATTTATTGTGCAATGTTTTGTACTAGAGTGCTCCAAAAGTACACTCTTCTCAGAATTTAACCTCAACAGCATTTAATTATGAAACTTATGTTAAAACTAAATGATGAACACAAAAAATCTTATATCAAGCAAAATTTGTCGCTAGCAGCAGTTTTTCATAAAGTAGCTTGGTCTTGATCATTTAGTTTCAACCTTAGTTTCATAATAAATTTAACCCGATCGAGGTTAAATTTTAAAGGAAGTGTTTTTTTCATCACTCTTGTATTGTAATACATATTGTAATGCACATATGTACAAGTATATATATTTGTACATTATCCTTTTTACGCTGTTTTTATTCATTATCTACCTATACAAATTAAAAATAAATATTTGTGTACTAACATTATTATTATTATTATGTATGTGTTCAAGTATAAGCTGAGCATAATCGTCGCTCATGTTGTTTTCACCCTTAAGGTGGAGACTAAACAAATGATCGACTCACGGCTTATTTTCTGATCGGCTTATGGCTTATTTTCTGACGGCGCGCGGCTTCTCAGCAAAAATGTCATAAATTTAATTCATTATATTCTCGTTCTTTCTCGAATCTCGACATCGTCACCACCCAAACAACACTCTCAAAATTTAAAAGGTGAAGTAAAAGTAAAATTAAAGTTAATTACCGAAATAAAATTTAAAGGAAAAGTCAATCAACTGAAGGAGACTTTCATAAACTATAATATAATTGTTTTATTTGTGCATAATTTGAGGTGATTGATAGTAAAAGGCAGTCCCCCAACATTTGGTCCATTCGAGCCAGATAGCGCCATTTTGTGCAAAATAAATTCTGGCACCGTCCTTAATAACGGCACGGCCGCACGTTTGGCACCGTCCCGTAATAACGGCAAGCTTGACACCGTCTCATAATAACGGCTTGTCCGCACGCTTGGCACCGTCCCATAATAACGGCACGTCCGCACGTTTGGCACCGTCTCGTAATAACGGCAAGTTGGCACCGTCCCATAATAACTGCACGCCATCATTATCCAGTAATCATCAAAGAAGTCCCCAGACAGAATTTACATCTGTAACCATTACATCTGTAGCCTTTTTTAATCGATGTCCGGAAAATTACATCTGTAACCATTGTTAAGTACTACCCTAATTCTTCCCTACTTTTTTGCTGTATAAGCGCAGCTCGCTTTAAATGGATGGCTAGAGAGCCGCAGTTTAATAATTAATACACACTCAGTGTAAGAAATGGAATTGAATTTATTTACATTTTCTTACAGCTATTTATACCTAAATTATATTACAAATCTATTTGGGATATCCCCTCTTATGAACTAAATTACAAATAAGAATGCATCAGCATTCTGCTTCTAATAAATAAATTATTGGGGCAGTCGTCTCATTTCTAATTTTGACGAACTTGCATTCGGGAGTAATGTAACAAAATACATTCACTGAGCAATCACAAAGCAACGTAGTCAAAACGATGTCTTTGAACTTAGCTGGCCAAAGGGGGCAACATAATTGTGTACATCGTTTTACTATGATATTAAGTATCAATGAAAACGTGCTTGTTTGTTTGTTTCTAGTATTTTGGTTGTGGCTTTACGAATGAATGTTATTACACTACATCCCTCCCCTTTAAAAAATGATATTTGTTTATATTTCTAAAATTTAAATAAATATTATTCGTCTCTCTTTTTTTTTTTTTGTATGTACCTATAGATGGATTTAGGTTTGTGTTATTTATTGATATTTATTGTAAGTTCGTATTTCTGGCTTTAATTAAATTGTTATTATGTATTTCATATTTCTTATCATCTAATAAAATAATACTATTTACACCGTTTTGTGATATAATTTTATATGGTCCTCTAAAAGGTTTATCAAATTTTCTTTTTTTTTTGATTTTTTAAATATACATAATCACCTACGATAAAATTTGATTTATTAACATTTTTTTGAACATTCTGTCTTTTATATTTATCATTGATTAAGTTGTTTTTTGCTTGCTCGTGAGCATATCTTAATTTACATTTTAACTCATTCAAGTAATTGTCAATATTATAGATTGTATCTTTGTTTTCTATTACTTCACATGAAAGAGTACATAACTTTCCAAAAACTAGTTCAAATGGTGAATATAAAGTACTACTATGTGGTGTTGAGTTATAACAATAAGTATAGTATGGTATCCATTCTTCCCAGTTATCTTTATCTCCTACGCTCATAATATATTCATTAAATACCCTATGGTTTCTTTCTATTGATCCCATTGTTTCATGGTGAAAAGGTGTAGAAACAATCTTTTCTATTTTTAAAAGTGTACAAATATTCTTAAGCAATTCATTTGTGAACTCTGTTCCCTTATCTGTTTTAAGTTTTTTAAAACATCCGTATTTTAGAATAAATTTTTCTACTATTGTTTTTGCTATAGTATTCGCTTCTTTATTCTCTATCGGAAATGCTTCTACAAATTTCGTTAAGTCACATTGTATTGTAAGTATGTATCTATAACCATTAGATGGTCTAAGTGGTCCTATAGTATCAATTGATATTGTTTCAAATGAAGTATTGGGTGTATCTGTAATGACAATATTTTCTTTTGTATACCTTGTTGTCTTGGTTTTATTGCATGCTTCGCAGTTGTTAATAAACTTTTTAACCATTTTATTCATGTTTTTCCAAACATATCTTTGTTTTAACTTGTTGACACATCTTCTGATACCGCAGTGTCCTCCTATTTTCGATTGATGATGTTCTTCTATTAATTTGTGCATTTCTTTCTCATCTGTTATTTGTTTTGGAGGTTTAAATAATATTATGTCTAGACATTTATCTCCGCTTACATTTTCTTGTAGCTTATTAAATATATTTTTAAATTCTTGTATGCATACATTTTTAAATATTTGACTAGTTCTTGCTAGCGCTAATGTTTTTACACCTGCATTGTTCATATTGAATATTAGCTTCCTCAGAATCAATTTTATCTCTGATAAAGATTTATCGCTAAATTCTACAATTACAGTGTTTGCTGCTATTTTTATTTCATTTATTTTTTTCTTTGTAACGTTACTTTCTTCAAATTCTAACTTTTTCAATCGCCTAATGTCCGATATTGATGTACAGTCCCAAATATGAAGGTAGCTAGTCTTCTTATTTGAGTCCAAGGCTTTTGCACAATTTTCTTCTTCATTTATTATTTTATTATTATTCTTTTTCATCGCTCTTGTTAAAACGTCTATGTTATATTTCGGTATCATTTCTTTCAATTCGTCAGATTCAATTTTTATTCTTGATAAAGCATCTGCATTCGTATTCATGTTCCCCTTTTTAAATATTATTTCAAAATTATAATCCATTAGGTCAACTCGAATTCTTGTCAATTTGGATTTTTATGCGTAAATAAGCTGACTAAGGGTCTATGATCCGTGTAAACTATAAATTTTCTACCAAAAAGATAAGGCCTGAAATAATTTATTCCCCAATGTATTGCTAACAATTCTTTTTCTATAATGGGTTTATTCAATTCGTGTTTACTTAGGGATCTACTAGCATACGCTATAGGTTTATCAGAACCAATCTCTCCCTGTGAGAGCACTGCTCCTAATGCGAAATTGGACGCATCTGTAGTTAGTATGAAAGGTTTTTTAAAGTCTGGATAGCTGAGTATTGCAGGAGTTATTAAGCTATGTTTAAGTGTGTTGAATGATTTGTCACATTCTTCTGTCCAAGAGAATATTTGTTGCTTCTTCAATAAGTGGTTTAGCGGTTTAGCTTTTTCTGCAAAGTCTTTTATAAATTTTCTATAATAATTACAGAATGCTACAAATCGTCTTACATCATCTGCATTTTTAGGCAGTGGATAGTTTTTTATTGTCTCAAACTTTCTTGGATCTGGCTTTATTCCATTTGATGTTATCAAATGACCTAAGTAAATTACTTCTGGTTTCAAGAAATCACATTTTTCCAAGTTTAGCTTCAAGTTGTATTTACGTAGCCTTGCTAAAACTTTAATTAAATTTTCATTGTGATCTTTCAAATTCTTACCAAATACTATAACATCATCTACATATAAAAAGGCTGAGGCTTGTAGACCACTAAGAGCGATCGACAACATCCTCTGAAAACTATTTGTTGATATTTTTAATCCAAACGGTAGTCTCTTGAATTGGTAATGACCCTCATTTGTTGAAAATGCCGTTAATGGCCTAGATTGTCTGTTCAGTGAAATTTGATGAAATGAGCTTGTCATATCTAGAGTGGAAAAATATTTAGCATTACCAAGTTTATCTAACACATCTTCTAATCTTATGAGTGGAAATTTATCATCTACAACCTTTTTATTTAGTGATCTAAAATCTACTACTAATCTCCACTTAGTTTGTCCGTTAATGCTTTTCTTTGGAACTATAAGTAACGGTGAGTTATATGGACTGGTAGACTCTTCTATTATGCCATTCTTAAGTAACTCAGACACTTGGTTTTGAATTTCTTCTAATTGTGCATTTGGTAGTCTGTAATTCTTTATATAAACTGGATTTTTATCTGATACTGTGATATGTTGTTCATAAAAATTATTTGTGGTCAGTTCTTCATCTTCGTCATGGAAAACATCCTGAAATTCTTCACAAATTTTTAATACTGACTGTGCAGCAGCTGTATCCAAGTTATCTACTTGAATGTTTTTTATTAGGTTTTGAAATTGTTGTCTATTTTTAAATTTTGTGTTGTTTGATAATATTCTATATTTACTCAACGGTTCTACTCCTATCATTACGTTTTCTATTGTTTCCTCTTTATCTGTACTGTTTAATATCTTTACATGTTTAACACCTTTTGATGGTAATATTGAATTTGATAAGAAGATTCCCTTTTTAATCTCATTCCCAATGATAACACTATCTTCACTTAAATCTAAATTTATGCTTTTTATTACTTCTGATCTTGGTGGAATTTTTAATTTTCCAATGTTTTTCATAGAAATATTTAATGGTAGCACAATCTCCTCTTCTTGTGTTAAGATTGTCAGCACACAAGTTTCATAATCAATTTTACAGTTATAAGTTTTAAAAAAGTCTCTTCCTAGTATTGCATCTGTTGATATATTTATTTCCTCACTAACCACGTGGAATTGATGTTTTATATTTGTTTCTCCAAGAATGAGTTCTAGTTCTGTTATACCTTTCGAAAATATTGTTTTATTTGTTATGCCATTTATTTGACATGACGAATATTCATTTAAATCTTTTACCAGAAACTCTTTACAAACAGAAATATCTGCTCCCGTGTCAATTAAAAATTTGAAAGTTTTGTTTAAATGTTTTATCCTTATGTTAACGAAATTTGTGTCACATTCCCCATAGAAATTTAGAACTTTCTTTGGTTTCCCCGATTCTGCTGCCCGGGGATCTCTAAGTTTTTCGACCTAGTGTTACTATTGAGGTATCCCCTTGCAATGCCTCTACCTCTATTGTTATTTTTGTTCCTTTCATAACCATTATTATAATTGTTGTTATTGTACTGTCTATTGTTGTTTCTACCATTATTTGAAAATTTTGGATAGGAAGAATTATGGTATCTACCATTATGATTCGTCCTAAATTGCATGATGTTATTCTGTCGTGTAGACGCTTCAACCTCAATTGCTATCTGTACAGCTTCATTAAATGTAGCTACTCTTGATGCTTGTACTACCTGTCTACATGCTTCATTTAATCCATTTTTAAAAACATTTAATCCTAGTTGGTCATTTAACTTAATTATAACTCTTTTATTGGCTTCATCCTGTTCAGCTATCTGAATCTCATTTAATTGTTAAATTAGTACTTCTATTCGCTCTGCATATTTGTTAACTTCTTGTGTTCCCTGATGCTGTCTAGCTAAATCATTATGTAGTTTTAATGGGTTTATTTTTGTTTTGTAAATATCTGTTAAAAATTTCTTTAAATCTGAAAAATTGTCAGGTTCTTTGTCTAGAGTCAGTAGCCTATTTTTTGCTTTGTCAGTAACTTTAGTTGCTATAACAAATCTAATTCATTTTTTCTTTTCACTTTCTTCACCTAAGGTGTTATGATAGAATTCAATTAGCCCAAAAAAATTTGAAAGGTTCTTCGATTCACCGTTAAATTCTGTAATAAGCTTTGCAGCTGTTAACATATTAAATTCTGCCATTTTTGTTGGTTCAGTTTTTTTTGTTTTTGGCTTAAGTATTTCTAAGATTTGTTTTTCTATTACTTTAAAGTGTACTGATATTTCTTCTATTTCCGTTTTATCTGTTTTTTCTATAAGTATTTCTTTCCATATATTGTCAATTTCTTTCTTTGTTTTGTCAATGTATTCTTGAGTATATTCTCTGTTTGGACTTTTTTTTTAAATTTGCTAATATTTTGGAAATGCTTTTTAAACTATCCATAATAGAAATGACTTCAAATGTATTTTATAATTTTTTTTTTTTATTTTTTTTTTTTAGACATTATTTATTCTATTTCTTATAATTTGTTTTCTAACATATTTCTTATAGTAAGAATGAACTTTCGCTACTAATAAAATGATTAGTATTACCAGAGTTATATTGTTAATATTCGAACTGCTTAAAATCTGCTGGCTGCTACTCAGGTTGTTGTTATATATTCTGGAATACTGTCTTGGACTTCTTGCATCAAAGGAATATATTCTTCTACTGTTGTTGGCGCGTTGAGATCCTCAAAAAGATCATCAAGCTCTTGATGTGAGTAGCTCATCTAGGATAGAAAGTGGACGGCCGGTGAGGTGAACGTTGAAGACACACTAACTGACTTTTGGAAGATCTTTAAATACGATATTTTTGGTCCGCGTCTTGTTGTTAAATTAAATTTAACCAACAAGTTGGCAGGATCGCCATGTAAAGTACTACCCTAATTCTTCCCTACTTTTTTGCTGTATAAGCGCAGCTCGCTTTAAATGGATGGCTAGAGAGCCGCAGTTTAATAATTAATACACACTCAGTGTAAGAAATGGAATTGAATTTATTTACATTTTCTTACAGCTATTTATACCTAAATTATATTACAAATCTATTTGGGATATCCCCTCTTATGAACTAAATTACAAATAAGAATGCATCAGCATTCTGCTTCTAATAAATAAATTATTGGGGCAGTCGTCTCATTTCTAATGTTGACGAACTTGCATTCGGGAGTAGTGTAACAAAATACATTCACTGAGCAATCACAAAGCAACGTAGTCAAAACGATGTCTTTGAACTTAGCTGGCCAAAGGGGGCAACATAATTGTGTACATCGTTTTACTATGATATTAAGTATCACTGAAAACGTGCTTGTTTGTTTGTTTCTAGTATTTTGGTTGTGGCTTTACGAATGAATGTTATTACACTACATCCCTCCCCTTTAAAAAATGATATTTGTTTATATTTCTAAAATTTAAATAAATATTATTCGTCTCTCTTTTTTTTTTTTGTATGTACCTATAGATGGATTTAGGTTTGTGTTATTTATTGATATTTATTGTAAGTTCGTATTTCTGGCTTTAATTAAATTGTTATTATGTATTTCATATTTCTTATCATCTAATAAAATAATACTATTTACACCGTTTTGTGATATAATTTTATATGGTCCTCTAAAAGGTTTATAAAATTTTCTTTTTTTTTGATTTTTTAAATATACATAATCACCTACGATAAAATTTGATTTATTAACATTTTTTTGAACATTCTGTCTTTTATATTTATCATTGATTAAGTTGTTTTTTGCTTGCTCGTGAGCATATCTTAATTTACATTTTAACTCATTCAGGTAATTGTCAATATTATAGATTGTATCTTTGTTTTCTATTACTTCACATGAAAGAGTACATAACTTTCCAAAAACTAGTTCAAATGGTGAATATAAAGTACTACTATGTGGTGTTGAGTTATAACAATAAGTATAGTATGGTATCCATTCTTCCCAGTTATCTTTATCTCCTACGCTCATAATATATTCATTAAATACCCTATGGTTTCTTTCTATTGATCCCATTGTTTCATGGTGAAAAGGTGTAGAAACAATCTTTTCTATTTTTAAAAGTGTACAAATATTCTTAAGCAATTCATTTGTGAACTCTGTTCCCTTATCTGTTTTAAGTTTTTTAAAACATCCGTATTTTAGAATAAATTTTTCTACTATTGTTTTTGCTACAGTATTCGCTTCTTTATTCTCTATCGGAAATGCTTCTACAAATTTCGTTAAGTCACATTGTATTGTAAGTATGTATCTATAACCATTAGATGGTCTAAGTGGTCCTATAGTATCAATTGATATTGTTTCAAATGAAGTATTGGGTGTATCTGTAATGACAATATTTTCTTTTGTATACCTTGTTGTCTTGGTTTTATTGCATGCTTCGCAGTTGTTAATAAACTTTTAACCATTTTATTCATGTTTTTCCAAACATATCTTTGTTTTAACTTGTTGACACATCTTCTGATACCGCAGTGTCCTCCTATTTTCGATTGATGATGTTCTTCTATTAATTTGTGCATTTCTTTCTCATCTGTTATTTGTTTTGGAGGTTTAAATAATATTATGTCTAGACATTTATCTCCTCTTAGATTTTCTTGTAGCTTATTAAATATATTTTTAAATTCTTGTATGCATACATTTTTAAATATTTGACTAGTTCTTGCTAGCGCTAATGTTTTTACACCTGCATTGTTCATATTGAATATTAGCTTCCTCAGAATCAATTTTATCTCTGATAAAGATTTATCGCTAAATTCTACAATTACAGTGTTTGCTGCTATTTTTATTTCATTTATTTTTTTCTTTGTAACGTTACTTTCTTCAAATTCTAACTTTTTCAATCGCCTAATGTCCGATATTGATGTACAGTCCCAAATATGAAGGTAGCTAGTCTTCTTATTTGAGTCCAAGGCTTTTGCACAATTTTCTTCTTCATTTATTATTTTATTATTATTCTTTTTCATCGCTCTTGTTAAAACGTCTATGTTATATTTCGGTATCATTTCTTTCAATTCGTCAGATTCAATTTTTATTCTTGATAAAGCATCTGCATTCGTATTCATGTTCCCCTTTTTAAATATTATTTCAAAATTATAATCCATTAGGTCAACTCGAATTCTTGTCAATTTGGATTTTTATGCGTAAATAAGCTGACTAAGGGTCTATGATCCGTGTAAACTATAAATTTTCTACCAAAAAGATAAGGCCTGAAATAATTTATTCCCCAATGTATTGCTAACAATTCTTTTTCTATAATGGGTTTGTTCAATTCGTGTTTACTTATGGATCTACTAGCATACGCTATAGGTTTATCAGAACCAATCTCTCCCTGTGAGAGCACAGCTCCTAATGCGAAATTGGACGCATCTGTAGTTAGTATGAAAGGTTTTTTAAAGTCTGGATAGCTGAGTATTGGAGGAGTTATTAAGCTATGTTTAAGTGTGTTGAATGATTTGTCACATTCTTCTGTCCAAGAGAATATTTGTTGCTTCTTCAATAAGTGGTTTAGCGGTTTAGCTTTTTCTGCAAAGTCTTTTATAAATTTTCTATAATAATTACAGAATGCTACAAATCGTCTTACATCATCTGCATTTTTAGGCAGTGGATAGTTTTTTATTGTCTCAAACTTTCTTGGATCTGGCTTTATTCCATTTGATGTTATCAAATGACCTAAGTAAATTACTTCTGGTTTCAAGAAATCACATTTTTCCAAGTTTAGCTTCAAGTTGTATTTACGTAGCCTTGCTAAAACTTTAATTAAATTTTCATTGTGATCTTTCAAATTCTTACCAAATACTATAACATCATCTACATATAAAAAGGCTGAGGCTTGTAGACCACTAAGAGCGATCGACAACATCCTCTGAAAACTATTTGTTGATATTTTTAATCCAAACGGTAGTCTCTTGAATTGGTAATGACCCTCATTTGTTGAAAATGCCGTTAATGGCCTAGATTGTCTGTTCAGTGAAATTTGATGAAATGAGCTTTTCATATCTAGAGTGGAAAAATATTTAGCATTACCAAGTTTATCTAACACATCTTCTAATCTTATGAGTGGAAATTTATCATCTACAACCTTTTTATTTAGTGATCTAAAATCTACTACTAATCTCCACTTAGTTTGTCCGTTAATGCTTTTCTTTGGAACTATAAGTAACGGTGAGTTATATGGACTGGTAGACTCTTCTATTATGTCATTCTTAAGTAACTCAGACACTTGGTTTTGAATTTCTTCTAATTGTGCATTTGGTAGTCTGTAATTCTTTATATAAACTGGATTTTTTTCTGATACTGTGATATGTTGTTCATAAAAATTATTTGTGGTCAGTTCTTCATCTTCGTCATGGAAAACATCCTGAAATTCTTCACAAATTTTTAATACTGACTGTGCAGCAGCTGTATCCAAGTTATCTACTTGAATGTTTTTTATTAGGTTTTGAAATTTTTGTCTATTTTTAAATTTTGTGTTGTTTGATAATATTCTATATTTACTCAACGGTTCTACTCCTATCATTACGTTTTCTATTGTTTCCTCTTTATCTGTACTGTTTAATATCTTTACATGTTTAACACCTTTTGATGGTAATATTGAATTTGATAAGAAGATTCCCTTTTTAATCTCATTCCCAATGATAACACTATCTTCACTTAAATCTAAATTTATGCTTTTTATTACTTCTGATCTTGGTGGAATTTTTAATTTTCCAATGTTTTTCATAGAAATATTTAATGGTAGCACAATCTCCTCTTCTTGTGTTAAGATTGTCAGCACACAAGTTTCATAATCAATTTTACAGTTATAAGTTTTAAAAAAGTCTCTTCCTAGTATTGCATCTGTTGATATATTTATTTCCTCACTAACCACGTGGAATTGATGTTTTATATTTGTTTCTCCAAGAATGAGTTCTAGTTCTGTTATACCTTTCGAAAATATTGTTTTATTTGTTATGCCATTTATTTGACATGACGAATATTCATTTAAATCTTTTACCAGAAACTCTTTACAAACAGAAATATCTGCTCCCGTGTCAATTAAAAATTTGAAAGTTTTGTTTAAATGTTTTATCCTTATGTTAACGAAATTTGTGTCACATTCCCCATAGAAATTTAGAACTTTCTTTGGTTTCCCCGATTCTGCTGCCCGGGGATCTCTAAGTTTTTCGACCTAGTGTTACTATTGAGGTATCCCCTTGCAATGCCTCTACCTCTATTGTTATTTTTGTTCCTTTCATAACCATTATTATAATTGTTGTTATTGTACTGTCTATTGTTGTTTCTACCATTATTTGAAAATTTTGGATAGGAAGAATTATGGTATCTACCATTATGATTCGTCCTAAATTGCATGATGTTATTCTGTCGTGTAGACGCTTCAACCTCAATTGCTATCTGTACAGCTTCATTAAATGTAGCTACTCTTGATGCTTGTACTACCTGTCTACATGCTTCATTTAATCCATTTTTAAAAACATTTAATCCTAGTTGGTCATTTAACTTTATTATAACTCTTTTATTGGCTTCATCCTGTTCAGCTATCTGAATCTCATTTAATTGTGAAATTAGTACTTCTATTCGCTCTGCATATTTGTTAACTTCTTGTGTTCCCTGATGCTGTCTAGCTAAATCATTATGTAGTTTTAATGGGTTTATTTTTGTTTTGTAAATATCTGTTAAAAATTTCTTTAAATCTGAAAAACTGTCACGTTCTTTGTCTAGAGTCAGTAGCCTATTTTTTGCTTTGTCAGTAACTTTAGTTGCTATAACAAATCTAATTCATTTTTTCTTTTCACTTTCTTCACCTAAGGTGTTATGATAGAATTCAATTAGCCCAAAAAAATTTGAAAGGTTCTTCGATTCACCGTTAAATTCTGTAATAAGCTTTGTAGCTGTTAACATATTAAATTCTGCCATTTTTGTTGGTTCAGTTTTTTTTTGTTTTTGGCTTAAGTATTTCTAAGATTTGTTTTTCTATTACTTTAAAGTGTACTAATATTTCTTCTATTTCCGTTTTATCTGTTTTTTCTATAAGTATTTCTTTCCATATATTGTCAATTTCTTTCTTTGTTTTGTCAATGGTAAGTAAGTTGGTATTCTTGAGTATATTCTCTGTTTGGACTTTTTTTTTAAATTTGCTAATATTTTGGAAATGCTTTTTAAACTATCCATAATAGAAATGACTTCAAATGTATTTTATAATTTTTTTTTTATTTTTTTTTTTTTTATTTTTTTTTTTTTTTAGACATTATTTATTCTATTTCTTATAATTTGTTTTCTAACATATTTCTTATAGTAAGAATGAACTTTCGCTACTAATAAAATGATTAGTATTACCAGAGTTATATTGTTAATATTCGAACTGCTTAAAATCTGCTGGCTGCTACTCAGGTTGTTGTTATATATTCTGGAATACTGTCTTGGACTTCTTGCATCAAAGGAATATATTCTTCTACTGTTGTTGGCGCGTTGAGATCCTCAAAAAGATCATCAAGCTCTTGATGTGAGTAGCTCATCTAGGATAGAAAGTGGACGGCCGGTGAGGTGAACGTTGAAGACACACTAACTGACTTTTGGAAGATCTTTAAATACAATATTTTTGGTCCGCGTCTTGTTGTTAAATTAAATTTAACCAACAAGTTGGCAGGATCGCCATGTAAAGTACTACCCTAATTCTTCCCTACTTTTTTGCTGTATAAGCGCAGCTCGCTTTAAATGGATGGCTAGAGAGCCGCAGTTTAATAATTAATACACACTCAGTGTAAGAAATGGAATTGAATTTATTTACATTTTCTTACAGCTATTTATACCTAAATTATATTACAAATCTATTTGGGATATCCCCTCTTATGAACTAAATTACAAATAAGAATGCATCAGCATTCTGCTTCTAATAAATAAATTATTGGGGCAGTCGTCTCATTTCTAATGTTGACGAACTTGCATTCGGGAGTAGTGTAACAAAATACATTCACTGAGCAATCACAAAGCAACGTAGTCAAAACGATGTCTTTGAACTTAGCTGGCCAAAGGGGGCAACATAATTGTGTACATCGTTTTACTATGATATTAAGTATCAATGAAAACGTGCTTGTTTGTTTGTTTCTAGTATTTTGGTTGTGGCCTTACGAATGAATGTGATTACACTACACCATTACATCTGTAGCTATAATTATCGAAGTCTTCATCAGTTCCAGTGTCATCATCATCATAAATTTTGTGTTGTATTGTATCCGGCAGACGGCAAATATGCCAAGTCCGTAATCTTACTACAAATTGTATATTTTAAAGATAAGATGAAAATAAAGAATAATAATAATAATAATAATTCTAAGGGGTTTTGTATGAAATTTTTATACTTGCAGTTTAAGGCAGCTGCTTGCCGAATTTACAATTGAAAATTTAGAATGAAACAACAACAACTTGTGTGTGCTACCACCAAGTTCATAGGCTGGAGTTATAGCTATTTCACGGGGACCAACCCGATCATCAGACTCCTTTAGTGGTGCTTAATCGCTTTTATGGTCAATTTAATTTTTTGAAGAACTTTTGCCCGAGCTGGGCTTGAACAAGCGACCTAGCGTGTGAGGAGCTAGTACACTTTTTTTTTTTTTCCAAATTCATTTTTATTAATTCATTCTTAAGACTATCTTAAAGCTAGACAAAAATTCATAAAACTAGCCTAATTATCCATAACTTACAACTAACTTACTGGTCCCATACGGACACTCTAAGTTAAACAATAATACTTAATGCTAATGCCTTTCGGCCCTAAGATCTATTTAACTTCAATTCATTTTATTTATTTTTGTCTTCATTAGAAAATTTAGAAAAAACTAATGTCAATATCCTTTTTTATTTTTACTTAAAAACTACTTAAAATAAGGTCCTTAATATAAAACTTAAAGCTAACTAAAACTACCTATTCTACCTATAAACTACTTAAAACTAGAACAACCACAGCAGCAAATCTAATTATCTAATGTTTTTTGTTTTTCATATTTTGTCTTTTTTTGTCTTTTTTTTTTGATTATTCCATGTTTTTTTTTTTTTTTGTATTTTTTTGTATTTTCCTTTTTTGTATTTTTTTTGTATGTTTTTTTTTTTTGTGCCACCATGCCTATTCTACTTAAAACTAAACCCTAAAACTATAAAACAAGTATGTAAGCCGGCCAAGGCTTAAAACCCCATCCCGACTACTCACTATCAAGTGCCGATTGAAGCCACCAAAACTGGCTCTCCTGCTTCACCCTTTCAGTTCGGTCCCGTTCGGACACAGCCCTACTGAACCGAAGGAGCTCTGCTCCGCCTTGTGCCATAACGTCCCGATTGTACAGGAGTCGCCTATCCACGGTTCGTCGTCTGACGTGGTAGATTAACGGAACTGCCAATCTATCCTGTATCAGACCGCATCTATCTAAAAAGAGGAATGCCTCTGGTGGAATGAAGCCGCTCAAGCGTGCACTTTCAAAATATTCGTCGTTCGGGTAGAACGCCCCGAAAATTAAATTGTTGGTCGAAGACATAGCTCTTGCAATGTGACCTCGAACGAGTTTTATCACGAAATTGTCAATTCTGTTGATTCGAGCCCCGTTGTATAGGACCTCGTTGGAATAGTAGTGCACGTAAGAAGATTCGGCTGTTCGATATAAGCCGGTACAGCGTCGTAAACACTGCCGCTCGAACACCCGAAACCTCTCCATCTGGGAAGGGGCAACTTTGAACCACACAGGACAACCATAAACGATCATCGGCCGTATGAGGGCCATGTAGCAAATTACCTTCACTCTGGGGTCAAGCCGACTGCTAAAAAACAGCCGTTTCGTCAGAGCGAAGGCTCCTGGTCAGAGCAGCATTTATATGTCTATCGAAATATAAATACTGATCTAACCAGATACCGAGGTACTTCACTACACTTTTGCTCGCTAATGGCTGCCCGTGAAGATCAACGATAACCATCTTGCGCCAATTCTTGCACGTATCCCTCGTGGCCCCAGCCAACGGAGTCCGGAACAGAATTGTCTCCGACTTATGGACATTTATTTTCAGTTTCCAGTCGTCGCAATATCGCTGAATCTTGTCGAAATCACGCTGCAAGAGAATTCTAATAACCTCAACCTTTCGGGCCGTTCTGTACGCAATAAGATCGTCGGCGTACGCAATTGCCTTTGTAAGACTACCTATCAGATCGCTGGTGTAAATGCTGAAGAGAATCGGCGAATTCACCGCTCCCTGTTGAAGACCATTTTTAATTAAGAATGTTGTGGTAGAAGTTACATTGCCACTTTTGACAACAAACTTTCTACCGTTAAGCATATCATAAAGTATATACAACAATGACTTGCTTATGCCAAGCCTGCTCAGTTTTAGGTAAAGACCCTCTAACCATACGGTGTCAAAGGCCTTTTCCAAATCAACCAGAACAGCACCTGTGCATTGTTGTTTTGTTTTATTCCATTGGATATCAGAAACGAGTTTAGACGCAGCATGAATTGTGTCATGACCCGCCTTGAACCCGAACTGTTTATCCGGAATTATTTTGTTGTCCGCAGCCCACTTAGTCAGAGCCCTATTAATGATTTTTTCGAAAACTTTGCTGATGCTCGGAAGAAGACTTATCGACCGAAGATTTGACGGGTTGGAGTTGTCCTTTCCCTTTTTCGGGAGAGGATGAACCACAGCGGTCTTCCAATGCACTGGATAATATGCATTATTCAGTGCATTATTGAAGAGTGTGGTGTAAATGTCAATTGCCTCCATCGGTAAATGTCTTAGTACAACGTTGGATATACCATCGACACCTGCTGACTTTTTATTTTTTATTGAGTTGAAGATGAGCTGAAGCTCAACCTTCGTCACTAGCAAGGGACTTGGTCTCGTATAATCGGCGATTATGGCATTTGCCAAGGAATCGTCATCGAACCGCATAAAACCGCGGTTCTCAGATCGCCAATGTGTTATATCATTACGAAGGTAAAAGTGATTAAGTAGGGCTCTGTTTTCCAGGTCGTGGTTGGGGCGAATGCTAACATTCACCTTGTACACTTGCTGGAAAGCAGCTCCCACCGCCTCCACTTTTTCCTTCGGATCTTCAATTATGTAAAAGTCATCGTCAAAGATGGCTTCTTCTGGATCTATTTGCGCTGTCATGAGTACGTCTCTGTTCTCTTCAGTTCTTTGGAGTTTCAGAAGGAAAGTCATTGTCGTTCTTTTTCCTGAATATCTTGTTGATTTTAGGGAACATACTAGGGTCACTGGAATTAACTGACCGGATCTTGCGGTCCCAGTATTTGTTAATTGATAGCCTGTAGTTCTCCTTAATCAATAGATTGACATTTTTTATTGACGACTTCAGTGTCCTAACCTCCAAGTCGTGTGGGTCTGTGAGTCGTCTGTACAAGTTTTTGAGTCTTGTCAGTAAGCCACTCTTGTGCTTACGTAGTGCGTCAATAGTCGCGTTTCTGTAAGCGTCCATTTGGTCCCGTTCTTTGTACTTTGGTATTGTCCGTTCCATTGTTCGTTTTATTGTTTCGTCCATCTGTTGTAAATGTTGGTCAATTTCTGTATTTGTCAGGTTTCTGTTGTTTGGTGGGGCTATGTCACTCGAACGAAGTTCTCTCGCTAGGGCGTTGGTGAAACGAGGCCAGCGCATCTTACTGTAATTGTAAGAATGCGTTGCAACGTATTCCCCCAACTCCACGCGTTCGTTCGGAATCTGCATTACAGCAGCCAGTCCGCAGTGATCACTGTCGTATTCGACTGTGTGTAAGCAGTTTCGAGGGTGATTACCCACTTTGTCTGTAACTGTCAGTCTGGTGTCGTACAGCAAAAGATCCAGAAAGGAGCCGGTTCTTGGATACGATGGCTTTTCAGTAGCTAGCAGGTCGACGCCATATTCAACGCTGTAAAGATTCATCAAATTAAAAAGATGTTACCTCTGGGATTACTATGTTGATTTCCCCAATCTTCATGTTTTGCGTTCAAATCACCGGCCAAGATGAAATAGTTTTCTTCCAAGCTCAGTTTCAGTTCCCTAAAAAGAATCTCGAGTTCTGAAGCAAAGTAAGTAACCTGCGGAGCTCCAGCCGCATAAGCCGCAATCATATACATCCGCTTCCCTTGAGTGAGAGAGATGCATACAACGCAAACTTCTAGCGTCTTGAGCTTTCGCAATTCATTGTTGTACATGACCTTATAATTAATGCCTTTTCGTATAAAGAGAGCGACACCACCCCCTTGAGTGGAGTCGGGCCGGTCTCTTCTTACGATATTGTAATTTTTATGAGTCAATTTGTGTTTGTGGTTTAGCTTAGTTTCGCTAGCCGTAAACACATCGGGACTGTAGTCTTTCAACAATTGGAACATATTGGCTCTTCGTTCAATCCTAATCAGTGAATTTAAATTCACAGCTAGGACTTTTAGGCGCGTCTCCGGCAGCGCGCCCATTATGGTCTAAATTGCGCCAGGCCAGGCAACAAAGAGTAGAGATGATCTACCCTTTTGCCTTGCTCCTTTATCTGACTTTGCAGCCCTGTAAGTTGACCTTGAATGCTCAACAAGAAGGCTACAATGTCAGGCTGCACCTCTGGTGCCTTAGGCGCGGGGGCTTTTGGGTCAACCGTTGGTGGAGCCTGTCTCGTATTCCCATTCCCTGACACCATTAGGGCGTAAGAGAATTTGGGATCCACGAATTTTTGTGTTGGAGCCTGTCGAACTGTTCGACTTCTTTCGGCTTTTTGACTGGCCTGTTTCTGTTTCATTTCTTGGACCTTAGGGCAACCCCTATAGCTAGCCGGGTGCCCTTGGTTTCCACAAAGGACACACTTGAGCTGGGTTAAATCCTCAACCCGCTCATTCCCCAGCTTGCATTCTCCTTCATTGTGGGTTTCTGAGCACCTGACGGAGCGCAACTGCATATTGCAGTTGGCTTGGGCATGGCGTGAAAGGCTTGACCCCGATGAAATCGAGATCGTCGTTGGCTTTTTGGCGGAGCTCAGCTAAGAACGCCTCTGGTTCCGTGCAGGAACTTATGCCCTTTAGTAGGACCGTCTTAAATTTTTCGCTTTTCGGCGTGAAGCTGAAGAACTCAGCGGTGGCCTGCTTAAGCACTTCTTTCAGTAGCTTGTATTCGGCCAGTGAGATACACTGTACCGAATACCGCTTTTCTTTTTCAATCAGAATATTTATTACAAAATTGCCCTTAGTGGCCAACTTACATACCTGTTTCAAGTCCTGCAGGTCAACCCGGTAGGTCCTAATCGGTGGCACCTTCTCTTTCTTGGGCTGTGGTTGTTGCTGGTGTTGCTGCTTCTGTTTCTGCTGCTGTTGCTGCGGCTGCTGTTTCTGCTGCTGCTGTTTCTGCTGCTTCTGTTGCTGTTGTTGCTGTTGCTGCTGCTGCTGCTTCTGTTGCTGTTGTTGGTGTTTGGCTTTTGTTGAGGTCGATGGGCCCTCGACACTTAGGCCTGCTTTTGCTGGCAATGCTTTATTAACTTGCTCCGCTCCTGAGATTTTAGTAGCGGGCTTGGTTTGTTGCTGCTGTGGTTGTTGTTGCTGTTGTTTTTGATGCTGCTGTTTTTGTTGCAGTTGCCGTTGCGCTGCCTCTTGCCGTCGGCGCGCTTCCTGCTTCAGCTTTAGCTGACTGAGGAGGGGCTCCAATTCCTCCCTGAGCTTTTTAAGAGCCTCCTCAAACTGGCTAATGGCTGCCTGTTTGGCTTGCAGGGCCTCTGCCAGTTTAGTTTCTTCTTGGAGGTCCACCTCTACCTCCATCACCTTCCCTGTCGGCGGGACTGGCTCTGGCTCCGATAGGATTAAATCCATATTCGGAGGCCTGAAGAGCCCCTCTCCACCTTCAGACACATATTCTGCCTTTTCAGACTCAGCGTAGTCTGAAAACTCACTCTCCGTGGTAATTCCTCCCTTACCACCCTCCATTTGTTTCCGCATATCGCGCCGCTTAGCGGAGTTGGCCCTCTCCACTTTGTTTGGGCTATGCTTTTTTAGTTTCCTCTTCTTGTTTGTTGTTGTTGTCCACTGTTCAGCTGTCTCACCAGATGTTTTTGGTGTATCATTGGGTACCGCTTATGGCACCACCGAAACATCACCTGATGTGTTAGCAGAGGTATCTTTCGATACCCCTGCTTTCCTCTCTTTCTCCATCTGCTTTTCTTCCCACTTAATAAAATCGACTATTTCGCGATTGTGGAAAAAAGCATTAATATTTTTTGTCGACTCAGACCGGGACTCGAACCCACGACCTCTGGCTTCGTCTTCGGACGCCACTTTTTTTTTTTTTTTTTTCAAATTCATTTTTATTAATTCATTCTTAAGACTATCTTAAAGCTAGACAAAAATTCATAAAACTAGCCTAATTATCCATAACTTACAACTAACTTACTGGTCCCATACGGACACTCTAAGTTAAACAATAATACTTAATGCTAATGCCTTTCGGCCCTAAGATCTATTTAACTTCAATTCATTTTATTTATTTGTGTATTCATTAGAAAATTTAGCAAAAACTAATGTCAATATCCTTTTTTATTTTTACTTAAAAACTACTTAAAATAAGGTCCTTAATATAAAACTTAAAGCTAACTAAAACTACCTATTCTACCTATAAACTACTTAAAACTAGAACAACCACAGCAGCAAATCTAACTATCTAACGTTTTTTGTTTTTCATATTTTGTCTTTTTTTTTATTTTTATTTTTTTGATTATTCCATGATTTTTTTTTTAATTTTTTCTTTTTTTTTGTATTTTTTTGTATTTTTTGTATTTTTGTTGTATGTTTTTTTTTTTGTGCCACCATGCCTATTCTACTTAAAACTAAACCCTAAAACTATAAAACAAGTATGTAAGCCGGCCAAGGCTTAAAACCCCATCCCGACTACTCACTATCAAGTGCCGATTGAAGCCACCAAAACTGGCTCTCCTGCTTCACCCTATCAGTTCGGTCCCGTTCGGACACAGCCCTACTGAACCGAAGGAGCTCTGCTCCGTCGTGTGCCATGACGTCCCGATTGTACAGGAGTCGCCTATCCACGGTTCGTCGTCTGACGTGGTAGATTAACGGAACTGCCAATCTATCCTGTATCAGACCGCATCTATCTAAAAAGAGGAATGCCTCTGGTGGAATGAAGCCGCTCAAGCGTGCACTCTCAAAATACTCGTTGTTCGGATAGAACCCCCCAAAAATTAAATTGTTGGTCGAAGACATAGCTCTTGCAATGTGACCTCGAACGAGTTTTATCACGAAATTGTCAATTCTGTTGATTCGAGCCCCGTTGTATAGGACCTCGTTGGAATAGTAATGCACGTAAGAAGATTCGGCTGTTCGATATAAGCCAGTACAGCGTCGTAAACACTGCCGCTCGAACACCCGAAACTTCTCCATCTCGGAAGAGGCAACGTTGAACCACACAGGACAACCATAAACGATCATCGGCCGTATGAGGGCCATGTAGCAAATTACCTTCACTCTGGGGTCAAGCCGACTGCTAAAAAACAGCCGTTTCGTCAGAGCGAAGGCTCCTCTGGCGCTGGTCAGAGCAGCATTTATATGTCTGTCGAAATATAAATACTGATCTAACCAGATACCGAGGTACTTCACTACACTTTTGCTCGCTAATGGCTGCCCGTGAAGATCAAAGATAACCATCTTGCGCCAATTCATGCACGTATCCCTCGTGGCCCCAGCCAACGGAGTCCGGAACAGAATTGTCTCCGACTTATGGACATTTATTTTCAGTTTCCAGTCGTCGCAATATCGCTGAATCTTGTCGAAATCACGCTGCAAGAGAATTCTAATAACCTCAACCTTTCGGGCCGTTCTGTACGCAATAAGATCGTCGGCGTACGCAATTGCCTTTGTAAGACTACCTATCAGATCGCTGGTGTAAATGCTGAAGAGAATCGGCGAATTCACCGCTCCCTGTTGAAGACCATTTTTAATTAAGAATGTTGTGTTAGAAGTTACATTGCCACTTTTGACAACAAACTTTCTACCGTTAAGCATATCATAAAGTATATACAACAATGACTTGCTTATGCCAAGCCTGCTCAGTTTTAGGTAAAGACCCTCTAACCATACGGTGTCAAGGGCCTTTTCCAAATCAACCAGAACAGCACCTGTGCATTGTTGTTTTGTTTTATTCCATTGGATATCAGAAACGAGTTTAGACGCAGCATGAATTGTTCATGACCCGCCTTGAACCCGAACTGTTTATCCGGAATTATTTTGTTGTCCGCAGCCCACTTAGTCAGAGCCCTATTAATGATTTTTTCGAAAACTTTGCTGATGCTCGGAAGAAGACTTATCGACCGAAGATTTGACGGGTTGGAGTTGTCCTTTCCCTTTTTCGGGAGAGGATGAACCACAGCGGTCTTCCAATGCACTGGATAATATGCATTATTCAGTGCATTATTGAAAAGTGTGGTGTAAATGTCAATTGCCTCCATCGGTAAATGTCTTAGTACAACGTTGGATATACCATCGACACCTGCTGACTTTTTATTTTTTATTGAGTTGAAGATGAGCTGAAGCTCAACCTTCGTCACTAGCAAGGGACTTGGTCCCGTATAATCGGCGATTATGGCATTTGCCAAGGAATCGTCATCGAACCGCATAAAACCGCGGTTCTCAGATCGCCAATGTGTTATATCATTACGAAGGTAAAAGTGATTAAGTAGGGCTCTGTTTTCCAGGTCGTGGTTGGGGCGAATGCTAACATTCACCTTGTACACTTGCTGGAAAGCAGCTCCCACCGCCTCCACTTTTTCCTTCGGATCTTCAATTATGTAAAAGTCATCGTCAAAGATGGCTTCTTCTGGATCTATTTGCGCTGTCATGAGTACGTCTCTGTTCTCTTCAGTTCTTTGGAGTTTCAGACACGGAAGGTCATTGTCGTTCTTTTTCCTGAATATCTTGTTGATTTTAGGGAACATACTAGGGTCACTGGAATTAACTGACCGGATCTTGCGGTCCCAGTACTTGTTAATTGATAGCCTGTAGTTCTCCTTAATCAACAGATTGACATTTTTTATTGACGACTTCAGTGTCCTAACCTCCAAGTCGTGTGGATCTGTGAGTCGTCTGTACAAGTTTTTGAGTCTTGTCAGTAAGCCACTCTTGTGCCTACGTAGTGCGTCAATAGTCGCGTTTCTGTAAGCGTCCATTTGGTCCCGTTCTTTGTACTTTGGTATTGTCCGTTCCATTGTTCGTTTTATTGTTTCGTCCATCTGTTGTAAATGTTGGTCAATTTCTGTATTTGTCAGGTTTCTGTTGTTTGGTGGGGCTATGTCACTCGAACGAAGTTCTCTCGCTAGGGAGTTGGTCAAACGAGGCCAGCGCATCTTACTGTAATTGTAAGAATGCGTTGCAACGTATTCCTCCAACTCCACGCGTTCGTTCGGAATCTGCATTACAGCAGCCAGTCCGCAGTGATCACTGTCGTACTCGACTGTGTGTAAGCAGTTTCGAGGGTGATTACCCACTTTGTCTGTAACTGTCAGTCTGGTGTCGTACAGCAAAAGATCCAGAAAGGAGCCGGTTCTTGGATACGATGGCTTTTCAGTAGCTAGCAGGTCGACGCCATATTCAACGCTGTAAAGATTCATCAAATTAAAAAGATGGTCACCTCTGGGATTACTATGTTGATTTCCCCAATCTTCATGTTTTGCGTTCAAATCACCGGCCAAGATGAAATAGTTTTCTTCCAAGCTCAGTTTCAGTTCCCTAAAAAGAATCTCGAGTTCTGAAGCAAAGTAAGTAACCTGCGGAGCTCCAGCCGCATAAGCCGCAATCATATACATCCGCTTCCCTTGAGTGAGAGAGATGCATACAACGCAAACTTCTAGCGTCTTGAGCTTTCGCAATTCATTGTTGTATATGACTTTATAATTAATGCCTTTTCGTATAAAGAGAGCGACACCACCCCCTTGAGTGGAGTCGGGCCGGTCTCTTCTTACGATATTGTAATTTTTATGAGTCAATTTGTGTTTGTGGTTTAGCTTAGTTTCGCTAGCCATAAACACATCGGAACTGTAGTCTTTCAACAATTGGAACATATTGGCTCTTCGTTCAATCCTAATCAGTGAATTTACATTCACAGCTAGGACTTTTAGGCGCGTCTCCGGCAGCGCGCCCATTATGGTCTAAATTGCGCCAGGCCAGGCAACAAAGAGTAGAGATGATCTACCCTTTTGCCTTGCTCCTTTATCTGACTTTGCAGCCCTGTAAGTTGATCTTGAATGCTCAACAACAAGGCTACAATGTCAGGCTGCACCTCTGGTGCCTTAGGCGCGGGGGCTTTTGGGTCAACCGTTGGTGGAGCCTGTCTCGTATTCCCATTCCCTGACACCATTTGGGCGTAAGAGAATTTGGGATCCACGAATTTTTGTGTTGGAGCCTGTCGAACTGTTCGACTTCTTTCGGCTTTTTGACTGGCCTGTTTCTGTTTCATTTCTTGGACCTTAGGGCAACCCCTATAGCTAGCCGGGTGCCCTTGGTTTCCACAAAGGACACACTTGAGCTGGGTCAAATCCTCAACCCGCTCATTTCCCAGCTTGCATTCTCCTTCATTGTGGGTTTCTGAGCACCTGACGCAGCGCAACTGCATATTGCAGTTGGCTCCGGCATGGCCGAACCTCTGGCACTTCGTACATTGTAAAATGTCGTCGTGCCTTTTTAATGTGTCCCAGTGTACAGTTTGATAGTCGAGGGATTCGATTTTCCTCAGACTCTCAAGACTACTTTGGAGCGATAATGTTATGAGGAACATTGGCAGCCTATAACCCCCTCGCCTGGACGTCACCTTAGTGAAAGGCTTGACCCCGATAAAATCGAGATCGTCAGTGGCTTTTTCACGGAGCTCAGCTAAGAGCGCCTCCGGTTCCGTGCAGGAACTTATGCCCTTCAGAAGGACTGTCTTAAATTTTTCGCTTTTAGGAGTGTAGCTGAAGAACTCAGCGGTGGCCTGTTTTAGCACTCCTTTAAGTAAATTGTATTCGGCCAGTGAGAAGCACTGCACCGAATACCGCTTTTCTTTTTCGTTCAAAATATTTATTAAAAATTTGCCCTTAGTGGCCGACTTACATACCTGTTTCAAGTCCTGCAGGTCAACCCGGTAGGTCCTAATCGGTGGGACCTTCTCTTTCTTGGGCTGTGGTTGTTTCTGGTGTTGCTGCTGCTGCTGTTTTTGCTGCTGCTGTTTCTGCTGCTGCTGTTTCTGTTGCTGCTGTTTCTGCTGCTGTTGTTGCTGCTGCTGTTGTTGTTGCTGCTGCATTACTTTAGTTGAGGTCGATGGGCCCTCAACATTTGGGCCTGTCACTGCTGATGACGGTTTTTTCTTTTGCTCCGCTCCTGTGTTTTTGGTTGTTTTTGCTGCTGTGGTTGTTGTTGCTGTTGTTTTTGCTGCTGTTGTTTTTGTTGCAGTTGCCGTTGCGCTGCCTCTTGTTGTCGGCGCGCTTCCTGCTTTAGCTTAAGTTGGCTGAGGAGTGGCTCCATTTCCTCCTTTAGTTTTTTCAGGCTATCTTCATATTTACTGATGTCGGCCTGTTTACTTTGCAGTGCCTCCATTAGTTGGTTCTCTTCTTGGAGGATTTGGTCCACCTCCCCCTCCAACGTTTTATTTGTTGACGGTTCTGTATTTCTATATTTCGGAGACCTAAACTGCCCTTCTCCACCCTCTGAGACGTAATCTGGGCTCCCAGAGTCGTCACTCTCTGATGTTTCGTGTTCTGACGTCACACCTTTGGTTTTTTGTTGCATTTTTTTTTATTAGCGTTCCGCTTAGCTGGATTGGTTCGCTCCACCAAATTGGGAGTTTGCCTCTTCCTCTTTATTGTTGCCCACTGGTCCGTTGAATGGTCAGATGTTGTTTCGGTGACTTTTTGTACCGCTGCTGGCACCACAGTAACATCACCTGATGTATTGGCAGAGGTATCTTTCGATACCCCTGCTTTCCTTTCCTTCCCCATTTGCTTTTTTTCCCAATCAATAAAATCTACGATTTCACGATTGTGAAAAAAAGCTTCTATATTTTTAGTGCACACCACACGGGATTCGAACCCACAACCCTTGGAGCTGTGTTCCGACGCCACTTTTTTTTTTTTTTTTTTTTCAAATTCATTTTTATTAATTCATTCTTAAGACTATCTTAAAGCTAGACAAAAATTCATAAAACTAGCCTAATTATCCATAACTTACAACTAACTTACTGGTCCCATACGGACACTCTAAGTTAAACTATAACACTTAATACTAATGCCTTTCGGCCCTAAGATCTATTTTACTTCAATTAAATTTTATTTATTTTTATATTTATTAGAAAATTTGAAAAAAAAAACTAATATCAATATCCTTTTTTATTTTTACTTAAAAACTACTTAAAATAAGGTCCTTAATATAAAACTTAAAGCTAAATAAAACAACCTATTCTACCTATAAACTACTTAAAACTAGAACAACCACAGCAGCAAATCTAACTATCTAACGTTTTTTGTTTTTCATATTTTGTCTTTTTTTTTTTTTTTTTTTTTTTGATTATTCCATGTTTTTTTTATTTTTTTTTTTTTTGTATTTTTTTGTATTTTTCTTTTTTGTATTTTTTTTATTTTTTGTTTATGTTTTTTTTTTTTGCCACCATGCCTATTCTACTTAAAACTAAACCCTAAAACTATAAAACAAGTATGTAAGCCGGCCAAGGCTTAAAACCCCATCCCGACTACTCACTATCAAGTGCCGATTGAAGCCACCAAAACTGGCTCTCCTGCTTCACCCTTTCAGTTCGGTCCCGTTCGGACACAGCCCTACTGAACCGAAGGAGCTCTGCTCCGCCTTGTGCCATAACGTCCCGATTGTACAGGAGTCGCCTATCCACGGTTCGTCGTCTGACGTGGTAGATTAACGGAACTGCCAATCTATCCTGTATCAGACCGCATCTATCTAAAAAGAGGAATGCCTCTGGTGGAATGAAGCCGCTCAAGCGTGCACTTTCAAAATATTCGTCGTTCGGGTAGAACGCCCCGAAAATTAAATTGTTGGTCGAAGACATAGCTCTTGCAATGTGACCTCGAACGAGTTTTATCACGAAATTGTCAATTCTGTTGATTCGAGCCCCGTTGTATAGGACCTCGTTGGAATAGTAGTGCACGTAAGAAGATTCGGCTGTTCGATATAAGCCGGTACAGCGTCGTAAACACTGCCGCTCGAACACCCGAAACCTCTCCATCAGGGAAGGGGCAACTTTGAACCACACAGGACAACCATAAACGATCATCGGCCGTATGAGGGCCATGTAGCAAATTACCTTCACTCTGGGGTCAAGCCGACTGCTAAAAAACAGCCGTTTCGTCAGAGCGAAGGCTCCTCTGGCCCTGGTCAGAGCAGCATTTATATGTCTATCGAAATATAAATACTGATCTAACCAGATACCGAGGTACTTCACTACACTTTTGCTCGCTAATGGCTGCCCGTGAAGATCAACGATAACCATCTTGCGCCAATTCTTGCACGTATCCCTCGTGGCCCCAGCCAACGGAGTCTGGAACAGAATTGTTTCCGACTTATGGACATTTATTTTTAGTTTCCAGTCGTCGCAATATCGCTGAATCTTGTCGAAATCACGCTGCAAGAGAATTCTAATAACCTCAACCTTTCGGGCCGTTCTGTACGCAATAAGATCGTCGGCGTACGCAATTGCCTTTGTAAGACTACCTATCAGATCGCTGGTGTAAATGCTGAAGAGAATCGGCGAATTCACCGCTCCCTGTTGAAGACCATTTTTAATTAAGAATGTTGTGGTAGAAGTTACATTGCCACTTTTGACAACAAACTTTCTACCGTTAAGCATATCATAAAGTATATACAACAATGACTTGATTATGCCAAGCCTGCTCAGTTTTAGGTAAAGACCCTCTAACCATACGGTGTCAAAGGCCTTTTCCAAATCAACCAGAACAGCACCTGTGCATTGTTGTTTTGTTTTATTCCATTGGATATCAGAAACGAGTTTAGACGCAGCATGAATTGTGTCATGACCCGCCTTGAACCCGAACTGTTTATCCGGAATTATTTTGTTGTCCGCAGCCCACTTAGTCAGAGCCCTATTAATGATTTTTTCGAAAACTTTGCTGATGCTCGGAAGAAGACTTATCGACCGAAGATTTGACGGGTTGGAGTTGTCCTTTCCCTTTTTCGGGAGAGGATGAACCACAGCGGTCTTCCAATGCACTGGATAATATGCATTATTCAGTGCATTATTGAAGAGTGTGGTGTAAATGTCAATTGCCTCCATCGGTAAATGTCTTAGTACAACGTTGGATATACCATCGACACCTGCTGACTTTTTATTTTTTATTGAGTTGAAGATGAGCTGAAGCTCAACCTTCGTCACTAACAGGGGACTTGGTCCCGTTTGCTCGGCGATTATGGCATTTGCCAAGGAATCGTCATCGAACCGCATAAAACCGCGGTTCTCAGATCGCCAATGTGTTATATCATTTCGAAGGTAAAAGTGATTAAGTAGGGCTCTGTTTTCCAGGTCGTGGTTGGGGCGAATGCTAACATTCACCTTGTACACTTGCTGGAAAGCAGCTCCCACCGCCTCCACTTTTTCCTTCGGATTTTCAATTATATAAAAGTCATCGTCAAAGATGGCTTCTTCTGGATCTATTTGCGCTGTCATGAGTACGTCTCTGTTCTCTTCAGTTCTTTGGAGTTTCAGACACGGAAGGTCATTGTCGTTCTTTTTCCTGAATATCTTGTTGATTTTAGGGAACATACTAGGGTCACTGGAATTAACTGACCGGATCTTGCGGTCCCAGTACTTGTTAATTGATAACCTGTAGTTCTCCTTAATCAACAGATTGACATTTTTTATTGACGACTTCAGTGTCCTAACCTCCAAGTCGTGTGGGTCTGTAAGTCGTCTGTACAAGTTTTTGAGTCTTGTCAGTAAGCCACTCTTGTGCTTACGTAGTGCGTCAATAGTCGCGTTTCTGTAAGCGTCCATTTGGTCACGTTCTTTGTACTTTGGTATTGTCCGTTCCATCGTTCGTTTTATTGTTTCGTCCATCTGTTGTAAATGTTGGTCAATTTCTGTATTTGTCAGGTTTCTGTTGTTTGGTGGGGCTATGTCACTCGAACGAAGTTCTCTCGTTAAGGCGTTGGTGAAACGAGGCCAGCGCATCTTACTGTAATTGTAAGAGTGCGTTGCAACGTATTCCTCCAACTCCACGCGTTCGTTCGGAATCTGCATTACAGCAGCCAGTCCGCAGTGATCACTGTCGTACTCGACTGTCTGTAAGCAGTTTCGAGGGTGATTACCCACTTTGTCTGTAACTGTCAGTCTTGAGTCGTACAACAAAAGATCCAAAAAGGAGCCGCTTCTTGGATACGATGGCTTTTCAGTAGCCAGCAGGTCGACGCCATATTCAACGCTGTAAAGATTCATCAAATTAAAAAGATGGTTACCTCTGGGATTACTAAGTTGATTTCCCCAATCTTCATGTTTTGCGTTCAAATCACCGGCCAAGATGAAATAGTTTTCTTCCAAGCTCAGTTTCAGTTCCCTAAAAAGAATCTCGAGTTCTGAGGCAAAGTAAGTAACCTGCGGAGCTCCAGCCGCATAAGCCGCAATCATATACATCCGCTTCCCTTGAGTGAGAGAGATGCATACAACGCATCCGACGCCACCTCTACTAGGCTACCGAATAGTTATTTTAAACTGTGGCTAACTGCCTTCTTAATTTAAAACCCTACAAATGTACTTTTATTTAAAATAAACTAGAATCACTTGTACACACTTGTTTTCTCTTTAGAAGTCAAAGAACGACTGACTTCGGACGCCACCTCCACTAGGCTACCGATCACTTATATATGATGGTGGCAACTTGCCAACTTTATTAATATTCACACACTTGATAATATTTAAATTGCAAATTACAAAAATAACCACTCTTCGCTCGTTGGAAGTCAAATAACGACTGAGCTAGTGCACTACGCACTACGCCACCGCACCCACATGAAAGTGTTAAGCCAATTACAGGTTTTTTCGTTCTATCGAACTATACTGAACCGATTAGCATTTTTCTAAGTACACACAAGTAATTGTTGTTTTTTTATTCAGGTTCTTTCTATTATCTCCTCTCTTTTTTCATAAGCCAACAATTTGATTGGATTCGTATGAGGAGGGAGATGAGGCGACGCTAGGTCGCTTGTTCAAGCCCAGCTCGGGCAAAAGTTCTTCAAACAATTAAATTGAACATAAAAGCGATTAAGCACCACTAAAGGAGTCTGATGATCGGATTGGTCCCCGTGAAATAGCTATAACTCCAGCCTATGAACTTGGTGGTAGCACACACAAGTTGTTGTTGTTTCATTCTAAATTTCCAATTGTAAATTCGGCAAGCAGCTGCCTTAAACTGCAAGTATAAAAATTTCATACAAAACCCCTTAGAATTGTTAAAATTAAAATCTTGACCAGCGTCAAACTCTTTCGCCTCATCTCCCTCCTCATACGAATCCAATCGAATTGTTGGCTTATGAAAAAAGAGAAAAATTTCATACAAAACCCCTTAGAATTGTTAAAATTAAAATCTTGACCAGCGTCAAACTCTTTCGCCTCATCTCCCTCCTCATACGAATCCAATCGAATTGTTGGCTTATGAAAAAAGAGAGGAGATAATAGAAAGAACCTGAATAAAACAACAACAATTACTTGTGTGTACTTAGAAAAATGCTAATCGGTTCAGTATAGTTCGATAGAACGAAAAAACATGTAATTGGCTTACAACTTTCATGTGGGTGCGGTGGCGTAGTGCGTAGTGCACTAGCTCACTATTGACATTAGTTTTTGCTAAATTTTCTAATGAATACACAAATAAATAAAATGAATTGAAGTTAAATAGATCTTAGGGCCGAAAGGCATTAGCATTAAGTATTATTGTTTAACTTAGAGTGTCCGTATGGGACCAGTAAGTTAGTTGTAAGTTATGGATAATTAGGCTAGTTTTATGAATTTTTGTCTAGCTTTAAGATAGTCTTAAGAATGAATTAATAAAAATGAATTTGAAAAAAAAAAAAAAAAAAAGTGGCGTCCGAAGACGAAGCCAGAGGTCGTGGGTTCGAGTCCCGGTCTGAGTCGACAAAAAATATTAATGCTTTTTTCCACAATCGCGAAATAGTCGATTTTATTAAGTGGGAAGAAAAGCAGATGGAGAAAGAGAGGAAAGCAGGGGTATCGAAAGATACCTCTGCTAACACATCAGGTGATGTTTCGGTGGTGCCATAAGCGGTACCCAATGATACACCAAAAACATCTGGTGAGACAGCTGAACAGTGGACAACAACAACAAACAAGAAGAGGAAACTAAAAAAGCATAGCCCAAACAAAGTGGAGAGGGCCAACTCCGCTAAGCGGCGCGATATGCGGAAACAAATGGAGGGTGGTAAGGGAGGAATTACCACGGAGAGTGAGTTTTCAGACTACGCTGAGTCTGAAAAGGCAGAATATGTGTCTGAAGGTAGAGAGGGGCTCTTCAGGCCTCCGAATATGGATTTAATCCTATCGGAGCCAGAGCCAGTCCCGCCGACAGGGAAGGTGATGGAGGTAGAGGTGGACCTCCAAGAAGAAACTAAACTGGCAGAGGCCCTGCAAGCCAAACAGGCAGCCATTAGCCAGTTTGAGGAGGCTCTTAAAAAGCTCAGGGAGGAATTGGAGCCCCTCCTCAGTCAGCTAAAGCTGAAGCAGGAAGCGCGCCGACGGCAAGAGGCAGCTGGAACAAAAACAACAGCAGCAAAAACAACTGCAGCAAAAACAACAGCAACAACAACCACAGCAGCAAAAACAACCACAACCCAAGCCCGCTCCCAAAAACACAGGAGCGGACCAAAAGAAAAAACCGCCATCAGCAGTGACAGGCCCAAATGTTGAGGGCCCATCGACCTCAACTAAAGTAATGCAGCAGCAACAACAGCAGCAGCAACAACAGCAGCAGAAACAGCAGCAGCAGAAACAGCAGATACAGCAGCAGCAAAAACAGCAGCAGCAGCAACATCAGAAACAACCACAGCCTAAGAAGGAGAAGGTGCCACCGATTAGGACCTACCGGGTTGACCTGCAGGACTTGAAACAGGTATGTAAGTCGGCCACTAAGGGCAATTTTGTAATAAATATTTTGAATGAAAAAGAAAAGCGGTATTCGGTACAGTGCTTCTCACTGGCCGAATACAAGCTACTGAAAGAAGTGCTTAAGCAGGCCACCGCTGAGTTCTTCAGCTTCACGCCGAAAAGCGAAAAATTTAAGACGGTCCTACTAAAGGGCATAAGTTCCTGCACGGAACCGGAGGCGCTCTTAGCTGAGCTCCGCCAAAAAGCCATCGACGATCTCGATTTCATCGGGGTCAAGCCTTTCACTACGGTGAAGTCCAGGCGAGGGGGTTATAGGCTGCCAATGTTCCTCGTAACATTATCGCCCCAAAGTAGGCTTGAGAGTCTGAGGGAAATCAAATGCCTCGACTATCAAGCCATACACTGGGAGACATTAAAAAGGCACGACGACATTTTACAATGTACGAATTGCCAGAGGTTCGGCCATGCCGGAGCCAACTGCAATATGCAGTTGCGCTGCGTCAGGTGCTCCGAAACCCACATCAAGGGAGAGTGCAAGCTGGGGAATGAGCGGGTTGAGGATTTGACCCAGCTCAAGTGTGTCCTTTGTGGAAACCAAGGGCACCCGGCTAGCTATAGGGGTTATCCTAAAGTCCAAGAAATTAAACAGAAACAGGCCAGTCAAAAAGCCGAAAGAAGTCGAACAGTTCGACAGGCTCCAACACAAAAATTCGTGGATCCCAAATTCTCTTACGCCCAAATGGTGTCAGGGAATGGGAATACGAGACAGGCTCCACCAACGGTTGTCCCAAAGGCCCCCGCGCCTAAGGCACCAGAGGTGCAGCCTGACATTGTAGCCTTGTTGTTGAGCATTCAAGGACAACTTACAGGGCTGCAAAGTCAGATAAAGGAGCAAGGCAAAAGGGTAGACCATCTCTACTCTTTGTTGCCTGGCCTGGCGCAATTTAGACCATAATGAGCGCGCTGCCGGAGACGCGCCTAAAAGTCCTAGCTGTGAATGTAAATTCACTGATTAGGATTGAACGAAGAGCCAATATGTTCCAATTGTTGAAAGACTACAGTCCCGATGTGTTTATGGCTAGCGAAACTAAGCTAAACCACAAACACAAATTGACTCATAAAAATTACAATATCGTAAGAAGAGACCGGCCCGACTCCACTCAAGGGGGCGGTGTCGCTCTCTTTATACGAAAAGGCATTAATTATAAAGTCATATACAACAATGAATTGCGAAAGCTCAAGACGCTAGAAGTTTGCGTTGTATGCATCTCTCTCACTCAAGGGAAGCGGATGTATATGATTGCGGCTTATGCGGCTGGAGCTCCGCAGGTTACTTACTTTGCTTCAGAACTCGAGATTCTTTTTAGGGAACTTAAACTGAGCTTGGAAGAAAACTATTTCATCTTGGCCGGCGATTTGAACGCAAAACATGAAGATTGGGGAAATCAACATAGTAATCCCAGAGGTAACCATCTTTTTAATTTGATGAATCTTTACAGCGTTGAATATGGCGTCGACCTGCTGGCTACTGAAAAGCCATCGTATCCAAGAACCGGCTCCTTTCTGGATCTTTTGCTGTACGACACCAGACTGACAGTTACAGACAAAGTGGGTAATCACCCTCGAAACTGCTTACAGACAGTCGAGTACGACAGTGATCACTGCGGACTGGCTGCTGTAATGCAGATTCCGAACGAACGCGTGGAGTTGGAGGAATACGTTGCAACGCATTCTTACAATTACAGTAAGATGCGCTGGCCTCGTTTCACCAACGCCCTAGCGAGAGAACTTCGTTCGAGTGACATAGCCCCATTAAACAACAGAAACCTGACAAATACAGAAATTGACCAACATTTACAACAGATGAATGAAACAATAAAACGAACAATGGAACGGACAATACCAAAGTACAAAGAACGGGACCAAATGGACGCTTACAGAAACTCGACTATTGACGCACTACGTAAGCACAAGAGTGGCTTACTGACAAGACTCAAAAACTTGTACAGACGACTTACAGACCCACACGACTTGGAGGTTAGGACACTGAAGTCGTCAATAAAAAATGTCAATCTGTTGATTAAGGAGAACTACAGGTTATCAATTAACAAGTACTGGGACCGCAAGATCCGGTCAGTTAATTCCAGTGACCCTAGTATGTTCCCTAAAATCAACAAGATATTCAGGAAAAAGAACGACAATGACCTTCCGTGTCTGAAACTCCAAAGAACTGAAGAGAACAGAGACGTACTCAGGACAGCGCAAATAGATCCAGAAGAAGCCATCTTGGACGATGACTTTTTTATAATTGAAGATCCGAAGGAAAAAGTGGAGGCGGTGGGAGCTGCTTTCCAGCAAGTGTACAATGCTAGCACTCGCCCCAACCACGACCTGGAAAACAGAGCCCTACTTAATCATTTTTACCTTCGAAATGATATGACACAATGGCGATCTGAGAACCGCGGTTTCATGCGGTTCAATGACGATTCCTTGGCAAATGCCATAATCGCCGAGCAAACGGGTCCAAGTCCCCTGTTAGTGACGAAGGTTGAGCTTCAGCTCATCTTCAACTCCATAAAAAATAAAAAGTCAGCAGGTGTCGATGGTATATCCAACGTTGTACTAAGACATTTACCGATGGAGGCAATTGACATTTACACCACACTCTTCAATAATGCACTGAATAATGCATATTATCCAGTGCATTGGAAGACCGCTGTGGTTCATCCTCTCCCGAAAAAGGGAAAGGACAACTCCAACCCGTCAAATCTTCGGTCGATAAGTCTTCTTCCGAGCATCAGCAAAGTTTTCGAAAAGATCATCAATAGGGCTCTGACTAAGTGGGCTGTGGACAACAAAATAATTCCGGATAAACAGTTCGGGTTCAAGGCGGGTCATGACACAATTCATGCTGCGTCTAAACTCGTTTCTGATATCCAATGGAATAAATCAAAACAACAATGCACAGGTGCTGTTCTGGTTGATTTGGAAAAGGCCTTTGACACCGTATGGTTAGAGGGTCTTTACCTAAAACTGAGCAGGCTTGGCATAAGCAAGTCATTGTTGTATATACTTTATGATATGCTTAACGGTAGAAAGTTTGTTGTCAAAAGTGGCAATGTAACTTCTACCACAACATTCTTAATTAAAAATGGTCTTCAACAGGGAGCGGTGAATTCGCCGATTCTCTTCAGCATTTACACCAGCGATCTGATAGGTAGTCTTACAAAGGCAATTGCGTACGCCGACGATCTAATTGCGTACAGAACGGCCTGAAAGTTGAGGTTATTAGAATTCTCTTGCAGCGTGATTTCGACAAGATTCAGCGATATTGCGACGACTGGAAACTGAAAATAAATGTCCAGAAGTCGGAGACAATTCTGTTCCGGACTCCGTTGGCTGCGGCCACGAGGGATACGTGCAAGAATTGGCGCAAGATGGTCATCGTTGATCTTCACGGACAGCCATTAGCGAGCAAAAGTGTAGTGAAGTACCTCGGTATCTGGTTAGATCAGTATTTATATTTCGACAGACATATAAATGCTGCTCTGACCAGGGCCCGAGGAGCCTTCGCTCTGACGAAACGGCTGTTTTTTAGCAGTCGGCTTGACCCCAGAGTGAAGGTAATTTGCTACATGGCCCTCATACGGCCGATGATCGTTTATGGTTGTCCTGTGTGGTTCAACGTTGCCCCTTCCCAGATGGAGAAGTTTCGGGTGTTCGAGCGGCAGTGTTTACGACGCTGTACTGGCTTATATCGAACAGCCGAATCTTCTTACGTGCATTACTATTCCAACGAGGTCCTATACAACGGGGCTCGAATCAACAGAATTGACAATTTGGTGATAAAACTCGTTCGAGTCTTCGACCAACAATTTAATTTTCGGGGCGTTCTATCCGAACAACGAGTATTTTGAGAGTGCACGCTTGAGCGGCTTCATTCCACCAGAGGCATTCCTCTTTTTAGATAGATGCGGTCTGATACAGGATAGATTGGCAGTTCCGCTAATCTACCACGTCAGACGACGAACCGTGGATAGGCGACTCCTGTACAATCGGGACGTCATGGCACACGACGGAGCAGAGCTCCTTCGGTTCAGTAGGGCTGTGTCCGAACGGGGCCGAACTGATAGGGTGAAGCAGGAGAACCAGTTTTGGTGGCTTCAATCGGCACTTGATAGTGGGTAGTCGGGATGGGGTTTAAAGCCTTGGCCGGCTTACATACTTGTTTTATAGTTTTAGGGTTTAGTTTTAAGTAGAATAGGCATGGTGGCACAAAAAAAAATACAAACAAAAAAACACAAAAAAAAAAACACAAAAAAAACACAAAAAAATAATAAAAAAAAAATAAAAAAAACATGGAATAAGAAAAAAAAAAGACCAAAATATGAAAAACAAAAAATGTTAGTTAGATTTGCTGCTGTGGTTGTTCTAGTTTTAAGTAGTTTATAGGTAGAATAGGTAGTTTTAGTTAGCTTTAAGTTTTATATTAAGGACCTTATTTTAAGTAGTTTTAAGTAAAAATAAAAAAGGATATTGATATTAGTTTTTTCAAATTTTCTAATAAATACAAAATAAATAAAATTTAATTGAAGTAAAATAGATCTTAGGGCCGAAAGGCATTAGTATTAAGTATTATAGTTTAACTTAGAGTGTCCGTATGGGACCAGTAAGTTAGTAATAAGTTATGGATAATTAGGCTAGTTTTATGAATTTATGTCTAGCTTTAAGATAGTCTTAAGAATGGATTAATAAAAATGAATTGGTAAAAAAAAAAAAAAAAGTGCACTAGCTCCTCACACGCTAGGTCGCTTGTTCAAGCCCAGCTCGGACAAAAGTTCTTCATAAACTAAATTGAACATAAAAGCGATTAAGCACCACTAAAGGAGTCTGATGATCGGGTTGGTCCCCGTGAAATAGCTATAACTCCAGCCTATGAACTTGGTGGTAGCACACACAAGTTGTTGTTGTTTCATTCTAAATTTTCAATAATAATAATAATCATAATAATAATAATAATAATAATAATAATAATAATAATAATAATAATAATAATAATAATAATAATAATAATAATAATAATAATAATAATAATAATAATAATAATAATAATAATAATAATAATAATAATAATAATAATAATAATAATAATAATAATAATAATAATAATAATAATAATAATAATAATAATAATAATAATAATAATAATAATAATAATAATAATAATAATAATAATAATAATAATAATAATAATAATAATAATAATAATAATAATAATAATAATAATAATAATAATAATAATAATAATAATAATAATAATAATAATAATAATAATAATAATAATAATAATAATAATAATAATAATAATAATAATAATAATAATAATAATAATAATAATAATAATAATAATAATAATAATAATAATAATAATAATAATAATAATAATAATAATAATAATAATAATAATAATAATAATAATAATAATAATAATAATAATAATAATAATAATAATAATAATAATAATAATAATAATAATAATAATAATAATAATAATAATAATAATAATAATAATAATAATAATAATAATAATAATAATAATAATAATAATAATAATAATAATAATAATAATAATAATAATAATAATAATAATAATAATAATAATAATAATAATAATAATAATAATAATAATAATAATAATAATAATAATAATAATAATAATAATAATAATAATAATAATAATAATAATAATAATAATAATAATAATAATAATAATAATAATAATAATAATAATAATAATAATAATAATAATAATAATAATAATAATAATAATAATAATAATAATAATAATAATAATAATAATAATAATAATAATAATAATAATAATAATAATAATAATAATAATAATACAGGTATTTATCCAATTTTTTCCAATTTGCTAAAATTTCTTTTTTATATATACGTGAGGTGGTTAAACGGTAAAATTGGTACGTTCTACCACGCGTTAAAATATAAAGCGGTAAAATTTGGAAGGGTTTATATCCTACGGTAAAAATAAAATCGCCTTACCTTTGTACGGTTAAGTTTCGGCGTTATAACGGTGGTGAGCAACTTTCATTTTCAACATGAATTGGGCGCGTTTCTTTTGGTTTTTTTCATTTTTGCTATGAGTTTGGAGAAACTTATTTTGGCATGCGACACGTTGGTCGATTTTCATGCAACATTTAAAGAAAAACCAGTTACAGGGCTTTCGCAATCGACGATTGAAGCATTTCGGATTGAGCTTCAAGAATTATGGTTAGAGGTTAAAAAGGCTTATAGTCATTTTGTTTGGGCGGCGACTGAGGATGACGAACTTAAGGCGTCACTCGTTGAGGTTAAGGGCAAATACAAAAGCTCGTCCAATACCTATATTGAGTTTCTTAGTGAAATTCTGGAAGCCACGCGGCCATTCGAGGGCGAATCAAAAACTAGGGATGATAAAAATAAAGATAAAGTGAGTGATGAAAACAAGTGTAATGTTTTGACGCATAGTATGCATGTTCCGCCATGCGAGACTGAAATTTTTAGTGGGAATTTTGTGAAATGGCCTGCATTTAGGGACATGTTCACTGCACTGTATGTCCGGCACGCAAAATTAAGTCCCGTTCAAAAACTTTTTCATTTGCGTGCCCGGACTAAAGATCATGCTTTGAACATTGTCTCTAAATTTGAAATTACAGACGACAATTTCGAGGCTGCGTGGTCGGCTCTTAAAGACCACTACGAAAATAAAAGAATACTCGTAAACAGCCATCTTGGTATTTTGCTCGGGCAACCGTGTATTCAGGTAGAATCGGCCGCGGCATTGAAGGAACTGCAAAGCAATATCAATGAAGCTCTTATTGCTTTAAAGTCACATAGTATCGAAGTAAAAACATGGGACGCGTTTATAACCTACTTTTGTGCAACTCGACTTCCAACGCAAACACTTTCTCTTTGGGAAGAGTCCCTCGATAAACCAACAGAAATTCAAACGTGGGAAAGCATGAACAACTTCCTCACCAATTGGTATCGGGTTTTGGAAAACGTGGCCGACATGCAAAAGGTTAATAAAGTTTCGCGAACTATAGTGTCTAAACAGCAGTCTTCGAGCAATATGCCTCGTGTTCGTGCACATCATGCTCAAATAAATTCCCAATGCAAAATTTGCAAAGGGGAACACTCATTGCGTCTATGCCCAGATTTTTTAAAAATGACCGTGGCTAAAAGGAGAAATATCGTACGAAAATTGAAATATTGCTTTAATTGTCTAGGTTTTACCCATATGGTATCCGCATGCAAAAGTGAAAATACATGTTTTCAGTGTAAGGGAAAGCATCATTCACTTTTGCATTTTGATAACACTCCACCGGGGAGTGTTAACCCAAACTGCAGCTCCAAGTCCAAGCAATACTTTCCAAAACTCGTATCGAATTGAAAATCCCGGCGTTCAACCAACTATTCCGAATTACAGTTCAAATATTTCAAATCCTACTGAAACCCTTAGTGTAAATGCCCAAGCTTTTTTTGCCAAATCACACCGAACAACTCTTTTAGCTACGGCATTAGTAAGAATTCATCAAAATCAAGATGATTTTGAATGGCAAGCGCTGATTGATCCGGGTTCAGAAATCTCTTTCATTTCTGAAGAGGTTCAAAAGAAATTACAACTACCCGTACGATCAGTGCAAGCCACGGTGGCAGGCATTAATTCAACGGTGACGGCAACTTCATCGAAAATGTGTTCATTTACACTTAAATCAAAAATTGATAAACATTTTATTCTCTTTGCTCAAGCTCTTGTTCTCAAAACGGTCACTGACAATTTACCCTCGGCGTCAGTGGAGCTAAGAGAATCCCAAAAACTTTTCGATTTCCCATTAGCGGATCCCTATTTTTCTCAAAGTTCCACGATTGACTTACTAATTGGCGCAGATATACATATATCCCTTTATTACCCGTGATGGTCTAAAACCTATGGTGTTTCAGCAACTTATGGCTCAGAATACAGTTTTTGGATGGGTTCTACTAGGCCCATTGCAAAACCCCAATTCTGCAAATAATATGAAATTTTCTAAATCGTTATCGTTTTATAACGAAGTTTCTTTGAATGATGAAATTCAAAAATTTTGGCAGCTCGAAGAGCTCCCAGAAGCTCAAGTATGGACAGCCGCAGAACAACATTGTGAAGATCTTTTTGAAAAAACCACATATCGGGATAAAACCGGTCGTTATGTTGTGCGATTACCGTTTAAGGAAGATTTTTTGCAAGATCCTCGTTTTGGATTTTCTTACGGCAACGCACAACGACAATTCCTCAGAAATGAGAAGCGTCTTTTAAGCAACCCTACCCTTAAATGATTCGGTGTTATCAGAGTACGTTGACCTGGGTCACATGAAGCCAAGTGATACTTTAAGAGCTGTTTTGAATGATCAAAAGTCATTTTTTATGCCGCATCATGCAGTCATAAAGCCCGAAAGCGTAACGACAAAGGTTTGTCTCGTCTTTAATGCGTCATTTGCCTCTTCAAACGGGAAAAGTTTAAATGACGTATTGTATCCGGGTCCAGCGCTCCAAACGGACATAACACTCTTGATGTTGAATTGGCGACTTTATAAATACGTTTTCAATAGCGATATAGAAAAAATGTATCGCCAAATTAAAATTCATTCCGATCAAACACCCTTTCAAAAAATTTTATTTCGTGAAAGCTCAAAAGATCTTCTCAGTGCTTTTGAAATGACGACACTAACATTTGGTGTGTCTTGCTCGCCATACTTAACCATTCGTTCGTTGCATCACTTAGCCAAATCAGTTAAAACATCGTATCCTCTGGCTTCCAGTATTCTTCAAAGAGAATTGTTTGTAGATGACGTTTTATCGGGAGCTCATGATATTTCCACGGCGTTAAAAGCGCAATCCGAATTAATCCTTGTGTTGCAATCGGCTGGTTTGAACTTGAGAAAATGGACGTCAAATTCAAAACAGTTGTTGAAATCTATACCCAAAGGTTCATTGCTTAATGAAGATTTTTTGAAATTTGATGACAAAAGTTCAGTTAAAACTCTGGGTATACAATGGAAGGGAACACTGGATACTCTTTAATTCTCCGTTCAGTCAGTTCCTCAATCTGTCTCTTTCACTAAGCGTTCAGTTTTATCAGTGATAGCGAAACTGTATGATCCGGTAGGGTGGTTGGCCCCTGTCGTGATTGTTGCTAAGATACTGATGCAACAAATATGGAAGGATAAGGCAGATTGGGATAGCTGCCTTCTTCCCATCACGGAACAAAGGTGGAAATCATTTGTTTCCAGTTTGCCAGAAGTTGTAAACATACGTATTCCTCGATGGGTAGAATTTAGTCCACATGGTGTGTCACAAATACATGGGTTCTGCGATGCGTCGGAGAAGGCCTATGCAGCGTGCATTTATTTACGGGTGCAACATACTTATAAAGTCACATCAAATCTTTTGTGGGCCAAGTCGAAAGTAGCCCCAGTGAATACCATTTCGTTGCCCAGATTAGAGCTACAAGGTGATGTCCTTTTGTCCAGGATGCTCAGTTGAGCGACAACCTCACTTCAGATTCAAAATCTATCATCAGTGAATTTGTGGACGGATTCCACTATAGTACTGGCCTGGCTTCAGAAACCTCCAAGTTCATGGAAAACCTTTGTATCAAATAGAACAGCGGAAATCTTAAAAAATTCTTCGGCGACAAACTGGTCACACGTCATTTCATCTGAAAATCCAGCTGACTTAGCTACCCGAGGGGTTTCTCCATCCGATTTAAAACTAAATTCTTTATGGTGGAATGGTCCTCGATGGTTGGTTCAACCAGAGTCACAGTGGCCAAAAACGAAGCATAAACCAGTTGATGAATCAGTTTTAGAGATGAGAAGTGTTAAAACTCTCGCGGTACAAGTTGTGCAAGATTTTGAAGAAGAGATTTGCAAGTATTCGAATTGGCATAAGATTGTTTGCATTATCGCTTACATTTTTCGATTTTATCACTCCTTCAATAAGCGTGGACACAAAAAACACTCAAGTTCAGAACTTTCGCACGAAGAAATTGTCTCCGCAAAACGAAAACTCATTGTCCTTACTCAGAAAAAATATTTTCAAAAAGAGTATACTGATTTGTTGTTGAAAAAAGAGTTAGCTTCGAAGAATTGGTTGCAAAAGTTCAATCCTTTTATTGACGAAAATGGTATTTTGCGCTCCAATGGAAGATTGGTTTTGTCGACTCTGTCCTACAATGAAAAATTTCCAATTTTACTTCCTATGAATTGTCTTTTCATACAACGATACGTTGAATATGTTTACGAGCTATCTCTTCACGGTGAAATTCAACTCATGTTACGGATGATTCAATCGGAATATTGGACACCTCGTATTAAAAACCTTATCAAAAAATGCATTATTAAGTGTGCAACTTGTACTCGGTACAAAAAACATGTGCAAACGCAATTAATGGGTGCGTTACCCCATGAAAGAACCGTTTTAAGTCGTGCTTTTACGAATGTAGGTCTTGATTTTGCAGGCCCATTTTTGATAAAAACGTATTATGGTCGAAAATGTCGGTTAGACAAAGGATACGTTTGTATATTTGTCTGTTTTGCTCCACGTGCAATACATTTGGAACTGGTGAGTGATCTCACAACCCAAGCCTTTCTGGCCTCATTTGCACGATTCGTGTCCCGAAGAGGAACGCCTGATAAAGTGTTCTCTGACCACGGAACTAATTTCGTCGGAGCTTCTAAAGTTCTTTTATCGAATTTTCATAAGTCATTGAGGCATTGTCCTACTGCCTCCGCCCATCAGTTTTCGCAAATAAAGTGGAATTTTATCCCTCCCGGATCGCCTCATATGGGTGGGTTATGGGAAGCGGGCGTTAAGAGCTTCAAAATGCATTTCCGAAAAGTGGCAGGTAATGAAAAATTCACGTTTGAAGAATTCGTTACTCTGCTCACTAGAATTGAATGTAGTTTAAATTCTCGCCCCATATCACCCATGTCAGAAAATGTGGCAGACATCGTTCCATTGACCCCTGGTCATTTTCTCACCTGTGACTTAATGACAGGTTTGCCAGAACCGTCCTACCAAAGGGAATCACTTAGCGTAATGAATCGGTGAAAAAAGTTGAAAATTCTCCATCATCAACTATGTGCTCGGTGGAAAGAAGAATACTTAAAGGAACTCCATAAGAGGTATAAATGGAAATATCCAGAAAGAAATATTGAAGTCAATGACCTAGTTATTATTCGAAACGAAAATTTGCCACCCAACGAGTGGCGCCTGGGTCGAGTTATTAAAGTTTACACCGGTCATGATGATAAAATTCGGGTCGCAGAGGTGAAAACTGCGAGTGGTATCGTCACACGTTCGATTGCCAAACTTTGTATTCTCTTACCTCAAAAGTAGAATGAAATCGTTTACAATTATCTATTTTAAGCGTATTTAGAATGAAATAAATTTTTTGTAAGCCGAAAAAGAAAAAGAAAGTTGCGATCTATTTGTTAAAAAAAAAAAAAAAAGTGTAAAATTTCCTTAACACAATTATATCCAGTAAAGCAAATTGGAAAAACATTGGATGGTATCTCTAAGTTTTGATATAAAAATGAATATGTATATTAATAAAAAATTTATCCTAAATTGTTCTCAAAAAATTAATATTAATTAAAACGTTGCCTTAACTTATTAGGTACAATCAAATTTTAATTGTATTTGTTGTTGGTGGGTGACGGTTGTTGTATTTTTATCGATAGCTTGTTTTGCAACAATTATTAATTATTGCAAGGCGGGCGGTAATGTTCAAGTATAAGCTGAGCATAATCGTCGCTCATGTTGTTTACACCCTTAAGGTGGAGACTAAACAAATGATCGACTCACGGCTTATTTTCTGATCGGCTTATGGCTTATTTTCTGACGGCGCGCGGCTTCTCAGCAAAAATGTCATAAATTTAATTCATTATATTCTCGTTCTTTCTCGAATCTCGACATTGTCACCACCCAAACAACACTCTCAAAATTTAAAAAGTAAGTAAAAGTAAAAGTAAAATTAAAGTTAATTACCGAAATAAAATTTAAAGGAAAAGTCAATCAACTGAAGGAGACTTTCATAAAGTATAATATAATTGTTTTATTTGTGCATAATTTGAGGTGATTGATAGTAAAAGGCAGTCCCCCAAACAGTATGTGTACGTTCATATTAACATAATACCTACATATAGGTACATAAGGTTTCTTAAAAATCCAATCCAAAGTTAATGAATTGGAAAACCTATGTACATATTTTATAAAAAATAAAAGTAAATGTACCTAATTGTAACTAAATGAAATACCTATGGGCACTTGTCTTTTTGTTATTGATAAAACATTGTTAACACTTTGTGAAAAACGTGTTTTACACGAAACTATATTTTATTATTGACTAGCTGACCCGGCAGACTTCGTACTTCCTCAATCGATAAATAAAAGACCTTAACTTTTATATAAATTAATTTCAAAACAAACAAAACGTATTGAATAAAAAAGCATTTTTTTAATGAAGCATGAAGTTTTATTATTATTTTCGACACATCATGTTGCTTAAACATACTTAAAAAAAACAGAGTTTTCCTGAAATACTGGCTATTTATAAGGTTTAAATTTTTATTAACAGACACACACTGTTATGATACAGTTTGTTAATCAATTTAAAGCTTTCTCATAAACTATATTTTTTGTTTTGTTTTGTGGTGCGTAAATAAACCAAGAAGATGGTTTTCCGACGCGCGACGTATAATTGTCCATGCGCGAAACAGGGAAACTCCAAGTTGATTCCGTAAACTTCTAAAGACTGTCCTTGCGATTTATTTATTGTCATCGCAAAGGCCAGACGTACTGGAAATTGTAAGCGTTTAAAATCGAATGGTAAATCCGTTGGAATCATCGGTATTCGCGGGATCAAGACGTCCTCTCCTTTGTAATTTTCACATACATGTCAACTGCAAACTGATGAGAAAGTCGTTGACACATCAAAATATGATTTATTTCACCTTGACGGATCATGAGTCTGTATGAATAGAAATTCATAGCACTAACTTTGTTGTTGGTTTCAGCACCTGCAATCAAAAATGATAAATGTTACTTAGATGAATTGAATTTAAAAATATTATTTAATCCTGCTCAATTTATTTACCTGTTACTTCATTTACCATTTTGATATTTAAATGGTATCCATCTTCCCCCTGCCAGAAGATCAAAGGATATTCCATCATTTATCCATCATAGCTCCTGTGTGTTTTAGATACACGTTTTAAATCACTATTCCGACGATGAAGCACAATATCTCTAGATTGTAAATTTTCTCCCACAATGACAACAGCCACTTCATCAATGGTAGGTGAATTAAACCTCCTTGTGTGTTCACCGGCAGGTGTTTTGTCAGCTCGAATGATAATATTATGCCTATCAGATGGCATCCGATCCAATGCTTTTTTGAACATGTTTACTAAGTTGTTATTCTGATGAAGAAACATTTGTAATTCTTGGACAATGGTTCTCTTCACTGTTGGATTGTGAGCACAACGATCTGTAATATTTTAAATTTTGTCCATTATTTTATATATAAAGCGTGTAACGGAAGGGGGGTATCAACCCTGAAGGAGGTGAATGTGCTCATGAAACTCAACAACTTTCCCCAAAGAACATACATAGGTCGAAATATGAAAACAAAATTTGGCCCTCCCTTACAAAACTGACTACCAGCTGATTGATTTACTATGGGAGGGCCAAATTTTTGTTTCATATTTCGACCTATGTTCTTTGGGGAAAGTTGTTGAGTTTCATGAGCACATTCACCTCCTTCAAGGTTGATACCCCCTTCCGTTACACGCTGTATATACATATATTTTAGTACAAACTTGAATATTATAAAAAAATATTCTGGTATAATACCTTGAAAGTGGGCATGAAATTGTCGTGTATAATATGTGTAGCGCCAAATGATGTCATCTGGAAACAGTTGCTATATTTCTGAATGTTGGCCAAGAAGTGCTTAGAATCATTTCCAATCCCAGAAACTAAGGAGTGTAAAGGATTTGGTGGTGGGACAAATTGTGGCAATTTTACTTTGCCTCCAGCACAACATAATCCAGTAGATTCACTAGTGTATTTTAACGCCTTACAATATTTACAAATTATTTTCATTTCCCCAATTGTTACCGATTTGTCGGCACAATAATCAATTGCGGGATCATAGTGGAATGCAGCTCGTTCAAGAATCACAGGAGCACTGCGTCTGCGGATTCGCTCAATTTCATTATGTCGTGCTCGCTGTTGTTGTGTTTGATGTGCACGAACTCGTTGCATTCTAAGCCTATGCACTTTATTGTCACTCACTAAATAACGCAATTCTGACATAGAAATACGACAATTTTCTTGATCTGTCTTTCTCTGGTCATCAGTGCGGTTAGCACGTGAGGTAGCTCTTCGCACATTTGATTCACTGCGACGACCTAAGTCAGGTCGTCTTCTCCTCGGCATCGTAACGTAATTAATCAAAGTGAGAAAAATTCTCGCCCACTTAATAGTAACTTAACAGTAAAGTGTCACTATCACAAAATATCAACAAAAAAAGAGCACACTACTTGGAATGTCACTATCACAAAGGATCACAAAAGTAAAGAAAGTTCTCGCGCACGTAGCGGTAATCGTCACAAGATAGAAGGATGCACTCATAGAATATCGTAACCATGATCGTAACACAATATCGTCAATCGTAATACTTTTTTCCGTGTTCTGATTTTTTTATTTTTTTTTTTGGAGTTTACCTTTAAGCCATAAATCTCCGTGTTCTGAAGTGCGACAAAATGATTGACATATTAGTAGGTTGTCAAATTTAATGTCAAATATTATGGTTGTGTTGAGAAACTTAATTTGTGACAGAACTTAAGATTTATCAAACTTACAAAAATAATCTCATACAGTTACAACTGAAGTTAGATAAAATTAAGTTTCGCGAAGCCGACCAAATTAATTGCAAATCAGTACTACTAATAGTTTATTACATTTTTTGTCGCGTTCGCGATTCACTTTTGTTTATTTTCGGAACGCGACATTAGATCCTCCAAAGTGCACGCGAAGACTATTTTCATAGATATGATTGAATTTGAACTTTATGCAGCGGTAATAAATTGCAAATTGACTCTTTGACGTTAGGAACACACCTCAATTGCTTAGACAACAGTGAGTGATTATAATTTAATATGAACTTTATCGAATAGTAATAAAGTTCAAATTGACTCTAGAAACCGTTTGTATGGGAAATAGAAAAGGGCTGTTTTTAGGGTTTTCCCGGAAATAATTCGATTTTTCTCGCCTTTTAAACCTTCCCTAGACCTCCACGAACATTTCAAGACTAAGATAAGATAAATCCGTTCAGCCGTTCTCGAGTTTTCGTGAGATTAACGAACAGCAATTCATTTTTATATATATAGATATACAAATTTAAAAAAAAATCGATAGTTTGTTTTTGAGCAAATTAAACTACAAGAAAATACTAAAAATTTTTGAAAAACGTTTTTTGGCTCCAATATGGTTTCGACTCGAATATTTCGAAAACAAACAATGCTATTGACTCCGGAATAATTTTATATTTGAGTTTTGACAAAATGTTGAACTATAATTTTATGTGGTTTGTAAAAATATTCCATTTAACCGTTTTTTTTTTTCAAGCAAAACAAAAATTACTTAAAATCGTCAGTTTTACCTGCAAAATATTTGAATCCAAACATTGATAAACAACGTAAATCGACGAAGCTTTAAGAAGTTACCTTGAGTATGTATGTTAGTCCTACCTTTCTTACCTAACTCAAGAAAAAACTCAAAACTGTATGTACCTATCTGCCTAATTTTTCTCAGTTGAATTGTCACATAATATAAATTAATTATTGACTAGGACCTAGATATACATATGTATGTAAATATGTAGGTAAATATTATTTTTGTATTTCAAATACCAAACCAAATTTTGCACTTGTTAAATTGAAATCTAATTCATCTATTCAACTGGTATTTAAAGTAGACATATTGCATACAAATATAAATATAATGTATAAATTAATCTACAAAGAAAGGATACCTCGCTCAATATTTGTGTTCAAAATTTGTTCAAAGGTAGATAGGTATACCTAGGTGCAAATACAATTATACTTAGGTACTGCCTTGAAAATTATAGGTATGTAGATAAATATTTTTCCGAAAGTAGGTTTTGTTTATATCAGAAGTTTTATTTCTTTCATCTTTTTTTTGAGCATTTTTTCACAGAAGTTTATCTCCTTCTATTGAATCAGGATCAATTTGATCCCCAATATGAATTACTCCTTTTAAATCATTCCAAATTCTATTATTAAATGCAACTATCATATTGAGCTCAGGAATTACTGTTACAAGAGCTCATTATAGTTTATTAAGAGGTAATTTTTCACAAACTAACATAACTTTCATAGATACTTTTGTCAATTTCATTTAATTAAAACAACACGTCGATAAATATAATTATGTCTTGTTCAAGGTTGGCTCAACACATTATTATAAAAATAAAGCGAAAAAAGGGAGGTATAATAAGAAGAAATTTTCTTTACCACTGACATGCGACTACAAAAACTGCTAAAAGTCAAAACTACTTCCATGCAACCGGCAACCAAAGCAAAACAATATTACAAAAAAATACTTAAAAGCAAAAACAAAATAGAAATAGGTAAATGGTAACATGATCCAAAATGGCTTTAAGAATCCTTTTTTACTCCACTTTGATTATATCTTTTTTCTTCACTCGACAGTTTTTTTTTAAAGCAAAGAAATATGCCAAAATGCAGTTGAAAAATCTAATATGTATGCCCCAAGCCTATATTATACATATATCTATGTATATGTATATGTACCTGCATACATATGTACCTACTTACCTTCATTTGTGCATATGAATACCCACCTATATATATACTCACCTATATGTAATTACTAATTACCTACCAACATTAACCTAAACAATATACCTACCTATACTTATGTATGTACATGTACATTTGCAATGTATACTTTGTAGTAAAGTTTGGTTCGTCCATAATCCCAATAATGTTTTGAGAAAAAAAAGAAATTTAAAAATAAACCCATCGCAGGAATCAAACTAATAATAAAATCGAAGAAAATCAACGAATCTCACAAATCATCATTGTGTCGAATTATATATATTTATAAACATGAAGTGTCGCCATCTAGAGCAGGATCTGACTTATGTCCCTTCTATTTGTAATTATTCAATGTCTAAACTCACTTGCTCTCTTAAAATTTACCCATTTATTCCCTTAACCCTTAAGCATCATTCACATGAGCGCGACCAACGAACGACGAATGAATTACAAAATGTGAGTTTATATACGTTTAAAGACATATTTCCACACAAATTCTTAACAAAACGATAGCAATATAAGTTTCCATTTGATTTATGATGCATACTTTTACTTTTCAATATCATATATTAATAAATTTAAGAAAACAAATTTATTCGTCGCGAAAAAAATTATAGTTGATACGAACTGTCAAACTTTATTCGCGTTCCACATTATCCACACTCGCAACGAATAAAAAAATCGCGCGTACTTAACCTAAACAAATCGTTCTTGTTTTGGTTTCAGTGGTGAATGTCAAACTTCATTCGCGACGAATTAAAAACTCTCATGTGAAAGAAATGTCAAAATCGACGAATATTCGTTCATTCGTTGGTCGTTGGTCGTGCTCATGTGAATATTGCTTTACTTCTCTGCAAACTCTCTCTCACAAAAAGTCAATCCTATCTTCCGGTTCTAGTTAACTTCCCATAGGAAGTTATTGTAATGGGTCCGATTTGACAAATTGAAAATTTTGACATTTCTCGACGTTTCAAGATCCCTAGAGTCGAAATAAAAGATTTTTAGAAAGATGTCTGTGCGTGCGTGTGTACGTACGTCCGTACGTCCGTACGTCCGTACGTTCGCGACGTTTTTTTCGTCGTCCATAGCTCAAGAACCAGAAGAGATATCGACTTCAAATAAATTTTGTTATACAGATAATAAGGCAGAAAGATGCAGAAAGGGCTCTCAAGAAAATTGCGTGGGTGGTTTTTTTACCATAGCAGTTTAAAAAAAAGGTGAAAATTTTGGTTAACCCTAAATATCTCATGAACCAATGACGCTAGAGACTTGAATTAAATTTTATGTTATATATTGTAACGTGATACAAAACAATTATATTTTTGGAAAAAAATTCAATTAACGGTTTTTTTTATAAATCAAAAAAACTGAAAAAAAAAAATTTGTCACTTCGAAAATTTTACGACTAAAATATGATTTCATCTCCAAAACAATTTTGTGCAACGAAGAATAATGTTTTTGACATCTGATAAAATTTTGAGAAAAATCGAATTGACAGTTTTTTTACAAAAAATAATAACCTAAAAAAAATAAAAAAAAAAGTTGGTAAAAATTGAGTTTTGACTCAAATATCTTTTCAAGACTTTGAAATATTGGTTTTAAACTACTTTTATCTTTCAAAAAATGTTGTTTTCAACATTCAGTCAAATTTTGAAAAAAATAGAATTGACAGTTTTTTTACAAAAAATTAAAAACTGAAAAAAAAAATTAACAAAAGTTGGTAAAAATTGATTTTCGACTTAAATATCTTTTCAAAAATTTGAAATTATGGCTTCTAACTAATTTTAACTTATAAGAAATATTGTTTTCAACATTAGGAAAAATTTTGAGAAAAATCGAACTGACAGTTTTTTTACAAAAAATAAAAACCTAAACAAAAAAATTAATAAAAGTTGGTAAAAATTGATTTTCGGCTCAAATAGCTTTTCAAAAATTAAAAATATTGGCTTCAAACTTATTTTATTTCACAGAAAATATTGTTTTTTATATTCAGTAATTTTTTTATAAAAATCCAACAGTCCGTTTTTCCATAAAAAAAATAAAATCTACAAAAAATAGAACGCAAATTTGGCAAGAATTGATACATTTAGACAAACTTTTAAGCAAGACAAATCGATAGACGGGATGGGAAGTTATCAGTGTGGGTCGCATCCCAGCCTCTTTTTTTTTCAAAGAAATAATCTACGATGTCATCTATGGCTCCTTTAATCCAACAAGTTGGTGCAGCATTTTCTGGAACTGCATTAATCCAAAAATTTGTTTTAGATATCAAGTTTTTCGGTTCATACATATTTCAACCCCTATACACATCAAATCAGAGACAAGATGACGAGGTGGCTTACGCCGCTTCCATTAGACAACACTAAGCTTAACCACAAAAAATTCCCACAGCCATGTACTCCCACACCTTACTTACTTACATACTTAAGTTGGCGCTACAGTCCTGTGTGAACTAGAGCCTCACCCAACAAACTTCTCCATCTAGCTCAGTCCCTAGCTAGATGTCTCCAGTTTTGCGCTCCAAGTTGGGTGAGGTCACTTTCCACTTGTGCGCGCCACCTGATTCCTCTACTGCGCTGTCCTGTGGGTGTGGATTCGAAGACTTTCCGGGCAGGAGCATTGGTTTCCATGCGCTCTACGTGACCCAGCCATCTTAATCGTTGGACTTTTACCCTTCTGGCTAAGTCTACGTCGCTGTACAGCCCGTTAAGCTCGTCGTTCCATCTTCTCCTCCACTCCCCTTCTATGCGTACGGCACCGTAGATCACACGAATAACTTTTCTCTCGAAACGACCCAAGGTGATTTCATCCGCTTTTGTCATAGTCCATGCTTCTGCACCGTATAGCAGAACAGGGAAGTTAAGGGTCTTATATAGCGATGCTTTGGTCCCTCGAGAGAGGACTTTGCTACTCAATTGCTTTCTTAGCCCAAAGAAACAGCGGTTACCAAGAGTTATTCTTCGTTTGATCTCAGGGCTGGTGTTGTTTTCTGCGTTAATAGCGGAGCCTAGGTAGACGAAGTCCTTGACTACCTCAAAGTTACGTCTGTCGATGGTGACGTTTTTACCGAGACGTCGGTGTTGTAAGTCCTTTCTTGACGACAGCATGTACTTTGTTTTGCCCTCATTAACCGTTAAACCCATTTTTGCCGCCTCTGTCTCAATACTCACAAAAGCCCCATTGACACAGCGCATCACCTTGTCTAAACCCTTTTTTGACATCGAAATGTTCTGTTAAGTTGTTTCCAACCTTTATGGAGCAGCGCGAATTCTCCATGGTCATCCTGCACAAACGGACGAGTTTGGCAGGGATGCCAAAACTAGACATGGCTCTATACAGCTCATCCCTGTAGATACTGTCATATGCGGCCTTGAAATCGATGAAAAGATGGTAGGTATCGATTTGATGTTCTTGGGTTTTTTAAAGGATCTGCCGTAATGTGAAAACACCTAGTAGCGTTAATATAGCAGTCTTTTCTTATTTTCGTTTGTTTCGAATTGTCAGGATTCGTAAGACTCCCGGCTGAAAATAATTTCCACGAAAAATATATAGATGACGCCATATTCAACTCCAACGTGAAAAAAGGTGCGACTGTGTAATACTTTTTGTATGTAATGTAGTTTCATTATGGGCGTTGAAATGACGCAAGTAAGCACTCGGTTAGATTAAAATTTCTATAGAAAACACACTAAGTCAAGTGTTGGTCGATTTTTAACTTCCCATAGGAAGTTATTGTAATGGGTCCGATTTGTCAAATTGAAAATTTTGACATTTCTCGACGTTTCAAGGTCCCTAGAGTCGAAATAAAAGATTTTTAGAAAGATGTCTGTGCGTGCGTGTGTACGTACGTCCGTACGTCCGTACGTCCGTACGTTCGCGACGTTTTTTTCGTCGTCCATAGCTCAAGAACCAGAAGAGATATCGACTTCAAATAAATTTTGTTATACAGATAATAAGGCAGAAAGATGCAGAAAGGGCTCTCAAGAAAATTGCGTGGGTGGTTTTTTTACCATAGCAGTTTAAAAAAAAGGTGAAAATTTTGGTTAACCCTAAATATCTCATGAACCAATGACGCTAGAGACTTGAATTAAATTTTATATTATATATTGTAATGTGATACAAAACAATTATATTTTTGGAAAAAAATTCAATTAACGGTTTTTTTTATAAATCAAAAAAACTGAAAAAAAAAATTTGTCACTTCGAAAATTTTACGACTAAAATATGATTTCATCTCCAAAACAATTTTGTGCAACGAAGAATAATGTTTTTGACATCTGATAAAATTTTGAGAAAAATCGAATTGACAGTTTTTTTACAAAAAATAATAACCTAAAAAAAAATAAAAAAAAAGTTGGTAAAAATTGAGTTTTGACTCAAATATCTTTTCAAGACTTTAAGATATTGGCTTTAAACTACTTTTACCTTTCAAAAAATATTGTTGTCAATATTAAGTCAAATTTTGGAAAAAATGGAATTGACAGTTTTTTTACAAAAAATTAAAAACTGAAAAAAAAAATTAACAAAAGTTGGTAAAAATTGATTTTCGACTTAAATATCTTTTCAAAAATTTGAGATTATGGCTTCTAACTAGTTTTAACTTATAAGAAATATTGTTTTCAACATTAGGAAAAATTTTGAGAAAAATCGAATTGACAGTTTTTTTACAAAAAATAAAAACCTAAACAAAAAAAATTAATAAAAGTTGGTAAAAATTGATTTTCGGCTCAAATAGCTTTTCAAAAATTAAAAATATTGGCTTCAAACTTATTTTATTTCACAGAAAATATTGTTTTTTATATTCAGTAATTTTTTTATAAAAATCCAACAGTCCGTTTTTTCATAAAAAAAATAAAATCTACAAAAAATAGAACGCAAATTTGGTAAGAATTGATACATTTAGACAAACTTTTAAGCAAGACAAATCGATAGACGGGATGGGAAGTTATCAGTGTGGGTCGCATCCCAGCCTCTTTTTTTTTTATAATAAGCGCACGCTCAAGGGGATATTACTACCCTTATTATGCAGAGAAACAGTGTGAGCACTAGGAAAGGGAGAGAGGGGTTGAAAGGAGCAGTCGGTGCACATTGGTTTAGAATTCCTGCACGCTCAAGGGGATATTACTACCCTTATTATGCAGAGAAACAGTGTGAGCACTAGGAAAGGGAGAGAGGGGTTGAAAGGAGCAGTCGGTGCACATTGGTTTAGAATTCCTGAATATTGCAATGGCTGGGAAAGACAGAGTGTGGTGAGGAATTCCACATTCGCGTAGGACGGCTAAAGAACGAATCTCTGTACTTGACAGTACGACCAGAGTTGGGCTCGAGGGTATACTTATGAGTAGGGCTAGGATTTCCATGCAAATGCATATTTTCTTTGACAAACTTTAGAAGCAAGCGAACAAATTATCTTTAGGAATCATTAATTTTCCTTTAAAATGGCATTCAATCGTTAGTGCATATTTTTGCATATTTGACTATAAATGCATATTTTGCATATTTTTGCATATTTTTATAATATATGCATATTGTTCCTTTATATTTAAAAAAAATGGACATAAAATTAAAAAAACATCAGTTTTCAAAGTGAAAATACAAACAAATTCTTCTTCTTTTTTAACCGATGCGGCGCCATACATGTTTAAAGCAACTAGAGGGTTACAACTCTTTTATCCGAAGTTGATACATGTAACGTGTTTAGCTCATGCACTGCATCGAGTTGCAGAGGAAATGCAAAGTTATTTTAAAAATGTTGATTTATTGTTGGCAAACCGAAAACAAATATTTTTAAAGGCATTATCTCGCGTGGAACTTTTTAGACAAAAGTACCCTTTAACACCTCTTCCACCACAGCCTATTGTTACCAGGTGGGGAACTTGGCTACAAGCAGTTGCCTATTACGCAAAGCACTATGAGGAGTTTTAAGAAGTGGTTAATAATTTCGATGATCTGATGCTGTTGCAATTAATATTGCAAAAGATATATTGAACCAGATTTTACTTAAAAGCCAAATAATATTCATTAACTCTAACTACAGTTTTCCTTGTGATACCATAACAAAGCTTGAGGGAAGGGACTCATTAAAAAATCAAATTGATTAAGTTGAAGATGCTGTTGTAAAAATAACTGCTGTTACGGATCTCTTGCTCCAGCCATACAAAAGAAGCTTGAGAATGTTCTAGCAAAAATTGAAGGGTTTTCAACAATGAAAAATATATTTAAGGCATTTACATTGAGTTGCAGTAATGAAAATTATAATAACTTTACAACCGATGAAATTTCTTTCTCTAAGAATGCACCACTTACGTCAATTGACGTAGAACGTTCCTTTTCGATGTATAAGACGTTGCAAAGGCCCAATCGCCAAAGCTTTATTTTTAAAAACCTTAAGAAGAATTTCATCATTTATGTCAATTTTTCTATTGTCTGTGTTATTTTGAAGAAAAAATATTATTCAAAGGAATGTCTTTTTCTTATGTTGATGTAATTTGTATTTATTGTTTATGTTTTGTGTATTTTTTAATTTTTGAGTGTACCTACTTGTTTTTTAGATCCTTTAAAATATAAAATAAAAGACTGATTTTATTATAAAAACTGTATACCTACTAAGTCTTTTTTTGTGTTCAATTATATGATTTTAAATGCATATTTTAAGTGCATATTTCCCATTTTTAAGAGCATATTTTAAGCGCATATTTTGCGTTTTTAAGTGCATGGAAATCCTAGCCCTACTTATGAGCATTCCTAGAAGCGCGAGTATTACGATTGAAATGTTTAAAGTTAGGAATGCAGTTGGCTCTTTCACTAGACCATAAACCGTTAAAATAACGTTAAAAGAGGGTGAGACAAGAAACTTTACGATGATGTTCGAGCTTGGTAAATGATCCTATGATGGTGTTATCACCAATCAATCTAAATGCTCTACGTTCAATACTGTCCAAGAGGCTTAAGTAAGTTGCAGAAGCACCAGCCCAGATATGGGAGTTATACTCAAGCTTTGGACGTATATAAGTCTTGTAGATAACAGCCAGATCAAAGGGGGAGAAAAACTTCTTGCATCGCCTTAGAAAACCCAAACATCTTGCGGCATTTTTGGCGACATCGCGTATGTGATCGTTCCACAAGAAGTGGTTGGTGATATACATACCGACAATATCGAGATGTTCAGTCTCCTCGATGCAAGTACCATCCATGGATAATGGCAAGAGGGGTATATCTCGCTTTAACGACACAAGTCAGCATTGGGTTTTCGAAGCATTAAATTCCATGCGGTTTTGTATTCCCTATTGTACAATGCTGTTTAGGTCGGAATTTAATGAGCTTATCATATTTCATCGTTGCAGTTTCACATCCGAAGAAGAGCGATGTGATTCTGAAAACGAATATGAAAAACTGAGAGTACTATCGTCAGCGAAACAATGTATTGGATTAGAAGTTAAAAATGAGAAAGAGTGTTGGAGATAGAACAGAGCCCTGGGTCACACCAGCATTTATTTTGTGGTTTTCAGACTTGAATCCATCCAATACTAATTGTATTGAACGATTCGAAAGGTAATTACTAATCCAATAAAGGAGGGCTTTTGAAATATCAAGTGTAATAATCTTACTTACTTCAAAACGATGCATGTACAAATTTGCTTCACTGTTCGGTGAGATGAACTATGAGATCACCAGTGGACCTATTGCTGCGAAAGCCGTATTGTCGGTCATTAAGAAGCTTTCGATCTTCGAGATATTTCTTGAGCTGACAATTAATCAGCGTTTCCATGACCTTGGAAAGAAGGGACGTAAGTGCAATCGGTCGGTAGTTAGAGGGTGAGGAAGATTCGCCTTTTTTTGGGATAGGCTGGAAAAATCCGGTTTTCCATCCGCTCGGAACGAGACCTGAGGAGTAGAACAGATGAAAAAGCTTACGCAGTGGTTTAGCCAGCGTTGAAGAACACCTCTTCAGAACAATAGCGGGGATACCATCCGGGCCAGCGGATTTATGTATTTTAAGATCTTTTAGGACTCTCGCCACAGCGCATCACCTTGTCTAAACCCTTTTTTGACATCGAAATGTTCTGTTAAGTTGTTTCCAACCTTTATGGAGCAGCGCGAATTCTCCATGGTCATCCTGCACAAACGGACGAGTTTGGCAGGGATGCCAAAACTAGACATGGCTCTATACAGCTCATCCCTGTAGATACTGTCATATTTAGTATTTTTAGTATTTATTTATTTCTTGATTAGCTTACACTTTAAGATACAATATCTTATTTATAGTGTAGCTTGTAAAATGTACAGTAGCTACATACATAATTGATTTTAATTCAAGTTTTACATATTTATATTTTTTTTTATTTTTTTTTGCGAATATAACTTAATCTATGCATTTAAAGTAAAGTTTAAGTTCCTTTCCCATTTGTTTCGTGTTATTAATACTTTTTATATCTCGCGGCAATGAATTCCAAATTCTTACTGAGTTGACAAAGAACTGACGTTCAGATGTTAGACACTGAAAACGCGGAATTACTAGATCACGACATCTATTAGAGTTGAAAAAGTTTAATTCATTGTAAAGATCAACAGGTTGGCGGGTTAGAAGTATGTCAGAGAACAAGGTTATTGTGCGGAATTTTATAAAATTCTCAAACGACATCCCAAGAAGTTGGGATGTATGCTGCGAAACTCTATCGTAACGTCGCAGCCCGTGTATATATCTTATTGCGCTATTAAATGCAACCGTTAATTTCCTTTTACTCTCGAAGTCTAACTTACAAAAAATTTCACAGCCGTAAGTAAGCAGAGGTAAAATCAGCGTTTTCACTAGCAGAATTCTAATTGTTAAAGGAATAAAGTGCTGTGTTGACCATAGCATGCGTAGGACACCATACGATTTCCCAATTGTGTTGTTTATATGATGTGTCCAGGTAAGGCTGCGGTTAAAAACTACACCTAAATTTTTAGCTGAGTCGACGTAAGCAATAGGACAGTTATTCAAAAGGATTGCTGGAAAGTAAGACACATCAATTTTGTTTTTTGAAACCACGAGACACTTTGATTTCTTTGGGTTAAGAAGTAAGCAGTTATTAACCGACCAACGCTCAATCAAGCTTAAGTCCTCATTTATACAAGCTGCAGAGTGTTCAATACGTCCCAATGGGCAGCTCAAATAGAGTTGGGTGTCATCAGCATACAGGCGTATTGAACATTGTCTTACAATTGAAGGAAGTTCGTTAACATAGATTGAAAACAACAACGGGCCAAGAATCGAACCTTGCGGAACACCCCGAACGACAGGTAGGAAGTTGGAAAGAGTTCTGTTAACCTCTACTGCTTGCACTCGATCAGTAAGGTATGAAAATAAGAGCCTGACTGCGGAGGAAGAAAAGTTAAAATGACGTAAGAGTTTCTCGCAAAGTACCATGTGATTTACCATGTCAAACGCTTTTGAGAAATCGAGGAGTATTAAAAATGTGACATTATCCTCGTCTATAGCTTTCCTTATATCTTCCGAGACACTTAACAAAGCTGTAATGCAGCTGTTTTTCTTTCGAAAGCCTGATTGCTTGGGGGTTAATAGACTGAACAGATTAAGAAACTCATTCATTTGTTTTTGTATAATTTTCTCAAAAACTTTTGATAAAAATGGCAATATTGAGATTGGCCTAAATTCGTCTCCTTTTGAAGTTTTTGGAATGGGTAAAACTTTTGCCCTTTTCCATTGTGTTGGGAATTCATTTTGTATCAAAATGGAGTTAAAAATATGGGTAATAACGGGCAAGAGCGTTGGTAAAATAATTTTCAAAAACGAAGGGTGCATATTATCAAGGCCTATAGCATTGGACTTAATAGAGAGGAGTGCTTCTACAACATCCTCCGCAGTTATTGCAGAAAACATAAATGAATTTGAGTTTGAGATATGCGATGAAAAAATCTCTTCAAAATATTGTAGGGGATCTAACGATTGGTGGTTAATAATTGGGTTAGAAACGAAAGATTTGTTAAGAGCGTTGATGTCTATGTCTTCAGCCAAACCACAAGATACTTTTCCAACACCGATATTCTTCAAATTTTTCCAAATTTGCTTACTTCCTAAAGACGCGTTGATGCGAGTTGCATACAAAGCGGATTTTGCCTTACGAATTTTTTGAACAGTTTTGTTGCGCAAAGAGGTAAATTTTTGGTGAAAGCTGTCAAGACGAAAGAGTTTCCACCGTCTATAGGCTAGGTCACGCTGTCTCATCAAAGAACGTATGTCATTTGTGAACCATGGTTTGTTGTGAGGAGCGCAGCTTTTGGTTTTTAAGGGTACATGGCTCTCAAATAATCTTTTCACCCTGCTATTCAGAAAATCTACCTGCTCGCTGGGGGATCGGATTTCCAAGACATTATTCCAGTTTATGCTTCTAAGATCCATTTCAAGTGAAGCATAGTTGATTTGTTTGAAATCACGGTATTCGATGGAACGAATATGAATCTCTACTTGAAAGTCAAAAGTTAAAAAAATTAAATCATGCTTTGAAAAAGCTGCCGCAGACAACTGATCGTAAAGAATCACTTTGCTTTGATCGGTCACAAGAAATAAATCCAACAGAGTGGGGTCAGAATTTGAAAAATGGGTGGCAGTACATGTGTTTACGGAGTAAAGATTAAGAGAGAGAAATTCGTTCAGAAAGTTATTTTCATCAAAAAGGTTGCAATTGAAATCTCCACATAGAATAATATTAGGATATGAAACTGAAATTTGTTCTAAGGTAGAAATAAGTGGAGAGATACTAATGTTTCTGTTTGGTCTGTATATGGTACCTATAAGAAGCTTTTCACTGTCATTAGTTAACTCAACAAAAATATACTCAATATCACTATCCTCTACAGAAGAGACCTTAAATTTGCATTTTAACCCTTCCCTCACATACATAGCAACTCCCCCACCTCTGCAACGCACCCTATCTGAACGATACAACTTATAACCCGATAGTGAGCATAACTGGTCGTTTAGCGAAACATTAAGCCAAGTTTCAGATACGCAAACCACGTCAACCCTTGAATCTTCGAATGTATAACGAAATTCGTCGATTTTACACATTAAACTTTGTGCATTAATATGGCACACTCGAAGGCCAGTTTGATGACAACTCAATACCTTAACCATGGTGCGCAAATTATAATTAGCCATTGATTATTAAGAATAATCTAGATCGGAACAAGAATAATAAGCACGAAAAAAGAAGAAAAGAATTGAAAAGATAAAGCAAATTATTATTTAAAACAAGAAAAAAGAAATAAATAATTAAAATATTTAAAATAATTACAAAAATCAAAAGAAAAATGATGATGATAAGTAAATGAAATTGAAATTAATTTAAAAGAAAGTTAAAATAGAATTTATATATTATAAAGCAAATTATTATTTAATAAATAAGAAAAAAGAAATAAATAATTACAAAAATCAAAATAAGTAAAAATCAAACAAAAGAAAATTACAATAGGTAAATGAAATTGAAATTAATTAAAAAGAAAGTTAAAATTAAAGAAAATTCAAGAGAAATTACTTTAAATAAAGGAGAAAGAAAAATGTATATTAAGTTAACAGAATTAATTAAATTAAATGAAATCAAAATAAAATGTATATAACTTTAATCTTCAGAGCAGGCAACCCTGTCCAAACTCTCGATGCAGTCGATCGGTTCAGCAGCTTCATTCATAAGTCGTTTTACATACACTATTCCTCTTGATGCGTATACAGATGACAACTGTTTTTGTTTTTTTAAGGCCATTGCATGTTGAAAAATTGTTTGGTTGCTTTTAGTTAAAGCTTCCCTCATATGGAGAGCTTTTGTAGAGTTTAAGTCAATGTCTTGCAAGCAAAGGTCTCTTTTATTTTGTTTACGAAATTGCGCGATGGACTTTAGAACAAAATTTCGGTCATACGGTGTTTTAAATTTAATGATAATAGGTGTGTCTTTATAATCAGTGCGGGCGCGCGTGCGGTAAATTGTTTTAATTGTTGGTGGTTTTATTGTTAAAGCATTGCAAAGTAAGTTAAATGTAGAATTGAGATTTTCGTCGTCGAAATATGGGACGCCAAATAGGAAGGAATCATTTGCTACACTTCGGTTTTCTTGCACGTTTTGTATTTTTTTCACATTATTCATTTCGGTTTGCGTGATTGTGCATTGGTTGTTTACATCTGCGATAGTTTTTTTTAGTACGGATATTTCGGAGTTGAGTGTGTCAATATTTGTATTAGCATTTAAAAGGGCTGTTTCAAGTTCAGTCACTTTATTTTTAGTGTCGTTTATAGAGTTTTTCAATTCTTTTATTTCGTCGCTTATTCTATCAGAAATTCTTTTTTCGGAATCGATAATTTGTTTGGAAAGAAGACCAATAATATAGTCGCTCTGTTCCTTAAACTGCAGGTCCATATTTTTGCACTCTTCATTCGCACTCGTATTCATTACAGTTTTTTGGGGTGTCAAAGTGTTTGTGGATCGAGGCGGAGAGTGAGAAGTTTTCGATGTGGTAGTGGTTGTGGCTTTGCTCCGAGAGGAGGTACCGGTACGTTTCACTGAGCCTGTCATTATCGCGACAAAAAGAAGAAACACTTTATATTCAATAATTAATTAAATATTTATTTTAAACTTGTTTTGTGACTAACTAACAAACTATTTAAATACAAAAAATGCAATGATGGTAAAGCAGTAAATAAGCTATTTTTGGTAAGTCTATTTAATTTATTCGTAAATTATAACACTCGAAAAATTTAAACAAGGGAGCCGGACTCTAATATACGTCTACTCCGTAGCTATCATTATGAATTGCCAATGCGGCCTTGAAATCGATGAAAAGATGGTAGGTATCGATTTGATGTTCTTGGGTTTTTTAAAGGATCTGCCGTAATGTGAAAACACCTAGTAGCGTTAATATAGCAGTCTTTTCTTATTTTCGTTTGTTTCGAATTGTCAGGATTCGTAAGACTCCCGGCTGAAAATAATTTCCACGAAAAATATATAGATGACGCCATATTCAACTCCAACGTGAAAAAAGGTGCGACTGTGTAATACTTTTTGTATGTAATGTAGTTTCATTATGGGCGTTGAAATGACGCAAGTAAGCACTCGGTTAGATTAAAATTTCTATAGAAAACACACTAAGTCAAGTGTTGGTCGATTTTTTTTTATAATAAGCGCACGCTCAAGGGGATATTACTACCCTTATTATGCAGAGAAACAGTGTGAGCACTAGGAAAGGGAGAGAGGGGTTGAAAGGAGCAGTCGGTGCACATTGGTTTAGAATTCCTGCACGCTCAAGGGGATATTACTACCCTTATTATGCAGAGAAACAGTGTGAGCACTAGGAAAGGGAGAGAGGGGTTGAAAGGAGCAGTCGGTGTACATTGGTTTAGAATTCCTGAATATTGCAATGGCTGGGAAAGACAGAGTGTGGTGAGGAATTCCACATTCGCGTAGGACGGCTAAAGAACGAATCTCTGTACTTGACAGTACGACCAGAGTTGGGCTCGAGGGTATACTTATGAGTAGGGCTAGGATTTCCATGCAAATGCATATTTTCTTTGACAAACTTTAGAAGCAAGCGAACAAATTATCTTTAGGAATCATTAATTTTCCTTTAAAATGGCATTCAATCGTTAGTGCATATTTTTGCATATTTGACTATAAATGCATATTTTGCATATTTTTGCATATTTTTATAATATATGCATATTGTTCCTTTATATTTAAAAAAAATGGACATAAAATTAAAAAAACATCAGTTTTCAAAGTGAAAATACAAACAAATTCTTCTTCTTTTTTAACCGATGCGGCGCCATACATGTTTAAAGCAACTAGAGGGTTACAACTCTTTTATCCGAAGTTGATACATGTAACGTGTTTAGCTCATGCACTGCATCGAGTTGCAGAGGAAATGCAAAGTTATTTTAAAAATGTTGATTTATTGTTGGCAAACCGAAAACAAATATTTTTAAAGGCATTATCTCGCGTGGAACTTTTTAGACAAAAGTACCCTTTAACACCTCTTCCACCACAGCCTATTGTTACCAGGTGGGGAACTTGGCTACAAGCAGTTGCCTATTACGCAAAGCACTATGAGGAGTTTTAAGAAGTGGTTAATAATTTCGATGATCTGATGCTGTTGCAATTAATATTGCAAAAGATATATTGAACCAGATTTTACTTAAAAGCCAAATAATATTCATTAACTCTAACTACAGTTTTCCTTGTGATACCATAACAAAGCTTGAGGGAAGGGACTCATTAAAAAATCAAATTGATTAAGTTGAAGATGCTGTTGTAAAAATAACTGCTGTTACGGATCTCTTGCTCCAGCCATACAAAAGAAGCTTGAGAATGTTCTAGCAAAAATTGAAGGGTTTTCAACAATGAAAAATATATTTAAGGCATTTACATTGAGTTGCAGTAATGAAAATTATAATAACTTTACAACCGATGAAATTTCTTTCTCTAAGAATACACCACTTACGTCAATTGACGTAGAACGTTCCTTTTCGATGTATAAGACGTTGCAAAGGCCCAATCGCCAAAGCTTTATTTTTAAAAACCTTAAGAAGAATTTCATCATTTATGTCAATTTTTCTATTGTCTGTGTTATTTTGAAGAAAAAATATTATTCAAAGGAATGTCTTTTTCTTATGTTGATGTAATTTGTATTTATTGTTTATGTTTTGTGTATTTTTTAATTTTTGAGTGTACCTACTTGTTTTTTAGTTCCTTTAAAATATAAAATAAAAGACTGATTTTATTATAAAAACTGTATACCTACTAAGTCTTTTTTTGTGTTCAATTATATGATTTTAAATGCATATTTTAAGTGCATATTTCCCATTTTTAAGAGCATATTTTAAGCGCATATTTTGCGTTTTTAAGTGCATGGAAATCCTAGCCCTACTTATGAGCATTCCTAGAAGCGCGAGTATTACGATTGAAATGTTTAAAGTTAGGAATGCAGTTGGCTCTTTCACTAGACCATAAACCGTTAAAATAACGTTAAAAGAGGGTGAGACAAGAAACTTTACGATGATGTTCGAGCGTGGTAAATGATCCTATGATGGTGTTATCACCAATCAATCTAAATGCTCTACGTTCAATACTGTCCAAGAGGCTTAAGTAAGTTGCAGAAGCACCAGCCCAGATATGGGAGTTATACTCAAGCTTTGGACGTATATAAGTCTTGTAGATAACAGCCAGATCAAAGGGGGAGAAAAACTTCTTGCATCGCCTTAGAAAACCCAAACATCTTGCGGCATTTTTGGCGACATCGCGTATGTGATCGTTCCACAAGAAGTGGTTGGTGATATACATACCGACAATATCGAGATGTTCAGTCTCCTCGATGCAAGTACCATCCATGGATAATGGCAAGAGGGGTATATCTCGCTTTAACGACACAAGTCAGCATTGGGTTTTCGAAGCATTAAATTCCATGCGGTTTTGTATTCCCTATTGTACAATGCTGTTTAGGTCGGAATTTAATGAGCTTATCATATTTCATCGTTGCAGTTTCACATCCGAAGAAGAGCGATGTGATTCTGAAAACGAATATGAAAAACTGAGAGTACTATCGTCAGCGAAACAATGTATTGGATTAGAAGTTAAAAATGAGAAAGAGTGTTGGAGATAGAACAGAGCCCTGGGTCACACCAGCATTTATTATTTATTTATACTAATTGTATTGAACGATTCGAAAGGTAATTACTAATCCAATAAAGGAGGGCTTTTGAAATATCAAGTGTAATAATCTTACTTACTTCAAAACGATGCATGTACAAATTTGCTTCACTGTTCGGTGAGATGAACTATGAGATCACCAGTGGACCTATTGCTGCGAAAGCCGTATTGTCGGTCATTAAGAAGCTTTCGATCTTCGAGATATTTCTTGAGCTGACAATTAATCAGCGTTTCCATGACCTTGGAAAGAAGGGACGTAAGTGCAATCGGTCGGTAGTTAGAGGGTGAGGAAGATTCGCCTTTTTTTGGGATAGGCTGGAAAAATGCGGTTTTCCATCCGCTCGGAACGAGACCTGAGGAGTAGAACAGATGAAAAAGCTTACGCAGTGGTTTAGCCAGCGTTGAAGAACACCTCTTCAGAACAATAGCGGGGATACCATCCGGACCAGCGAATTTATGTATTTTAAGATCTTTTAGGACTCTCGCCACAGCGCATCACCTTGTCTAAACCCTTTTTTGACATCGAAATGTTCTGTTAAGTTGTTTCCAACCTTTATGGAGCAGCGCGAATTCTCCATGGTCATCCTGCACAAACGGACGTGTTTGGCAGGGATGCCAAAACTAGACATGGCTCTATACAGCTCATCCCTGTAGATACTGTCATATGCGGCCTTGAAATCGATGAAAAGATGGTAGATATCGATTTGATGTTCTTGAGTTTTTTAAAGGATCTGCCGTAATGTGAAAACACCTAGTAGCGTTAATATAGCAGTCTTTTCTTATTTTCGTTTGTTTCGAATTGTCAGGATTCGTAAGACTCCCGGCTGAAAATAATTTCCACGAAAAATATATAGATGACGCCATATTCAACTCCAACGTGAAAAAAGGTGCGACTGTGTAATACTTTTTGTAAGTAATGTAGTTTCATTATGGGCGTTGAAATGACGCAAGTAAGCACTCGGTTAGATTAAAATTTCTATAGAAAACACACTAAGTCAAGTGTTGGTCGATTTTTTTTTTATAATAAGCGCACGCTCAAGGGGATATTACTACCCTTATTATGCAGAGAAACAGTGTGAGCACTAGGAAAGGGAGAGAGGGGTTGAAAGGAGCAGTCGGTGCACATTGGTTTAGAATTCCTGCACGCTCAAGGGGATATTACTACCCTTATTATGCAGAGAAACAGTGTGAGCACTAGGAAAGGGAGAGAGGGGTTGAAAGGAGCAGTCGGTGCACATTGGTTTAGAATTCCTGAATATTGCAATGGCTGGGAAAGACAGAGTGTGGTGAGGAATTCCACATTCGCGTAGGACGGCTAAAGAACGAATCTCTGTACTTGACAGTACGACCAGAGTTGGGCTCGAGGGTATACTTATGAGTAGGGCTAGGATTTCCATGCAAATGCATATTTTCTTTGACAAACTTTAGAAGCAAGCGAACAAATTATCTTTAGGAATCATTAATTTTCCTTTAAAATGGCATTCAATCGTTAGTGCATATTTTTGCATATTTGACTATAAATGCATATTTTGCATATTTTTGCATATTTTTATAATATATGCATTTTGTTCCTTTATATTTAAAAAAAATGGACATAAAATTAAAAAAACATCAGTTTTCAAAGTGAAAATACAAACAAATTCTTCTTCTTTTTTAACCGATGCGGCGCCATACATGTTTAAAGCAACTAGAGGGTTACAACTCTTTTATCCGAAGTTGATACATGTAACGTGTTTAGCTCATGCACTGCATCGAGTTGCAGAGGAAATGCAAAGTTATTTTAAAAATGTTGATTTATTGTTGGCAAACCGAAAACAAATATTTTTAAAGGCATTATCTCGCGTGGAACTTTTTAGACAAAAGTACCCTTTAACACCTCTTCCACCACAGCCTATTGTTACCAGGTGGGGAACTTGGCTACAAGCAGTTGCCTATTACGCAAAGCACTATGAGGAGTTTTAAGAAGTGGTTAATAATTTCGATGATCTGATGCTGTTGCAATTAATATTGCAAAAGATATATTGAACCAGATTTTACTTAAAAGCCAAATAATATTCATTAACTCTAACTACAGTTTTCCTTGTGATACCATAACAAAGCTTGAGGGAAGGGACTCATTAAAAAATCAAATTGATTAAGTTGAAGATGCTGTTGTAAAAATAACTGCTGTTACGGATCTCTTGCTCCAGCCATACAAAAGAAGCTTGAGAATGTTCTAGCAAAAATTGAAGGGTTTTCAACAATGAAAAATATATTTAAGGCATTTACATTGAGTTGCAGTAATGAAAATTATAATAACTTTACAACCGATGAAATTTCTTTCTCTAAGAATGCACCACTTACGTCAATTGACGTAGAACGTTCCTTTTCGATGTATAAGACGTTGCAAAGGCCCAATCGCCAAAGCTTTATTTTTAAAAACCTTAAGAAGAATTTCATCATTTATGTCAATTTTTCTATTGTCTGTGTTATTTTGAAGAAAAAATATTATTCAAAGGAATGTCTTTTTCTTATGTTGATGTAATTTGTATTTATTGTTTATGTTTTGTGTATTTTTTAATTTTTGAGTGTACCTACTTGTTTTTTAGTTCCTTTAAAATATAAAATAAAAGACTGATTTTATTATAAAAACTGTATACCTACTAAGTCTTTTTTTGTGTTCAATTATATGATTTTAAATGCATATTTTAAGTGCATATTTCCCATTTTTAAGAGCATATTTTAAGCGCTAATTTTGCGTTTTTAAGTGCATGGAAATCCTAGCCCTACTTATGAGCATTCCTAGAAGCGCGAGTATTACGATTGAAATGTTTAAAGTTAGGAATGCAGTTGGCTCTTTCACTAGACCATAAACCGTTAAAATAACGTTAAAAGAGGGTGAGACAAGAAACTTTACGATGATGTTCGAGCGTGGTAAATGATCCTATGATGGTGTTATCACCAATCAATCTAAATGCTCTACGTTCAATACTGTCCAAGAGGCTTAAGTAAGTTGCAGAAGCACCAGCCCAGATATGGGAGTTATACTCAAGCTTTGGACGTATATAAGTCTTGTAGATAACAGCCAGATCAAAGGGGGAGAAAAACTTCTTGCATCGCCTTAGAAAACCCAAACATCTTGCGGCATTTTTGGCGACATCGCGTATGTGATCGTTCCACAAGAAGTGGTTGGTGATATACATACCGACAATATCGAGATGTTCAGTCTCCTCGATGCAAGTACCATCCATGGATAATGGCAAGAGGGGTATATCTCGCTTTAACGACACAAGTCAGCATTGGGTTTTCGAAGCATTAAATTCCATGCGGTTTTGTATTCCCTATTGTACAATGCTGTTTAGGTCGGAATTTAATGAGCTTATCATATTTCATCGTTGCAGTTTCACATCCGAAGAAGAGCGATGTGATTCTGAAAACGAATATGAAAAACTGAGAGTACTATCGTCAGCGAAACAATGTATTGGATTAGAAGTTAAAAATGAGAAAGAGTGTTGGAGATAGAACAGAGCCCTGGGTCACACCAGCATTTATTATTTATTTATACTAATTGTATTGAACGATTCGAAAGGTAATTACTAATCCAATAAAGGAGGGCTTTTGAAATATCAAGTGTAATAATCTTACTTACTTCAAAACGATGCATGTACAAATTTGCTTCACTGTTCGGTGAGATGAACTATGAGATCACCAGTGGACCTATTGCTGCGAAAGCCGTATTGTCGGTCATTAAGAAGCTTTCGATCTTCGAGATATTTCTTGAGCTGACAATTAATCAGCGTTTCCATGACCTTGGAAAGAAGGGACGTAAGTGCAATCGGTCGGTAGTTAGAGGGTGAGGAAGATTCGCCTTTTTTTGGGATAGGCTGGAAAAATCCGGTTTTCCATCCGCTCGGAACGAGACCTGAGGAGTAGAACAGATGAAAAAGCTTACGCAGTGGTTTAGCCAGCGTTGAAGAACACCTCTTCAGAACAATAGCGGGGATACCATCCGGGCCAGCGGATTTATGTATTTTAAGATCTTTTAGGACTCTCGCCACAGTACGAGTTCGAAAAAAGATTGGCCCCATAGAATCACTAACGCGCTCAATGGCAGACGGAGTCATAACACTCAGTGGCAGCATTAGTGGCGAACTGCCTAGCAAAGAGATTAGCTTTCTCTAAGGAGCTAACAAATGGAGTGTCATTGACAACGAATGAGCCGTGAAATTAATGATGAAATCAAAACATGTAGGAATAATTATTATCATAATCAAATAAAATTGTCCCAAGGGAACATAAAAAAAGAATGGAAAGTGGTTAATAGTATTATTAATAGAAGTGTTAATGTTCAAAATAGTTTGATCGCGTTGAACAACGGGGATGAAATAATTTCAGACCCGACAGCTGTAGCTAATGCATTCAATGAGTTTTTTGTTTCAGTTGGACAGGAAACATTTTCGAGGGGCACCTCTTTTCTAGGATATTCTTGTACTGGTTCCAGCACTCTAGTTTCGTCTTTTCAAATAAATAGTTTTTACTTCGAATCAATATCTGGTCATGAGATATTAAAAGCCATAAACTCTCTGACTAACTCCAAATCCTTTGGCAATGATGGCATTTCTAACATTGTGTTAAAAAAAATTGCTTTGAATATTGTGGATATTTTGACATACATTTTTAATTTGAGTATTTTCTCTGGAATCTTTCCTGATGAACTTAAACACGCCATTGTGATACCCCTGTTTAAAAAAGGGAGTAAAAAAGACAAAAATAATTATAGGCCTATTTCGTTGTTGCCTTCTATTTCAAAAATATTTGAAAAAGTAATTAAATGTAGGGTTTTGAACTTTCTCAAAAATACTAATTTTCTTAGTTCAAAACAGTTTGGGTTTAGGACTGGGCTCTCTACTGAGGATGCTTTGTTGGATTTTTGCACTTTTATTCATAAAGGACTGGATGATCAAAGGTTTTGTAGTGGACTTTTTGTGGATATTACGAAAGCCTTTGATATGGTAGACCACAATATTCTTTTGAACAAATTATATTATGCGGGCTTCCGTGGATTTATATATGAGTGGTTTGATTCTTATCTGAAAAACAGGGAACAAAAGGTCAAACTCGGCAGCTGTCTAAGTAACTCCAAGGTTATCAATCTTGGAGTTCCTCAGGGATCTGTTCTTGGTCCCATCCTTTTTCTAATATATATTAATTCTATTTTTGAACAACCTTTTGTTGGTGAAGTTTGCAGATGATTTGGCAATTGCGTACAGATCCGTTAGTTTATTGAACCTAGTGGCTGATTTAAATCATGATGTGCACTTATTGAGAGTTTGGTTTGATGCACATAAACTTTTGGTAAGCAACAAAACTAAACTTATGTTTTTTTCCCTTAGCTCCTTAGCTCTAACGTGACTCCAGACATTAATGTTGTATTCCACTCTTCGAACTGTGCAAGGTATAATTTACACTTGAGTTCCTTTCAAAATTCGTATCACTATTTTAATGCTAATGTTTCTTGCGACACCAACTGCTTTCAAATTGAAAACGTTAACTGTTTTAAATACTTGGGTGTTCTCATCGATAGAAATTTAAGCTGGTCTGAGCATATTTTAGGGCTTAAACAATATTTCCTTTCAACAATCCGTTGTTTTTATCGCCTTAGAAAGTATTGTTCTGATAACACCATGAAAACTGTTTACTATGGGATTTTTCATTCTCGAATGCAATACGGTATAAGCTGTTGGGGAGGTGCTTATCAGAACAAAATGAAGCCGCTTATTGTGCTGCAAAAATGCGCTATAAGAAAAGTGTGTAACTCACCCCGTCTCTCTCATTCCATGGAGCTTTTTAGGCGTATAAAGATTTTGCCTGTCAGACAGTTATCTTATTACAAGGTTCTCAAGATTTTCTTTATTAGAGGCGGGTACTTGCAGAGTCCAATATGTGAAGGCTATATCTTACGCAGTAATTACCAATCCTTAGTTGCCATTCCTTCCTTTCGTACTACAAGCTTTAGAAACTCGTATCATGTTGTATCCTGCAAATTGTATAACCGCCTTCCAGCTAGCCTACGCTACCTACCAAATCTATTCGCCTTTTTGAAAAAAGTAAAACTGTGGCTTCTTGATTTCGATCATAATGAAATCGAAGTTTTGTTGAGCTATATTGTTTAATTGTTAAATTCAATTAATACTGTCAATGAATTTGAATTTGTTTTATCTTGTTTCTTTTGAAAATGCATTTTGATTTAATTATTTTTAATTTTTTAACTTAACTTTCCTTATATTGTACACCCCACGCTGAATTTTTGTACTATGAAGTGGCATTATCTCTATTTTTATGAAATACCAATGTCACTAACTATTCTCTCTTAAAATAACTATTGTAATTTTGTTAGAGCTATCTTAAGATTTATTAAATGTTATAGTTATTAAGATGAGGATAATGATTAATAAAAAAAAAAAAAACGAGCGTAGGAATCGAGGAAGAGGAAGAATTCCTCATATTTTTTACAAATGACCAAAAATGATCTAATAGTGTACTTACAAGGGTCAGAGGTAAGAAACAAGTCAAGAGTGTTTTCTGCTCGACCTACCACGTCCGATATTCGAGTTGACACTCTGTCTAAATTAGGGCTTCGATAAAGAAAGCAATAGTGAATGATTTGCTTATTAACGGAAGAATTGGTGCAGAGACCATATTGTGGCAAGGGCTGATAAGCAACATCATTCCTAATGTACACATATGGCGAGGCCATAGTGGGAAAAGAATAGAGGCACCAATGGATTAACTTAGAGCACCCGCATAGGGCCAGTAAGATATTTTTTAAGTTTTTGAAATTTAAGCTAGTTTTTTTAAAGAATTTTTGTCTAGCTTTAAGTTAGCTTTAAGATTTTGATAAAATAAAAAAATAAAAAAAAAAAAAAAAAAAAAAAATAGAGGCACCAAGCTATACCCATGAAAAATTCGGTGGGATCGGAATTCTCACCTATTTGGGTTTCACTCAGTGCCAAAACAGCTGGCCTAATCAAAACAGTATGGAAGTACGTCGAAAGAAAATTCGCTCTTAGCCTCCGAATATTACAATAATCTACCTTGAAATTTACAGCCATTGCAAATAAAAAAATATCAAAAACCAAAACAGACAAAGACCATACAAAATAACACTCCGAATATTACAATAATCTACCTTGAAATTTACAGCCATTGCAAATAAAAATATATCAAAAACCAAAACAGACAAAGACCATACAAAATATCACTGAGTTGAACAACAGATTGCTATTCGATACACGTCGCTACTAGTGTTATGCCTAAGAAGTGAAAAAAAAAAAATCGAATCCGCCCCTGTTAGTGCAAAACAGTAAAATTTTGTTGTCAATAATCTGCTATGGAACGACGACGTAGCCTGTGTATCATTTGCATAAGTTTTAAAACGCAATGCAATTTGATGCACATGCTAAGCCGTGCGACTGTAGGAGAAAAGGGGAAAGTGAAGGATAGTACTCACTGTGCTATGATGTGCTTGGCTTATTATATTTTTTTGTTGGTTGTTTTTTTATTGTTGTTTTTGTTTTTATTCTATTGATTCAGTGTGGCGTGGTTTATTGTTTTTTTGTTGTTGTTTTTTTTCATTCATTGCATGCACAATTATAAATTAAGCTATTTTTTTTTTTGATTTCGTAATTTTAATTTGTTATATATGTAAGTGGTATTTTTTTAAATTATATTTAAAGACATAATTAACATGACTAGACACAAGGCTTTTACAAGACGCGCACTGGCAACGGACGATCGACGCACAGCACAGTGGGGACCTTCCCCAACGAAAGTTCACTGACAACTGATGTGAAACGATTTATGTAAAAAACTTTTACTCGCTAAACCATTTGAGTATTTATTGTAAAATATGTTAGATCACTGTGTAATGTAATCTTATGTGTACCAAAAGGCTAGAGCGAGTAAATTGGGTTAAGAAAGACAAGAAAAAAATCGTGTGGGAGAGGCGTTTTTTTTTTTTTTAATTGACTTAAAACAGACAAACTTATAACAAGAGCTAGAGGCACCACATACAGTCATGCTTAAACTTTTGTAAAAAGCCAAAAAACAATTCTTCAATTCAACTCAATTTTTAAATATAGTTGTTTGAGTGAATAGCTTTTAAGATTTTATTTTTAAAATTTCAAATTAGAACAAAATTATTTTTTTTTTAACTGTACCTACATATTTCAAAAAGTATAGGTAATGCTTTTATTAATTTTCGATAAAAACAGAAAAGTAGATGCTAGTATGTATCTTAGTTTTTGACAAAGTAAACAAATATTTAAGGTACTTTTTCTCACGAAAAGCACTTTTTTTGGTTTCCCCAGGTTAGAAATGCTCAGTTCAATTAATTGAATCTGCGGGTTATCCTTTTCTAATTTTGTATTGCATATCATACTATTTTTACAAACTAATAAGAAAGTAAAAGACTGTATTAACTAAATTTAATTTTTTTATTGAGCCATATGTTCCATTCCTGACAATATTACTCGCACACAGGAATGGTTGAGAGTTGTAAGTCACTAGGCCCTAGTTCTCAACGAACTGTTGCGCCACCTAATTTATTTATTTATATGTTCTATTTAACAAAATTTAGCAGAAAAACTTTCTTTCCAGTACTTCATGTTCCCGAAGACGATTGGGAATTTCGAAAAAAAAAATTTCTAAATTAAATTTTGTTTGATAATTTCAAGTGTAAAAATTAATTTTTCTGAAAGTATTCACTCTTTATTTAAAAATTTTGTTAAAAATGGATTTCTCGCTTTTTCAAATGCTATAGCATGACTCTGTATGTGTTAATGTTATTTTTTGTCTGTTTTAGAATTCTTTTTTAATATTTGTATCTTTTTGTTGAAAGTCATTTTTTAATAAATTGCCCCTCCCTTCTAAACGAGGGGAAATAGATAAGATAATTTGTTTCTTTAATTTAAGATTGAAATACAAATTTAAGAGAAGTGAAATAGAATCAAAACTATTTTAAATTTATAAAACTTACTGCCATGGGGGAAAAATTTTGCATAAATATCTTTAAAACATTCCTCATGTACAACACCTTCAGGGCATTCCTGAAATAAATAGAAAGAATATATTTTATTATAGAAAATATAGAGTTTTGCCTTGTATATGTGATCGTAAAATATAACACCATTGAGGTAGGGAAAACATCTAATCATGTTAAATATTGATTTATTAAATATGAAAAAGTAAAAAGTTGTTATGTTTTTAAGTGTGTAGGTACCGCCATTACACTTTAATATAAAACATGCATACGTCACATAAATAATAACAAATTGTCCGGTTCAGAAAGAATTTAAACTTTTCAAACTTTAAAACAGTTTCCAAAGGCATTTTTATTTTGTATCTTTTAACATGGCTTGAGCATGTCGAAATCTCTCATATATATGATCTATTTAAAAAAAATGATCTATTTAAAAAAATAATTATAATATCTGACGAAATCATCGGCCAGACTATTCCTGTCCTTGAAAGTAGAGGTTATCAACAATCAGTTGGTAAGAGATTGGATGTCCCAAGGAATTTAAATTTTCCGTAAGCCGTTGCCAACGTCTTAACGAAGTTACCTTTCCCTTGTGACAGTTCGGCAATATGCTTTTGGCTAAATTAGGGTACATAGCCATACATTTTCTTATTAGTAGGGGAGCCCAGGGTGCTGAATCGGGATTTACTCGAGCGTCAAAGAGTAGGAATAGGGACGGTTGGGCTGAAATGTGTCTCGGCTAAATTAATTGGGTTTGTGTCTCTGCTAGACAGACTGTGGGCAAAATGTGAACCAATCTGATTAAGTTCGAGTTTCATGGATGCTACTTGTCATGGTAATTTGTGTGAGCAGCAATGAATTGAAGATCGGCTCTTGTGACAATTTTTCTTTTTGTGTGTGCGAGCTAAAAGGCAATGTCAACTGGGTAGTGAGTCAAATGCATCGGTTATAGGGAGGCAATTAGGTTGAGCAATTAAATTTTATGTTTGTAAGATCAAGACTTGTGTGAGCATGAATATTCTTTTTCGTCTGAAGCACTTTTTCAATCAGATATGTATCGGGAAACTTTGTTTTTTTGTAACTCTAGTTCATAGAATTGGCCCTTTATTGGATGCCCTTGATAGTCTTCTAACAGATATATAAGAGGATTTGTGCGCTGTACTTTGATTATCTTAAAGATTTCAGTAGTCCAATTTGGAGTGTACCCTTTATAAAAAACATGTTTGTATTTACTAATTCTTACAAAGTCTTGAATTTAGGAGTAATATGAATTTTGATGTAATTATATATTTTGGAGAGTAATTGTTTTTCGTTTGAGGCATTTACTTGAGATGGTTTCATTTTTATTGTACGATGTTTTGAATTATTATAAGTTTTAGTCAGCAACCCTATCATATCAATCCATTTATAGGTATGTTCCTTTAAAACTGAATTCTTTCCATATAAGAGTTTTCAATGTGCGATTAAATCGTTCGACAATCGATGCTTTCAGTGGAGTAAATGTTGATTAATGGTTGATTTGATGTTTTTGAATTAGAGTTTGAAATATCTTATTGAAAAATTCTTTTCCATCATCTGTTTGTAAATTCTTAGGCCATCGACCTTTGTTGAATATATATATCTTGCATGGCAACAGTGACCATCGCCCCAGTTTTATGTTTAATAGGAGTCGTCCAAGCAAATTTAGAAAATGTATCAATAACTGTGAGAAGATATCGGTAGTTTTCATTTTCTGACGAATACGGCCCCATTTCGACTAGATCAGCTTGCCATAAATCATCAAGCCCCTTGATAACGACTCTCCTTTTTTAAAATTTCTTTATGTAGTTCTTCGATAATGTCTCTTTTACTCATCTTTTCACTGAATGATTAAAACAACAAAACATTTTACCTTTTTATTAGTTTATTTATTTAAATTCTTCCATTTGATATAGTAACAAGGTTTTCCTATATGCATACATAGATACTATTTTAGTCTTTTATACAGAGACATCAATTTTTTTTATTCTTAACATTCTATTTTCAAGCATGTGACATGCGCATGTATCTGGTGTTCAGCGAGAGCAGAACAAAAACAGTTAAGAGAGAGATAGATTTTCTGACAGTGAAAAAACAGCTGTTTTAAACAGTCAATTGTATAAACCAGTTTATAACGGTAAAAAAGCGGTTTAATCCAGTTATACGAGCGGTATAAACCAGTTTTTAACGGTAAAAAAGCGGTTCAATCCAGTTATACGAGCGATATAAACCAGTTTATAATGGTAAAAAGTCATTTCCCCTACATCCGAGAAGCTCAGTTCGGAACAATTTTTAAAATTAATCCATCCACTACCGCGAAGGTTGGAAAAATTCTTACCTCCAAATGTCACTCCCACCTTATCATGAAGAACCGACGTCATGGATTCGAAGTGGTGTTGAGGATAGGTATCCTCACATTAGCTGTAAGTGGTCTTGACCCTCATGATAAGGTGAGAGTGACATTTGGAGGTAAGAATTTTTCCAACCTTCGCGGTAGTGGATGGATTAACCTCAAACGAAAAACAATTAGGTACTTTCCAAAATATATAATTACATCAATATTCATATTACTCCTAAATTCAAGAATTTGTAAGAATTAGTAAATACAAAACATGTTTTTGATAAAGGGTACACTCCAAATTGGACTACTGAAATCTTTAAGATAATCAAAGCACAGCGCACAAATCCTCTTACATATCTGTTAGAAGACTATCAAGGGCATCCAATAAAGGGCCAATTCTATGAACTAGAGTTACAAAAAAACAAAGTTTCCCGATACATATCTGATTGAAAAAGTGCTTCAGACGAAAAAGAATAACATATTTGTAAAATGGCTCGGTTTTCCATCCGATCACAACACTTTAATACATTTTAATAAAAAATAATACTAATAAACAAGACAATATCTTTTGTACATTTCGAAGGCTAGTTTCACACATATCAGGTTTCATTCGGTTCGGTCATCATTCGGTTTTTTTCTTGCCGTTTTCATCGATTCACACTTATCAGGATCGACCCGAAAACGAGCCGAATAATGTGTGAAACTAGCCTAAAAGTCATAGTCTTACAAAATTAGTTTTATTTCTATGGGAGTCTGTTATTTAAACGATTTTTTTTTTACTAACTGTTTATGGTTTTCAAATTAACAAAGAAGAAGTGTAACCGTGCTGTATATGTTAATAACGAGATGAAGAGAATTAGAACTTTCATCTTTGTATGAAAAATTTAAGTAGGTACTTAAATAAATTTTTGTAATTTTCAATTCAGTTTTCCTTCTCAATTTGTTGAAAAATCATGTCTTACTTTAATATTAATTTCATCATTGACGAATTTCTATCATTTTTAAAAATAAACCAGCATATTGTGCATGAAGAACACTTTGCTGAAGCTATGGAGAGTATTTCTTTCATAAAGAGATTTGAAAAAGATTATTGCTCAAATTCCTCCAAAAGTTTCCATTACCCGAGCTGCCTACAAACTGTTCAAAAAATCGGCCTAAAGAAGGATCGGATACCTGTGCATGTTATGAAATTATATTTAATCTAAGTAAAATTAAGAGAATAGTACATTTTTATAAAACAATTTTAAATGAATAAACTATATTAAAAAGTAAAATACTGCAGCGTTTTAATCATTCATTAAAAAAAAACCCAAATCTCATCAAGATTTCTCCTTCTAAGCAAAAGAAAAGCACCAACGGAGATTTGAGAAAATTATATAAGTGAAATAAGAAAACAAATTTTTTTTAATTATCTATATTATATTTTATTTTATTTTATTTTATTTTATTTTATTTTTTCAGATTTAACATTTTTTAATTTTTAATCCTCATCCGCTTTCTCCCCGTATGAATGTTGTTCTAAAAAATTGTTTGTCTTCAAATATCAAATTAACTTTAATAGCCATTTTTAAATTAAATTTATATCTTTTTGACAATTATTATTATTTTCCTATAATACATTCTTATCCTATCCTCCGCAACGACATACAACAAAGACGACCATATGTCCATACGACCACGACCATGACGACGACGACCACGACGACGCGACCGACCGACCAACGCGTCGCGACGGTAGCAACCACCACCAAACACATTACCCACACCCCACCACAATCATCACGATCCATCCACCGCACATTCTCCAAATATCCAAAACTACTTCACACACATCCTCTTTAAACTCCCTCCATACCACAGTTAATCCCTCACACTCCACCAAACTCCAAACACACATTTTTATTAAATATTACATTTACATCACCACCACCCACACACAAACTACACTAACACACCCCGCCGCGCCGCCTCTTCCTCACTTCTATTCAAATCCAATAAAACATTTATGGCTGAATCACATACACGCTTCAGCTTCGGCTTCGCCTGACGTTTACGAGTTCAGCCATAGGAATTCAATGCATGTTATCACAATGGAGCTTCGACCTCACGTTTCGTCTGACATTCGTTAGGAAAAGAACGTAATGTAACGTAATGTGACTCCAAACGGAAGCTCTAGTTCAATTTTCTGAACATTTGCTTTGTCTGACAGCTCAAGAGCTGTAAAAAAATGTCAACAAACAAAATATTTGCTCTTTGGAGGGATGAAATAATAGAAATGTCATTCAAAACAACCTCGAAGCAGGCCCACCGTAACGCAGACGAAGCCGAAGCTGAAGCGTGTATGTGATTCAGTCATTACGATCCTCAACATCACAAACCAACCCTTCATCATCATCACTTGCGCATGCGGCGCCAAGGCGTGCGCCAAACAATACATCAAACACAATACCGCACCAATTAAAAACTATTCAAAACAAAACCCATTAAAAAAGCCATAAAAAAATTCCCATGCTCAAACGCCGCACATTCTACTACTTTCTAATTCAAAACCCAACAATTTGTTGTTCATTGAGTTTACATCCAAATTTTATTACGGGAGCATAACTTACTTATTTTACTATCGACAAAACAAAAAATATTGTCACGAGTGTCGATCTTACGATCAAAATAGAGCTATGATTTAATTCATTGTTTACACAAGTGTAGATCTAACAAACAAACAGTATAGCTAATCTCTATGATGCAAGAATCCATGGACACGAATGGTCCAGTTGTAAAGCTAGCTATGCTATTTGTTCTCAGCTCTTTATGCATGTGACCACAGTAAAATCTTATTGCTTCGCATTTATAATGTAATTAAAAAGAATCCCTAACAGGCCGTCTCCACTAGAGATAATTTCTCTCATAATACTCATCCTGACATGAAAAGTCTAATGGAGTCGCGTTGTTTCATCTTATGATATGATGTTAGCGATCTCTGTCTGCTATTTTGTCTTGACATCGATGTCTGATATCAAATTTGACGTTTGAGTTTTTTTTTCCTTTTTTGTGTGTGGATGACATCTCAATTTCATTATTTTGTGTGTCTCAAACCGACAAGTATTCATTTGGCGCGAACAAAAAAAAATTAATGTGTTAAAAAAAGTCGGCATTTGCAGTTTTTTTTATTAGATTCATATATTTAAAAGGATTAAATCAGGTAATAACACATTTTTATACGAAATGCGTTTTTGACAAATCCCTTTAAACAGCACAATCATGAGTGAGTGGAAACTTTCACAGAATGAAACCAAGCTCCTGATAAACTTGTACAGGGAAAAGGATTGCTTGTGGAACTACAAGAGCAACCTATACAAGAGGAACGATTTGAAGAACAAAGCTTGGGCATCCATATCCCAAGCAATGAACAAGGACGTGATCGATGTTAAAAAAAAAATTAAAAATCTTCGCTCAGCTTATGTGGCTGAAAAAAAAAAAATTACAGATTCTCAACATTCTGGTGTTGGAAACGAGGAAGTTTATGAGTCTCACCTTTTTTATTTCAGTGAGTTTTCATTCCTGGATGGAGTTATTGTGCTGCGTAAAACACAGAACAATTTCTCACTGGTAAGTAATAAACAACTTCATAAAAATTATAAATGAAAAAAAAAAAAATTTAGGACGATACACTTGAGAGAGCTATGGAGGCTGTAGAGGCTGAAGAGGCTGTGGAGGGTGTGCAGGCCACTGCTGATGTTCTTGCTCTTTCCCAATCAACATCTAAACCAATGGAAATACCATCGGCGAGGCAGTCATCGGGCTGGCGAGGGGGATCCACATCATCATCGAGCGCCCGAAGTGCAAGATACGAGGACGCCATAGCTGCCATTATACAAAGTACAAATTCTCGGCCAGGTAAACAATTGCTTAATAAGATGACTTCTTTTTTGTGTATTTCAAAGGTTTTTAACTTTTTTTGCAGAACGAAAAACTAAATATGAAAGTTTTGGTACCAGTGTGGCCAGTCAGCTGGAAGAATTAAGCAACATCGAGGCAGCTGAAGCTATGGCTGAATTACAAGAAGTTCTGTCAAGGCATGTTATTCAGTCGCTACAGCGAAGAAGTATAGCTTCGCACTCATCCTTATCAAGCTCAGTGGAAGGAAGTGATCTTCTTCAAAGTGCAATGATAAACTCAGATTTATTTGATGAGTTTTAAAAATTATTTTATCTTTAAATTCTAGCAATAATTTAACTATAAATAAGTGATTTTGAAAAATTGTGTTCATTGTAAAAAAGCAAAGATGTATCAAAGTGTCGTTAATAGAATTGTTCATTGTAAGAAAGCAAATATGTATCAAAGTGTCGTTAATAGAATTACCTTATACAAAATAAATTTATACCACCTAAACGGATTTCAATGTGCTTTATAATTTTATGATTTCTAATTTCAGGGAATTTTGGCAAAGAAGATTGTTAAAATAAATGTCGGATTGTTATCAAAACTAACGTGATGAAATGTTGTTTTCACATATTTATATGTTTGTCTGGTTCTGCAGTTTTTTTAATTTTATCATTTTGAAACAAAATCAAACAAAAAATCAGTATAGCAACACGGGGCTTTATTCTTCATTTTTGTGATCGCACATAAGAGCAAGTTCGTGTAACCACATCGTACATATTTTTTTCTTATAAATTAAGTAAAAAAGAATTTACAGGCATAGATACAGTGTATCAAAATAAAACTCGTACATAAAATTCGTTCTTAGAAAAACGAAGAAATAAGTAATATGGAACCATTATATTTCAAAATTTATATAACTGTCTTACAGTTAAGAGGGTCACTCTTTGATTTTTTAAAAAAAAGTTTTAAAAAATCCACCTTTACCTTTACCAAGGCCCAATGAAGAGCTCAAAGAAAAAAATTTAAGGGCAACCGTTAAGCATGGTGGTGGGTCGGTCATGGTTTGGGGTTTTATGGCAGCATCAGGAGTTGGAAACCTGCACTTTGTTGATGGCATAATGGACCAACATATGTATCTCAACATTCTTAAACTGAATTTACATGCTAGTGCCGATAGACTTGGTATAAGAGATGGTTTCCAATTTTACCAAGATAACGATCCCAAGCACAAAGCTTACAAAGTGCGTTCGTGGCTGCTGTACAACAGTCCAAAAGTGATTGAGACACCTCCGCAATCACCAGACATTAACGTAATTGAAAATTTATGGAGTTATTTGGAAGACCGGGTAAAATTGCATCATATTTCCAATAAAAACGATCTCAAGAAGGTGCTGCTGGAGGAATGGAACAAAATACCACCCTCTTACTGTGAAAAATTGGTTCGATCTTTGCCAAACAGGTTAAAAGCTGTTAAGGACAGTAAGGGACTTCCAACAAAATATTAACTCATTTTTTTTCCTTTTTTGTTTACTTAAATGCACTTGTACGAGTTTAACTTTGACGTGAATTTTCAATTTTTTTAATAAATGTTAATCTAAAACTTTGTTGCATTAGTTTTTTTTATTTAAATTGAATATTTACAGATAACATAGATGTGTTGAAAAAATAAAAATGATTGCTACAAATTTGGTTACCAATAGAAAAAGTTATTAGCAAAATACAAAACATAAACATGCTGTACGAGTTTTACTTTGATACACTGTACGTAGAAATGTTTTTATTTATTAATTTTTTTCCACTGATATGGAACGTCTCCATCCGTGACACAATAACGCACCAAATTTTCACGAATTCTTGATGAATGTTTATAGTTGGAATGATCTTGTGTTGCCAGAGGTGCCATTGTTTGTGGTAGAGGTTCAGAAACTAATTCAGTATCAGGAGATGACCTTATTAATGGCGAGAGATAGTTGTGTAAAACACAACAAGCTTTAACCACAGCTTCGCATGTTTCCAAGCTCAAGTCAATAGGACGATGGAAAATACGAAACCTCGATGCCAATCGTCCGAATGCCATCTCCACTGTCAGGCGGCACCGACTAAGCCTATAGTTTAGAACTTCCTGTTGTGTAGTTAACTTTGAATTCCGGCCAAAACCTTTCATAACAAAAATATTAAAAAATTATTGCTAGTAATAATATTTATTTTAAATGTTCTTTACCTTTCATTAAATGTTTATCAAGTGCAAATATATCATCCCCAACAAAAAAGTATGTCGTTGGACTTTCTTGCCCTTTCAATGGCTGTGCCTTTGGAATATTAAGGCAATTTTTAACAATCCCATGGTAAAGACTACAGTTCTTAAAAATTATTACATCAGACGCTCTTCCATTTCCTCCAACATCTATGTACAGAAATTTGCTATGAGCATCCACAATGCCAAGCAAAACTATGCTGAAAAAGCCTTTATAATTATAGAAGTCGGAGCCTGAATGTGGCGGTGCTTTAATTCGAATGTGCTTCCCATCAATCGCTCCAATTGTATGTGGGAAATCCCAATACCTATTAAAATCGTTGGCAACTTGTAACCATTCACTTTCAGTTGTAGGAGTCTTGAATGGAAAATATTTCATGAATTAAGAAAGAACATAACATTTCAAATGCACTGAATTTTTGGTCAACCTTCATGTTTTCACTTTGAAGAGTATTATATATTGCATTCAGCACATTTGGAACAAAAGTTGAAATTGTTTTTCGGGACACCCTTGATAAGAACTCCAACGATCTGTAGGAGTCACCAGTTCCAATGAACCTAAGAGTAATCGCAAGCCGAACTCTGGGTGTGATTGCAAAACGCATACTCGTGTCTTGCCTTTTTATTAACGGTTCAACCTGCAATCAATAAATTAGCAAACTAAAAAAAGTTATTTGCATTCCTACCAGAATAAGAACCGCGTTAAATCTGTCGATGGACATCCTACAGAAATTTTTATAGTCTTCTCCTTGATCCCAGAGTAAATCCTTGAGCAAATGTTGCTCAAGGTCATGGGCGTCCCTTAGTGTAAGGAAAGGATTAATCCAAAAACGATGCTTCCTTTTAGCTTCCTGCTCTTCGCTCATTTCTAACTCTTCAAGATTTTCCAACACTTGCAGAGCTTTAAGTGCACGAATTGCACCATGTTCACGCATTCTTTTCGCCATCGCCCTTAACCAACCGTATACAATTATTATTATTATTTTTTTGACAAAACAAATTATTATTAAATTGGAAAACAAACGAATTTCTACACAAAAGCCGAAAAATTGTGGGAAGAATTTTTTTATTGTTTGACGTTTGACGTTTTTCAGAGATGAATTCACTTCAACCTCTTTTGCTCAAATGAGATGTCAAGACATAAACTGCCCAGCAAAGAAAAAAAAAAAACTTCTAATTTTAATGTCAGACATCTAGTTGGCGATACAGATATCAAGTGGAGACGGCCTGTAACCGATGCAGTTTGTGAAATTTCAAATTCATTATGGGCTCACCACCGTTTACCACTGCCGTAAGTGTCGATAAATTGATTCGGGGGTCAAACACTTGAAGAGGAATTTTAAACATACAAAAAGAAAATAAACCATACATTGATTCGTTCGTAATAAACAAAAATAAAAACCACAACAACAACTCCTGGATACCTATTCCAAAAGTAAAGAAATAAAAAAATCTTGTATACATTTTAAAAAACCCAACAGCTTTTTTTTTTTTTTTTATTATTCAATCTCATTTCAGGTACAGGCAACAATATCTATATAGCTATCCATTAACACACTTTTAACTCAAAATCCTCACGCAACAATTCTTCTTTTCATAACCATAAAAATAACAAACATTCTTATCATCCAACCACAGCATGAACTACCGACTCACTACACTACCCATTTTTGACATTGCCTTTTAGCTCGCACACACAATAATATTGTTGCAAGTGCCCATCGTTAAAAAACATGCTCACACAAGTCTTGATCTTACAAACATAAAATTTAATTGCTCAACCTAATTGCCTCCCTATAACCGATGCATTTGACTCATTACCCAGTTGACATTGCCTTTTAGCTCGCACACACAAAAAGAAAAATTGTCACAAGAGCCGATCTTCAATTCATTGCTGCTCACACAAATTACCATGACAAGTAGCATCCATGAAACTCGAACTTAATCAGATTGGTTCACATTTTGCCCACAGCCTGTCTAGCAGAGACACAAACCCAATTAATTTAGCCGAGACACATTATAGCCCAAAATAAACGTTATGCCCCACCTTCCCTTACCTTACCACCATTACACCCCTAGCTACAGGCACTAGAGGCTGATCCTGGCAGCAGGAAGGTGAGTGGGTCCAGGCAACGGCAGCTTGGCATGCTTTGAAAAGCACGAGCTAGCTCGGTGGAGGGGGGTTCTTGCTACCGCTGTACTGGACGGTGTTACGACTTCATGCCTACAAAAAAAAATCGAGAAAGGAGAATGATAGGGACCCGAAATGTCCAGCTATATGAGGGGGAGTGATATCTATAGAGGGGTGAGGGTCGGTGATGGTATTGACCCTCGGAGAATTTGCCCCGCCCATGTATCTAGAAGATACCACCTTGACTACTGCAACCTCCATTTCAATGCAGTAGTCCCTTCACTCAAACTTGCACCCACCTATGCATACCTTACTCTCTTATTCTTCCATCACCTCCACCTCTGTGGGATGGTATTAGGCCGACCGTGTCACCATGGCTGAAATAAAGAAACTCAAGTGTCTTCCCATAAGTGAACCTCAAGCATCAGGATCGAAAAAAAAATAACCTTTTTTTTTTTTTTTTTTTTTTTTTTTTTCAAACACGTTAAAAAAAATGCGTTACTCACTTTATTAAAGAAATAAATAAAGGTCTAATATAACAAAATTTGTAAGTATAAAAATTATTATTTAAAAATAGTTAAGTTGTTTTCTTTTACAGGTGTTATCTTTATAGAGGTAAGAAATAAAAAAAATTCTTTTATAATCTACCAATATTTGACTTAAATCGTTTTTTTTTCTCTTTCAGGTATGTTATTTATAATGGCAAGTATAAAAAAAATAATAATTTATTTTACATAGGTTTAAGGTAATTAAGATTTAAAATAGTTAACTTTTTTTCAGGTATGATAATAATTATAACGGTAAGTATATAAAAAAATTAAAAATTAATTTCACTTAGTCATAGTTTTAAGGTGAGTAACATTTAAAATATTTTTCAGGTAGGATAATTATAACGGTAAGTATATAAAAACAAACTTGCAAAATGAGAATGTCTTTTGAAAAACACTGCCCTTTATCTCGTTCCAATTACTCCACTAACCCACCCTGGTGGAATGGTGCATTAAAGAAACGTAGAACAGAGGTTAGAAAACTTTTCAATAAAGCTAAACTGAGTAAATTAGAAGAGGACTTGAAGTCTTATAGAGCCGCACTTAACACTTACACCAAAGAGTTAAGGAAGGCCAAAAAGGATTCGTGGGCTAAACATTGTGAATCCATTGAAAAAACAAGCGAGGCGGCAAGGCTCCGTAGAACCCTGGCCATTAATCCCACGATCCCGGGGTACATAAAACACCCTGATGGATCATGGTCGAACTCGAGCCTAGAAACGCTTGAACTCTTCATGGAAACTCATTTCCCCGGTTGTAAAAACCCAGAAAGTTCTGATTGCTTGCAATCGAACACGCTGAATTTTACTCACACGGAATCAAATTTAGAACTAAATTAGATTATTACTGAGCAAAAGATTATCTGGGCAATAAACTCGTTCAAACCCTACAAATCAGCGGGACCAGACGAGATTTTCCCAGCTCTTCTTCAAAATGCTCTCAAAGTAATAACTCCGTGGCTTAGGGTAATCTTCATAAGTTGTATTAAACTTAGATACGTCCCTAATAGCTGGAAAAAGGTCAAGGTAGTCTTTATCCCAAAAGCAGGGAAACCGACTCACTCGACCGCTCAGGATTATAGACCAATAAGTCTCTCTTCGTTTCTCCTTAAGACACTGGAGAGGATAATTGATCTACATGTTAGAGAACTTCTCAACGAAAACAATTTGTGCACCTACCAACACGCTTACCTTTAAGGTAAATCAGTGAAGACTGCTCTGCATGAAGTAGTTTCACATATTGAGAAAAGTCTTGAACACAAAGAATATACACTGGCAGCATTTCTTGATATCGAGGGTGCGTTTAATAACGTTAAAACGGAATCGATCAAGACTGCCTTAGTTGAAGTTGGAGTTGAATCTGTCATTGTCGATTGGATTTTCACCATGTTAAATGGCAGAATTATCAACTCTCAAATAGGAGTTAGCACTATCGAGAAAACAGTTACTAGAGGCACACCACAGGGAGGAGTCATCTCACCCCTACTCTGGATCCTCGTAGTCAACAAAATTCTCACAAAGTTCAAAGATCA